>CM046037.1:64775846-65143346 GCA_025215565.1 Flaveria ramosissima
CGTTGCATAAGTAAGGAAGATTCTCACAGCCTCAAGTAATGCAATAGGTGCAAAGATATCAGTGTAATCTATTCCTTCCTTGTGTGTGTATCCTTGAACTACAAGTCTTTCCTTGTTCTTGATAATCAAACCACTATCATCCCTCTTGTTTGTGAAGACCCACTTTGTGCCAATGGGTACTTGACAAGGTAGTTGAGGACATAGGTTTCATACCTTTTGTCTCTTGAATTAAAGCAATTCTTCTTGCAATGATTCAACCTAACTAATGTTCTTGAAAGCCACTTCCACCTTCTTTGGTTCCATTTGGGAGAGAAAGCATGAATGCAATCAAATATTCCCATTATGGGTTTTTCATCTTCTTTTCACACCCTCTGAGACATCCCAATGATGTTTTCAACTGAATGGGTGTTGTGGATTCTAAGCCTTGGAATAACATCTAATTGCATAGATAAATCCAACTTAAAAAAGTTTTGCTCAGAATTTGAAATATTATTTCCGGCTAATGTCTCATGCTCATTCAATGAGGGCTGATTGAATGAATGTGAGACAACAACAAAAGTGTTGTGTTGTGAAGCAGCATTAACAGTTGATGTTCCTCCAGAATGCTACCTTCATTAGCTTGGTGTTGTATGTTGGACTTGTCACTTGATGAGTTTTGAGTCTTATTTTAATGATAACTTGTTGAAGCTCCACTGGTTCCAGAGATGTTTATGGTTTTAGGTTTTTTATTACTAGGAGCTTGATCTTCATGAATTCTTGAGGAACTTAGAATAGGTCTTGGTAACTCAAACAATTGATCATCATTAGAATCACTTTGAGTTCCTGTTCCAGCAGAAACATTGTCACAAGAAGGTTTAGAATAGTTTGGAAACAATTTTCCTCTCAATGGAAATACCTCCTCCATGTTGTCACCCACAGTTTATCTAACAAGCATGGACGATAGGACCACGTTCCAGAGGACCTTTCCTATATAGTCCATGGGATGGTTTAGGGAGTCAAGTTCAGGTATTCATATTTGTATACACTAATTTACTTGCAAACTAGGACTCCTTAGGCTAAGTATGCAATGCATCCCTTTTGGAAGCACTTGTTAGCCTTTATACATGAGATCATGTTCATGTCTTCTCTTGGTCTCTCATCATATATCACGAGGGTTTCTCCTTCAGGTAAGGGATTCTTTAATAATTTCTGGTTGCATATGATCTCGGCCCTATTCTTTGCCGGCCAATCCACGCCCACTACAATGTCAAATCTCCTAATTCTACTGGTATTAGGTCTATCAGGAATTCATGCTCGTCCAAGTCTATCGTGCACCCAACGATTGTCTCATCAGCTTTGACTAGTGTTCTATTGGCTAATTCTATGGTATACGTGGCGGCTAGCCTAGAGGATCTTAATTCAATTATTGGTCCAAAGTTCGTAGAAACAAAGCTTTTATTGGCCCCTATCTCAAACAGTACATAAGCATGATGATTGTTTACTAGGAACGTACCAGTCACACCCTCAGGCTCCTCCCTAGCAGCTTATGTATTCATCACAAATGCTCTCCCATTAGGGCATCCTACCGCTGGTTTCTTAGCTTTCAGTTTGGGCAGTCAGGGTGGATGTCCCCGACTTCGCCACACTCATGGCATTTCACAGGTCCTGTCGTTGTAGACTTGCATTCCTTTGCGAAATGACCTGGTTTGTTGCACTTGTAGAATATAGTGGTCTTGCCCTCTAATACATGAGGTTTAACCACCATCCTTGCCCTACATTTCCCTATGTGATGGAGACCACACTTTCCACATAATGGTTGCTTCCGTAGGTAGGGTTTCTTTCCCCTTGTTGTCGATTAACCACACTTTCCACTTGAACTTCCTCTCATGAATCGGAAGTTCTCCAACTTTCTCTTAACTCCAACATTCTCTCCTCCTTTCACTCCCTCGCATCTGACCACTTTGTCATTTAAAGTTGTTGAAATCATCACCATTTCCTAAAAGGTTCGTGGCTTGGCTGCCTTTACCATGCCTCTAATCTTTGCGGTTAAACCCCATACGTATCAACCAATCTTCTTGGATTCAGGAGTAACGAACTGCAATGCCAGCAATGATAGTTCAATAAATCGGTTGGTGTATTCCAAGTGCGACGTGTCCTTCATCTCAAAACTTAAGAATTTAGCCTCCATCTTTTCAATCACGTTAATCAGACAGTGAGGTTCCACCATCAAGTTCTTGAACTCTTCCCATCTCATCCAGTTCACCACATTCCTCCCTCGGGTTTGCAATAGGGTGTTCCACCAGTGCAAGGCTCCACTCTTAAGGGAGTGTGTGGCAAACCTCACTTTGTTCATCTCTGCACAATCGCTTATACCCAGTACTGCCTCCATCTTTTCTAACCACCTAATAGTTCCTATCACGCCTTCATTTCAATAGTAATCTCTTGGTTTGCATGCCATAAATGCCTTGTGGTTGCAGCCGGTTCACCCACGAGTTCCTTCCTGCTCCTCTTCATTGTTGTTTCCATAGGGGTTATTGTGTCTATCCTCGTTATCCTCTCCCACCTGAGGTTTCTCATGGTTATGTTCGGTTTTGACATGGGCGGTGATGGGGGGAAGGGTGTTTGCAATGGCTTCTACAATCAGTTGTTGCAGTCTAGCTTCTTGGTTGGTGTTAGCGTTGTCATTTATGTGCTGATTGTTGGTGTTTTCTAAGGTGGTTTCATCTTGTCGGTTAGTACGAGCTCCCGATCGGGTGGTGACACCAACTCTAGCGTTTCGGGTACGTCCTCGTCCATTTCCCCTCGGCATGGCTAAACTAACCAATGTTTATATAATTTTAAACTCATGGGTTTTATATGTAAAGTTATCATAGCATCACAACCAATCATGCAAATTAAGTAACATCACATCAAATAAGCATAAATAGTCTTAACCATAGTGAAACCGCTCTGAATACAAAATTTCAAATAAGTCCCTAGTTCAATTGAGTGTGACATGAGTGAACATTCACCCATGTCCTACATAGTCATTCAAATATTAAACAATACATAAAAAAGTAATATCAATAACGGCGACGGCAGCAGTAACGGGACCTTGGGTCGAGCACACACTTATATGCGGCCCTAAAGAGCTTCCTCCTTATTCTTGCTACTAGGGACACCACCTCGTCCCTCTACTTCTTCGGGGTGTCATAGTGTTAATGTCAACACCATACCTCTTCCATGGTGGAATCTCCATTCAGCGGCCCCGATTGTTACAGGGGTGGGTCGGCAAACACCTGATGATACGTGCTAGAATAGCGCGCCAACTCGGCGAATGGGTCAGTATAGTACATCGACGGGGATACATGGAAACTATGGCGCGCTATTCCGTCACACCCAAAGGGCCAAGTCGGATACAACATGGCCGGTAGTGGAGGTGGCAGCGACGGCATGATCGGTTGTGGCGGCTCCCCAGTCTGCCCCATAACAAAGTTACCCTATTCATACTGGAATGTGGGGACGGGTCGGACGAACATTCGTGCGGTTTGCCTCGCACGATGTGCCACACCCTCATCCCCGTCCGGTCGTAAGGACTGACACGGATGATGGCCCACGACTCGAATATGTCCTCTGATGGGTTGGAGTCCTCCATATCCCAACCCTGGTTGTGGTAACGGTCCTTTGGGTACCAGCTGGGGTCCCCATACTTCAGCCTGAGAGGGGCATACTGTGACACCTAGCATTTTCCGGTCATTTTCCGATCAACACAAACATGGTTTTCCGGTAATACATTCATGCATTTAACGTTTTTTACTTTAATGCATCATTTAGTGCACAAACATTCACGAACCTTTCAGGTAATGCTAATTCGAAGAATTGCTGAATCGTACACGCGTCTGTCCCCGAATGTTGGTGATTTTTCCAAATGATTTTCAAACAATCATAACTGGTGTGAAATTATGTTTTTTTTATGATTATGTGATTAATTATGTAGCCTGGTTGTGAAAAATGGAAATTCTCTGGCATTTACAGGTTTTCGCGCATATTTGTCTTTTTACGCGTAATTATTATAAAAATACATTTGAACTAGAAAATTAAATATAATTTCATGTTATTAATGTTTGTTTGATTTATGTGAGCATTTTTTGGTTTCAGTGTGAAAAAGGTTCAATCGCGTAGCATTAAAACGATTTTTATAAAACACGGATGCTTTTCTTGTAAATAAAAAGTATAAAACCCAACCCTCCAACCCTAATCACCATTTGGCCTTCCCCTTCCCCCTCATATTTTTCACAGCAAAATGCACACACACTAAGTACGCCTTCTTTGATTATGTTCTTGCATATTGGTGGTGATTTTCATCATTTCTTGCATTAAACGCATAATAGGGATCACCATCTAAGCATTTCAAGTAAGTTTATTTTAGATTTCATATTCTTTGATTATCATAATGAACATGTAACCTAGTTATCCAAACAGGAATCAAAACATGAAATTTATTGAAATTGATGATTGATTGAGTGTTAGTATTCAATATAATGATGTTTGTACAGATTGGTTTTGTGAAATTGTGTCGTTTTGATAAAAAACGAAGGCTTATTTATTAAGGAAACTTTAATTTGGTGTTTTTTTAAAAATTGGATTAAATTGATGGTTTTAGGATGGTAGTTGATGTTAATGGATGAAAAGTCATGTTTTGAACTTTTCATTTTGGCTTGGTTTTCAAGTACTTTCGATTATATGAAACATTTTGGATAAGTTAGTTTGTATAGGATGATTTATGCATGTTTGATGAGATGTGACAATTGTTATATGATGTTTACGGCATAATAATAGATTGGGAATAATCGAATGTTGAAAAACGGATCGTATGTAGGGGTGGGCACAAATCGGTAGAACCGATTTGATACCAATTCCCGTACCGAATTTTGGAGCATTCCCGAACTACTTTGCATTGTATGTACATGTACTCGGTAATGATTTTCTATGGTAATCGGGTTCGGGTTCGGGTTTGGGTTCGACTTTGGGAAAAAGTAAAGGGAAATCGACATTTAATCACCGAACCGATTAAATATATAATAGAAACTAAAAATACCGGATCGATTCATGGAAATAACATTTAAATATAGTTGGTTCTTTGACTTTTGACCGTAGGAAGGATCGTAAAACAATGTTAATACACCATTCAACTTATAAATATTTCAAACCTCAACTTTTCTTCACAAATTGTTTTTGCTGCTTGCCTAATCCTTCACCACCAATTCAATTGTTGCTTGATTTCAACTTCACATCAATTCAATCGTTGCTGCATATCATTATTCAAGATTCTCATTAGGTTAGAGGAATAGTGAAGAGAGGAGAGAGATGGTGTTTTTTTTGGATTGTAAAATAAAGATGATGTGGAGGAAAGATTATGGATTGAAAACATGATTTCCAAAATTCTTATTGACGATGCTCTAAGCATGTTTAAATAATCTATTAGTAAACAAACCTGTTGATGATAAGAAGTAAAAACTTTGACTAAAAAAACCACAATCGGACCAATAAGTTCGAATTGGCCATACATGATGCAAACATCAACTTTGCATTAATATAACCTTTTAAAATCAGCACTTCAAGCAAGCCTAAACATTGAGAAATTGAAGAGCAATATGAAATTAGCTCTTACCGATTATATGTTTTGGGTACAGACCTTCGCATTTTGGGTCATCTTTCCAATCACCAAACAAAGTTCATATCAAAAGTAGATAATTTGGCAGAAGAACCTATTGCAGAAACGGTAAAGATTCAACTTTCTTGGTAGTAATAGTTGGTTCTGGTAGTTTCCTGATCCCCTTTGCACCGAAACTGATATAACCCTACTCCCGCGGACACATCTGGGCTTGGCAGTTCAATGGAAGATCCCATCATGAACTTGGAAAAGAACCTGTTAAGATCTTGGAGCATCCTTTTGTCCATTTGATTGACAATTGGAGGAGGCTCATGAAAAACTAAAGCTTGTTGAGTAGGGTATCTTGTCATAGCTTGTTGAAGCTTGGAGGAGGCTCTAATACC
This sequence comes from Flaveria ramosissima, assembly GCA_025215565.1. Classification (NCBI taxonomy): domain Eukaryota; kingdom Viridiplantae; phylum Streptophyta; class Magnoliopsida; order Asterales; family Asteraceae; genus Flaveria; species Flaveria ramosissima. The sequence continues at coordinate 64,781,862 of CM046037.1, forward strand.
AATTGCAGGATCGGTTTTTGTCACTTAACACTTTGTTTTTTTTCTCAAACTCACTTGAATCACACTCGGTTCAGATGATGATGTAGAATCCCTTCTAAGAGTTGACTATAATATACTAAGTAACAAAGAACACAAAGAAATAATTTTGAAGGTACTTGTATATTTTACTTCTCAACACGAAGTATTACAAGACTCAAAGATCCGTTTAACTCCGGTGAGATGATTCACTTTTGGTTTTGCCTGATATCTGGAACAAAGACACGTTGCGTACATAATATCAGGACGAGAGGCTGTGAGGTACATTAGGGATCCGATCATTCCTCTGTACATTGTAGCATCAACCAGATCACCATTTCGTCAGGTGCCACATCATGGTTAGTGGCAAGTGGAGTTCCAGCAACTGAAGCATTCTCCATGTCGATCTGAGTGAGGATATCGCCTACGTATTTGGTCTGATGCAGGAAGATTCCTTTGGGTTTCTGATCCACCTGTAGTCCAAGGAAGAACTTCATCTCCCCCATAGCACTAATCTTAAACTCTGTTTTCATTACAGATTCAAATTCTTTACATAATTCTTCATTCTTGGAACCGAAGATTATGTCGTCAACATATATCTGTACCAGCAGTAAATCACCATCTTTTTCTTTGATGAATAACGGACAATCAATAACGCCTCTGCGAAAACCATGTTTCACTAGATGAGTTGAGAGTTTCTCATACCAGGCTCTAGGGGCTTGATGGAGCCCGTAGAGAGCCTTGTCCAGTTTGTAAACTCTATCCCGATGATAAGGATCCTCGAATCCTTCAGGTTGACTGACGTAGACTGTCTCACGGATTTCACCATGAAAGAATGCACTTTTTACATCTAGTTGATAGACTTTAATCTTCATGTAGGATGCATAGGCTAGAAAGATACGGATTGCTTCCATTCGAGCCACAAGCCGAGCCTTATTCCAAATTATGACCCCTTTGACTTGTCAATGCCTGTGACTTGTCTGAATCCTTCAAACACTTTATTGTAGTCAATGCCTTTGACTTGTCTGAATCCTTGAACCACAAGCCGAGCCATATTCCGAATTATGACCCTTTGGTCATCTTTCATGCACTTCAATACCCATTTCGTGCCAATCACCTTAGCACCTTTTGGTCTGTCCACAAGGGTCCATACTCATAACTTCTTGTACTGTAGGAGTTCTTTTTGCATTGCACTAACCCATGCCTCATCGTTTAGGGCTTCACTCACATATTTTGGCTCAAATTGAGACAAAAAACATCGATATGCACCATCGTGAAGATATCCTTTTTCCCTGACTGAGGCATAATCAGCCGAGTATAGCTGATTTCTTGTTTGTACTCCTGATCGAACATCTCCAATGAAGTTGTCCAAGGGATGATAATGTCAGACTCCGGGCCCAGGTAGGGTGGGACGTCACAGACTAGCAACAACATATGGCAGCGGAAACAAACCATTACAAGAGCTCAAAGGAAGAATATCACATGGCATTAAATGTTTTGAAAAGGTACCGGGGCTAGAAACAAATCAAGCCCCCAAATGAGTTTTACAACCAATCATAGAAATAAATTGTACTTGTTCAACACAAATATAAAATTGTTCAAATTGTTCATTAAGGAAAATAAGCCAATGCCATGGTCGCGGGGATAAGTCTAGGTCTTCACAACATCTTGGATCTCTTCATAAATTACCTGAAATATGCTCAAAAAGAAATTTGTGTCAACTAAAAAGTTGGTGAATTCAAGTGCTTAAAGTTTAAAAACAAAAAGGACTTAACAAATCCTTATTTGATAAAAAGAAATAAATCATAGTTTCAACATAGTGGTAGAATCATAATCAACCCTGCACTCAGTCCCGGTTGGCCTCTTCTAAAGTTTTGTTTAACCAGATATTCCCGAAGGAAGAACTGAGCCTCAAACCAGTGAACCATACCTGCCCGGATGGTTCACCATAGTTTCTTAACAAAACCTGTCACATGCCACAAACGACCCCTTAGGATCTCAGTGGGGTATCCTTCCTGGAACGGAAGCCACTGTGTGTGGGGGATTCCCCAAATAGATCTATCCATATAAAACAAGCGTTTCACGAAAGAATTAATACCAAAGTCGTACAATTAGGACCTCGATATGGGTTTATTCTGTTTATCGTTTCGGAGGTTATGTTCCCTTTTGCTCTTTTTTGCAGGTAACCATAAATCCCACATACAATCACCAAGTTAAGCACAAATATTGTTCATAAATAACAGAGCATGTTCACCCCAAAACAGTAGTAAAAAGGGGAATCACTAGAACTCACCTTAGGTGTTAAGTCAAAATACTCTTCGTGTGCCGGGAGTGTCTCAAGTCTAGCACCCTAACATGAATATATTAAGTGATAACCTACTGCTCTAAACTTATTTAGGGTGCCACAAGCGTGTCAAGAATTTAGCTATCGGATAAGGCTTTGATTTCGCGAAGGTTTGTATAAAAAGTTTCCTTTTATGGCAGGTCATGGTTTCTCCATGTAATTTGGGATTTTTACATCATTAGATTAAAGATATAAGGAAATTTTGTTGTTCAAGTGATTATTAGTTTCATAGGAGTCGGTTATAAAGTTTGGTAAAATTTTACAGTTTAGTCCCTCCAGTTTCAAAATTGACAGTTTCTACCCTCAAGTTTGGTTTCTTGTTCTTTATGACACTTAAGACCAAAAATCAGGTTCTTAGAGTAAAACTTTGACTTATTATTGAGTAAGTGCTCCAAAATTTCAGTTTATGGGTCCGGTTTAAAAACTATGCGTTTAACGCTTCCGGTTGCGGTAAAACCGGAGAGTTTTAACGGTTAATTTATTTCCATAAATTTGAGTCTTGGACCAGTAGGTATCATCTAAAAGATATTTTTATAAGTTTTAATTTCTTAAATTGTGAAATTTTGCCTCTAATAGTTGAAAGTCTAATTTTAACGTTTAACCCGTTAAAACGCGTTTTTAACCGTATTTGACCATTTAAAGCTTGTTTGACCAATATTTCAAATCCTTTAAGTCTTTTATTACTTAACTTGCTGAAATTACAGGATTTTTATAAATCTTAGCTTTAAACTCCTTTTTCTTGGATTTTTCTCAAAAATGTTGCTCGGTTGGTACCCGTTTTTAGTTAAAACGCCATTTAATTGTTCTTTTGACCATTTAAATTACCCATTGACTCTAGAACACTTTATTAACCATTATTAAGCCTAGAATACTTTTCAAGATGGTTAAAACCATGTTTTACTATTTTTAAGGTTGTTTTACCATGTTTCGGGTCCCGAAAATAACTAAAATGGGTCTAATCTTAACATGTCCTTAATTTCTAGAGATTAACCATTTGTCACACACTTAATATTCATCTAAAACTTTCTGAAATCATGACTCAAACTCACGGCTAGATTACCCAACACAACAATGAACCATCAACTTAGTGATTTAGCCATAACCGACCATAACACATGTGTAAATCCTTGCAAACTTGTATTTAAACATTACCAAAATCTCATTTAACTTTAATATCAGATTATTAGGGTGTTACCAAGTCGTTCATGAGCAGGTTGTAAACCTTGGTTGAGAGGGTTTTCAAACAAGTGCTTAGATTGTAACATTTCTTGTAAAAAGAAGGTTTTTTAAGGTGTATCTTGAGCTATAACCATATATTCACGGTGTATATTCTTTTGTAACTTTCAAAACAGGTTATTAGGAGTCCATTAAACCATTAACAAGCAGGTTATAAGTTTTTCTTTCAAGGGTTACAAGATTTACAAGTTAGATGGTGCAAAAAGTCCAAAAAGAGGGTTTTCATGGTGGAAATCGGTTTCCACCTTAAGAATGACCAATATAACGTGTGAGATACCTCTTGTGAAGTTGAAAGCTCCTCAAGAACAAGATAATAGCGTTGGATTTCTGCTACAACAAAGAGAGGAGGTGGTTTTAAAAGAGAAGTGAAAGAAACACATGAAAAGACCATTTTCGGGTGACATGAAGCTTACACTTGGTGTTGTTCACGTTTTGGAGAGTGTAGATGGTCTTGGATAGCTCGAAACTCCTTGGACAAGGCTGGAGAATCTTCGAACAAAGCTGGAAAAGTCGAACAAGATGCAGAGGTGTGTCCAAAGCTCGCGAATATGGCCACCTTCTTGCGATTTTCGGTCGGCCGAGTATGTGTATGCCTTGTTCTTCGATGAACAAGGCTGGAAATCTAGAGAGAATGGTGGTGTGTGTGTTTTTGAGTGTATTTTCAGCTGATGAGAGTTTTAAAGAATGATAGAGAGAGGTGTAGTGATAAGGATCTTGCATGTAACTTGAATGGTGAGAGTGTGGGTGGTGTAGAAGAGAGGTGAGTGGAGGGAGAGGGGGCGGCCGAATCTTGGCCTTATGTGGGTGATTAAAATTTAAATTTTAATTGTAAATAATTATTAGGTGGTGTAATTTTTTAGTATTGGGTAGAATATATTATTTGGCGGATGATGTTAATTGTAGTGTCTTATGCATGTCCATGCATGCATGAACCGAAAAATTTATAAGTGTGAATGTATGCTCACATTTTAATTGTTTCACTTGAGATTAAATTTGTAAGGGTGGCTAGTTAACATCCCCGGGATACCAAGTTTTAAAAGGTAAAACTTAAATTGACTAAAAATCAGTAAAATCATATGAAATCATAAAATGGAACAAATAGCAAGAAATGATTCCAAATTCACTGATAGGGTTGGATTGTTTCTAAAATTAGTACTCATAAGACGGATAATGATGCAAGTAAATTAGGGTTAGAATAACATCCTAGAGGCCGGTTGTCACATTCTCCCACCGTTTAGGTAATTTCGTCCTGAAATTTTAGCTTCGATTAGAGTCTGAACAGGTGGGTTTGAAGAGGTGTGGATAATTCTTCCTCATCTCATCTTCATGTTCCCAAGTAAATTCAGGTCCTCGCTTTGAGTTCCATCTAACCTTGACCTTGGGTAAGCGGCTCCGCCTGAGTTGCTTGACCAAGCGGTCCGTGATCTCCACGGGCTCTTCTACGAAGTTTAGCTTGTCATTGATTCTTGCTTCTTTCAATGGTAGCTCCAGGGTTTTGTCGACCATAACTTCTTCAAGTTCGACACATGAAAGGTGTCGTGTATGTGGCTCAACCCCTGGGGTAGTTTCAACTTGTAAGCCACTGGGCCAATTCTTGCCAGTATTTCGAATGGTCCAATGTATCTCGGGCTTAACTTTCCTCTCTTTCTGAACCTCACGGTTCCCTTCCATGGTGCTACCTTTAGCATTACTCTGTCGCCCACTTGAAACTCTAAAGGTTTCCGTCTCCTATCAGCGTGCTTCTTCTGCCGGTCTCTGGCTGCTTTTAGTCGCTCCTTAATTTTAAAGATCTTGTCAGTGGTCTCCAACACGATGTCGCGTCCCATCACTTGGCTATCACCGATCTCATTCCACCAAAGGAGATGGTTGTCCCAGTTTCCGCCAAAGTCAATCACACAAGCTCTTATAATATCTTCCAACGTTTGAATAGTCCTTTCACTCTGACCGTCGGTTTGTGGGTGGTACGCGGTGCTTAGATCCAAACGGGTTCCTAAATCCTGCTGGAATGATTTCCAGAAATGTGAAGTGAAACGGCTATCACGATCGGAGATGATCGACAAAGGCAGCAATACTTCGTTACTATCTCGTCGACATATAGTTGGGCCAATTTCGTCATGTCGTAGTCTTCTCTAATTGGCAAAAAGTGAGCTGATTTCGTTAGCTTATCCACTATCACCCAAATAACATCATGGCCTCTAAACGTTCCGGGTAACTTTGTAACAAACTCCATCGTGACGTTATCCCATTTCCATTCTGGGATTTCGGGTTGTTGAAACGTTCCTGACGGTTTTTGATTTTCAGCTTTTACCATGGCACAGGTTAGACATTTCCCAACATAAATAGCGATTGATTTCTTGATTCCAGGCCACCAGAAAAGTGCCTTTAGATCCTGGTACATCTAATCACTTCCAGGGTGAACCGAATACCTAGACTTATGTGCTTCGTCGAGGATTACTTCTCGAATTCCTCCGTGCTTCGGCACCCAAGTTCTCCCTTCATACCTGTATGTACCATCGTCCACTGTCTCAAATCACTTCTCCATTCGGGTTAACCCTTCTTCTTCTAACCTTTCTTCCTTTAATGCCTCGTTTTGAGCTTCTTTCAGTTTTGCAATAAGGTTTGTATACACACTCATCCTTAAGGCTCGTACACGAAGAGGCTTTTCTCTCTCCTTTGTGCTCAAAGCATCTGCCACAACATTGGCCTTACCAGGATGGTAGCGGATTTCACACTTGTAATCATTTAACAACTCGACCCATCTTCGCTGAAGCATGTTGAGCATCTTTTGGTCAAGAATGTATTGCAAACTTCTACGGTCAGTGTAGATGATGCACTTCGTGCCATAGAGATAGTGCCTCCACATTTTGAGAGCAAACACCACGGCACCCAATTCCAGATCGTGCGTCGTATAGTTCTTCTCATGATCGTTCAGCAGTCTAGATGCATAAGCAATCACCTTATTGCGTTGCATCAATACACATCCTAGTCCTTGACGCGAAGCGTCACAATAGACCACGAAGTCTTCTACTCCTTCTGGAAGAGCAAGGATAGGTGCACTGCATAACTTCTCTTTAAGTGTTTCAAACACCTCATTCTGCTCTCGTTCCCACACAAAGGTTGTGTTCTTCTTAGTTAGTGCGGTCAAGGGTTGCACTATGCGCGAGAAGTCCTTTATAAACCGTCGGTAGTAACTGGCCAGCCCTAAGAATTGCCTTATCTCCGTGGGAGTTTCAGGAATCTTCCAATTCTTTATGGCCTCAATCTTGGAAGGGTCGACTTGAATCCCATTCTCATTCACCACATGTCCTAAGAATTGAATCCTAAGCATCCAGAATTCGCATTTAGAGAACTTGGCATATAGTTGCTCATTCTTGAGTAGTTCAAGTATTAGCCTGAGATGCTTCTCGTGCTCGTCTTTACTGCGGGAGTAGATCAGTATGTCGTCTATAAATACAATCACAAACTTCTCGAGGTAAGGGCGGCAAACGCGGTTCATGAGGTCCATGAACGCTGCTGGAGCATTAGTCAGTCCAAAGGGCATGACTAAATACTCATAGTTGTCATACCTAGTTCGAAAGGCCGTTTTGGGTATCTCCTCTTCTCTTCTCTTCAATTGGTGGTAACCTGACCTCAAATCTATTTTGGAGAAATAACTTGCTCCTTGCAACTGATCAAATAGGTCATCTATTCTCGGAAGAGGGCAACAGTTCTTTATGGTCAGATTGTTCAATTCTCTGCAATCAATGCACATTCGCAGGGTTCCGTCTTTCTTTTTCACGAACAGAACCAGGACACCCCATTGAGAGACACTCGGACGTATAAATACCTTGTCTAGTAGTTCTTGAATTTGCGCCATTAGCTCCTTCATCTCAGGTGGGGCGAGTCGGTACGGTGCCTTGGCTACTGGTGCAGCGCCAGGGAGTAAATCTATCTGGAACTCGACTTGTCGGTTCGGGGGAAGTCCCGGTAGGTCTTCCGGAAACACTTCTGGGTATTCAGAAACCACGGGAATATCTTCAATCTTCTTCTCCTTTTGGGTCTTCATCACATAAACTATGAAAGCTGGGCATCCCTTCATTAAGCTCTTGGTAGCTTTTAAGTGGGATACCATTGGGTATAGGGTGTTACTCCTTTCGCCTTGTACCACTAACACTTCCTTGTCGCTCAACGGTATCTTGAGTAGACCCTCATCACATACGATTTCGACTCTATGCTTAGCTAGCCAGTCCATACCAACAACCACATCGAATCCTCCTAACTTAATGGGCATCAGGTTTATCCTAAACGTATTTCCCTTTAGATTCAGCCAGCAATCTCTGATGACTTCGTTAGTTTCTAAAATGTTACCGTCAGCTAATTCTACGGTAAACGTATTGGTCAAGGCACACGCGTCTAAGTCAATCAAAGGCCTAAAAGTACTAGAGACAAAACTAGCAGTCACTCCAGTATCGAACAGAACAGTAGCAGGATGATTGTTTACAAGGAACGTACTGTTAACCACATCAGGTTCCCTACGAGCTCCAGCTGGGTCCATAACGAATGCTCTTCCCTTTGGCTTGTTGTGCTTGGCATCCTTGTCTCTGCCCAGCTTAGGACACTTGTTCCTCATGTGCCCTGGATCTCCGCATTCATAGCATTGTTTTCCTGGTGCGTAAGTGCAGTCTTTGATTAAGTGACCTGTTCTCTTGCATCTGAAACATGGCATCGAGTTACATTCCCCTTGATGGTGTAGTTTGCACATGTTGCAAAACGGGCTTGTCCCTGAGTACAATCTCCGGGTCTTGCTTCCCTGATCATCGCGCCTTGCACCTTCACAACTCTTTCTACCTGACCCGCTACTACTTCCAACCGCTCTCTTTACTTCAAACCACTTTCTTTTCTTACCAACAAACTTCCTCTTCTCATCACCCCTTGCTTGCTCAGTCCATCCAGCCCTAATTAAGTCATCAGTCAAACTGCTGGTAAGGTCGACCGCAGCTTGTAGGGTTGAAGGCTGGGAGGAATGGACCATTCCCCTAACTCTTGGGTGTAGCCCCCAGATGAATCGTGCTACACCTTTAGATTCAGGTGTCACTAGATGGGGAACAAGTCGGGAAAGGGCTAAGAAACGATTGATATATTCCGTGTAGTTGGGACCTTTCATTTCCAGACTTAGGAATTCTGTCTCTAGTTTCTCGAGTTGATTGATGGGGCAATACTTGATGGTCATCAGTTCTCTGAGTTCGGTCCAACTCATTCGATTAGCCACATTTCTTCCTCGGTTTTGAGAATTCGACTTCCACCATTCAAGAGCTGATCCCTTGAGGGATTGTGATGCGAACCTCACCATATGATCCATCTTGCACTCGCTAATGTCCAAGACCGCTTCCATTTCGTCAATCCATATGTAAGTCTCTATAGCACCCTCGGTGCCGTAGAAGTCCTTAGGCTTACATGCCATGACGGTCTTATAGGAACATCCGTTCTTTAACGCCTCGGCTTCCTCGTCGTGGCCCTCGTCGTTTGCTGGCCGATCATTACCATTAGAATTATCCCGATCAGCATTGATCTGAGCGATAATGGTCGTGATGGCGTTAGCCGTTTGCTGAGCTACGAGGTTAGCAATTCTCTCATCGCTTTCTTGGTATCCTGGTGGAGTAGGTTAGTTTCTAGTTTGCCTGGCTTCCTCACGGCGGCCCCTAGTGGCTCCACGCCGTCCAAATCGTGTTCCTCTTCGAGTCGGCATTCTGATAGTATCACAAATAGATTCGTTTAGCATCTCAAAATTTGTTTCGAATAGCTTATGCATCATTACCCTATTACACCATGCCTCGGGAAGAGGGATCATGGCGTGCACATATGTATATACAACCCACTAAGAAATTCTTACAAGGTCTAATTCAAAGCATGTCATAACAGTTAGGCAATCAATTAGAAAGGGGCACGGACCAATTACAAAGCACAACACAACATATTGCAATTCAATATAAATAGTCCAATAATCTAGCATCCAAACAAACAGTTCATAGATAAATAGAGATAGTAGTATCATCCATCAAAGTTGAATCAGAGTCAAGCTCTTACAAATTGGAAGGTGCCATCACCCCCATGATGATAATAATAATAATAATAATATCGAATAATAATTCAAATAGTTTCCTTCTACTGTCTAAAGACAGATAATCCCGCTGCTTACCCCTGCTCTCACATCCACTTTTTCTTCAGCCATCCAAACCATCCTGAACTCTTCTTTCTCTGCTCCTGCTCCAAACGCTGCACTCCATGTGTAGCCATCATAGCCTGGAATTGAGCAGACTGGGAGGTCCGAGTGGCGTGCTGAAGAGTCAACTCGTGACGACGAACAGTATTCAAGATTTCATCCAGTGTCGCATCAGAGGGTCCTACGTCGCTTGCCTGGCGACTCGACTGGGAGTACCTATCACCAGCCAGTACGCTAGGGCCGTCATACATATTGTGTCTCGGTGGCATCAGGTGCTCATCACGTGGGTCAAACAGCGGAGGTGCCGGCGTCGGAATCCTAACAGGCGGGGGAGGAGGGGGAGGCATCCTAAAGGACACTGACGATCCTGGCCTAACACTCATGCGAGGACGGGTGACAGTACGCGCGCCCCTATTCCCAATAGGTGGGATGGGTGAGTGGGTAGAAGCAGCAACGTGAGGAGAGTGGGAACGCGTTCGTCTCCTAGAAGGTGATGTGGAGGAAGGGTCCTCAGAAGCTTCAGTGTCATCTGACGTGACAGATATCCATCCTGGATGTTCGCATCTTCGGAGGTACGCTTCGTACTCAGTCTGAGGCTTCGCCCTTCTTAGGGTCCCGGTAGGAGTGGTCTCAGTATCAGGTTGAGCAGGCGCCTTACCTTTATCAACCATAGTCGTTGTGTCCTGTAAGAAATACATCATGAGTAATTTGGTTTCTCATAGCTCATGATTATAATAATAGTACTAGTAATAGCAGTGATGGCAATAGTATCTGTTATTCCAACTTATAATTGTCCGTGTTGCCCAAACCAATAGCCTCTTCAAATAGTATCGGATAACATAGTTCATCATAAAAATCATTTAAATCCCCTTTTTGAAATTAGTTTCAAAATCATCAATATAAATCAGAAAAAGTCCAACCATAACCTAAAGGTCCGTGATGGAAATTACGCGTCCGGTAAATCCATGATTACGTTGATCAAGTGTAATCACCAATTTACCCAACCCGGTCATCCCAACACTTCCCACAAGGACAGTCCTAGGATATCAGGGTTGTAGCCTAGGGTCTACTATGGTATTCCCGACTTTTCTACAACCTTTGGCTCTGATACCAACTTGTCACACCCCGGGCCCAGGTAGGGTGGGACGTCACAGACTAGCAACAACATATGGCAGCGGAAACAAACCATTACAAGAGCTCAAAGGAGAGAATATCACATGGCATTAAATGTTTTGAAAAGGTATCGGGGCTAGAAACAAATCAAGCCCCCAAATGAGTTTTACAACCAATCATAGAAATAAATTGTACTTGTTCAACACAAATATAAAATTGTTCGCCATGGTCGCGGGGATAAGTCTAGGTCTTCACAACAGCTAGGATCTCTTCATAAATTACCTGAAACATGCTCAAAAAGAAATTTGTGTCAACTAAAAAGTTGGTGAATTCAAGTGCTTAAAGTTTAAAAACGAAAAGGACTTAACAAATCCTAATTTGATAAAAAGGAATAAATCATAGTTTCAACATCGTGGGAGAATCATAATCAACCCCGCACTTAGTCCCGGTTGGCCTCTTCTAAAGTTGTGTTTAACCGGATATTCCCGAAGGAAGAACTGAGCCCCAAACCAGTGAACCATACCTTCCCGGATGGTTCAACATAGTTTCTTTACAAAACCTGTCACGTGCCACAAACGACCCCTTAGGATCTCAGTGGGGTATCCTTCCTAGAACGGAAGCCACTGTGTGTGGTGGATTCCCCAAATAGATCTATCCATATAAAACAAGCGGTTCACGAAAGAATTAATAATCATGATATAAGTATCAGCAGGTAACCATAAATCCCACATACAATCACCAAGTAAAGCACAAATATTGTTCATAAATAACAAAGCATGTTTCACCCCAAAACAGTAGTAAAAAGGAGAATCACTAGAACTCACCTTAGGTGTTAAGTCAAAATACTCTTCGTGTGCCGGAAGTGTCTCAAGTCTAGCACCCTAACATGAATATATTAAGTGATAAGCTACTGCTCTAAACTTATTTAAGGTGCAACAAGCGTGTCAAGAATTTAGTTATCGGATAAGGCTTTGATTTCGCGATGGTTTGTATAAAAAGTTTCCTTTTATGGCAGGTCATGGTTTCTCCATGTAATTTGGGATTTTTACATCATTAGGTTAAGGATATAAGGAATTTTTTTGTTCAAGTGATTATTAGATTTATAGGAGTCGGTTATAAAGTTTGGTAAAATTTTACAATTTAGTCCCTCAAGTTTCAAAATTGATAGTTTCTACCCTCAAGTTTGGTTTCTGGTTCTTTATGACACTTAAGTCCAAAAATCAGGTTCTTAGAGTAAAAATTTGACTTATTATTGAGTAAGTGTTCCAAAATTTCAGTTTATGGATCCGGTTTAAAAACTATGCGTTTAACGCTCCCTGTTGCGGTAAAACCGGAGAGTTTTAACGGTTAATTTAGGATCTCCATAAATTTGAGTCTTGGACCAGTAGGTATCATCTAAAAGATATTTTTATAAGTTTTAAGTCCTTAAATTGTGAAATTTTGGCTCTAATAGTTGAAAGTCTCGTTTTTACGTTTAACCCGTTAAAAGGCGTTTTTAACCGTATTTGACCATTTAAAGCTTGTTTGACCAATATTTCAAATCCTTTAAGTCTTTTATTACTTAACTTGCTGAAATTACATGATTTTTATAAATCTTAGCTTTAAACTCCTTTTTCTTGGATTTCTCTCAAAAACGTTGCTCGGTTGGTACCCGTTTTTAGTTAAAACGCCATTTAATTGTTCTTTTGACCATTTAAATTACCCATTGACTCCAGAACACTTTATTAACCATTATTAAGACTGGAATACTTTTCAATATGGTTAAAACCATGTTTTACTATTTTTAAGGTTGTTTTAGCATGTTTCGGGTCCCGAAAATAACTAAAATGGGTCTAATCTTAACATGTCCTTAATTTCCAGAGATTAACCATTTGTCACACACTTAATATTCATCCAAAACTTTCTGAAATCATGACCCTAACTCACGGCTAGATTACCCAACACAACAATGAACAATCAACTTAGTGATTTAGCCATAACCGACCATAACACATGTGTAAATCCTTGCAAACTTGTATTTAAACATTACCAAAATCTCATTTAACTTTAATATCAGATTATTAGGGTGTTACCAAGTCGTTCATGAGCAGGTTGTAAACTGTCACACCCTCAAAATCCACGTGCGGAGTTTTACCGCGAGGCGTGTGAACAAACCAGGATCACAGTCAATAGTTACTCAGAACGACTCTATATGCCATGATTAATAATAAAAAAACCAAAGTACAAACTTTAAATTGTGCGGAAGCGTTCTGTAAAACAACCCAAAGAAATAAATGTGTATACTATGGCAAAACGAGCGCCAATCCAAAAGAAATAAACATTAACCATTAAATGATAAAAATGTCTTGAAAAACCGAGTCTTAGTATGCAAGTGAACCATGGAGTGCTCCTAAAGGCAAGCAAGCTAATGACCTGAGAATGGCATACTAAAATGTCAACACAATGGTTGGTGAGTTCAAGAGTTGATATTCAAACATAAACAGTTTAATAATAGAGATATACAAGTAGTGCATTGTAACAGATAGCTAATCCATTAACAATAAATATTAATGCATAGTGATTTCGCAATTGAAGCTGACTGTGTTACGTTGGTGCCTCATGTCACGACTCAACAGGTCGTGACAATGTTCAATAGGACAAATTGCACCCGGTTGACCTCGAGTCACACAGGTGGGGCTCGTCAGACCCAGTAGTACTACCCAAGTTTCCTCGCTATTCAATATTAACAATTCGAAAGTGTGAGGACTTTCCCATGATAAACAGCACTATATTAATATTATGCATAACTAAAATATATATAAAGCGTTTGTAGTTTACCGGTATGCTACCCAAAAGAGATTAAATAAAGAGTTGGGCATGAACTCACCTGGTATGCGTATAGATACTTAGAGTTTGACTTGACTGACAAAGTGAACAGACAACCCTCAGAGGTTACCTAGATCATATAAGTATATGAGTACGTGCAACAAAGAACATGTGAAACCCTAAGTACACTACAACCAAAGACTCAAGGTTTTAGAAAATAATACATTTGACTCAGTTGACCCGTTTGACCCGTTGGTGACTTTATGTGTTATAACCCATTTAAGCAATCATACACATATATCATACAAGTTCAGCATTCAAAAGGTTCATATGTATGCTACATTATCCAGGTTTATCACTTAGATCATCATACCACCAAGTATCATACAAGTCATGCGAATCTAGAACATTAACATGTCCACTAGTTATAACATAATTAACATGTCACACAAAGATCAAATCACGCACCCCATGCCATGTGAAGCCACTCACGACTTAACACCCTAAACCCTGCCAATCTTACTAAGTAGGGGCCTCAGATTCGCACGCGTGTATGATGATCACATTCACATTCACTAACCATTTTCATACATTCAACATGCATCACAACAATCTATTTCCAATCCCAAGCATGACATCTTAACTACTAATCCATATCAATATCATACATGCTCATCAAAGTCCTAACACCACCCATGATTATCCAAACATCTCATACAACTATATTAACATGTTCCAACCACATTAGAATTCATCCATGATCTTACTAACATGCTCCTAACATCTCAAACATGATCAAACTATCATCTTTCACATTTTGCATAAATAAAGTTTCCTTTTTGGGAAAGCACATCCCAAAATCTATCAAACATCCTATACATACATGAATTCATTAATAATATACCAATTTAAGTTCACATCAACATCTAAACATGATCAACAACATCCAAACATCATAACTCATCAATTCATATCCTAAAAAGTTACTATCTTTAGTAATGTATGAACTATAGCATGTGTTCTTGAATTCCCAATGCTCACAACAACAATCTAACATCTAATCATCACCATGAACACATCCATAACATCAATTCATCAATAATTCAACATTACATGCAAAATAAAGTTACTATTCTTAGTAACCTATGAACATCAACATCAATTCATCTATTTCTTATAAAATCAATGTAACCTAGCATTCATACAACCTATTAATCATCAAACATTCATCAAACAATAATCATTCATCCATAATTCTACCAATTTTCGAATTAGGGTTTGCTTCAAGCCATAGTTCATGATTAATCCACTAAAAACATACAATTCATGCATAATCAACGTTAAACAACATGTAATCAATCTAACTAACGTGCTAACACCAACAACTAACATCAATTTCGACTCCATGAAGACCCAAAGTTGCATTAGGGTTCGGCCCTCAACAAGAACCCACAAAAACATGAAAAATCTAACCTTTAAACGTGTTATAGTTTGCAATTGATGATTCCAACAAGTTGTATGCCTTGAAATCGATCCAAAATCGCAGCCACTTGCTTGTTCTAGGTCGAAATCGCAATGGTAGGGGAGTGGGATGAAGCTCACGGCCGCAAATGGGGTGTAGGCTAGGGTTTTTATGTTTTGTTTAGTTTTAATTTACATATTTACCCTTTTAACCCTTGTAATTTGTATTTTATAAAAACTAGGCTTTAAACTCTTTGTAAAGTGTTTTTAACTTAATAATATAAAGATATAAACTAATGAAAATCATTATATATCTTATCTTTATAAAAACACAAGACATACGAATAAATAGGCACGTTTCCGCGTTACGCGATTAATTTTCTAATTAGCATTTTAAAAAACATGTAAACACATAAACATAACACAATAATCACATAATCAATTAGATTCTCATTAATTTAACATTATTCATTATTATTAGGTCACCAACGTTAAACGACAACTAGTGTGTGTTCACGACACGTGTATGCAAGACTTAACGGCACTAACGGAGTTTGATAAAGGAAATTTACCGGATGTCACATTATCCCCATGTTGAAAGAATTTTCGTCCTGAAAATTGTGTTACATGGTGAGAGTGTTCCATCACTAGTCTACTGCATTGGCACACAGAAATCGAAATCGAGTGAGTTTTGGATGAGTTGTCACATCATCCCCATGTTGAAAGAAATTTCGTACCGAAATTTAATCAATACCTTCGTCTGCTGGCATCGTCTTTTCGAATAGTTGGGGGTACTTAAGCTTCATTTGGTCTTCTCGCTCCCATATGAATTCCGGTCCACGTCGCGAATTCCATCGGATTTTGACAATAGGTATCTTGCTTTGCTTAAGTGTTTTCACCTCACGGTCCATCACCTCAACTGGTTCTTCAATAAAACGCAATTGTTCATTCACTTGAACTTCTTCTAGTTGTACGACCATCGTTTCATCAGGTATGCACTTCTTTAGGTTTGATACGTGAAATACATCATGGATTCCACTTAGCGAATCAGGTAGGGCTAGTCGATAGGCCATTGGACCTATTCTTTCCACTATTTCAAATGGTCCAACATACCTCGGGTTTAGCTTTCCTCGCTTACCAAACCGAACTACGCCTTTCCATGGTGAAACTTTCAATAAAACCTTGTCACCAACCTGAAACTCTAAAGGTTTCCGTCTCTTATCAGCATAACTCTTTTGTTGGTCTCGCGCTGCCGCCATACGGTTCCGTATTTGTACGATCTTCTCGGTTGTCTCATGAATTAACTCGGGACCTGTTAGCTGGCTATCACCAATTTCCGCCCAGCAAACCGGTGATCTACATTTTCTCCCATACAACGCTTCGAAAGGTGCTGCCTGTATGCTAGTATGATAACTATTGTTATAAGAAAAATCCACTAATGGCAGGTGAATTTCCCAGTTATTCCTGAAGTCAATTACACAAGCACGTAGCATATCTTCTAACGTCTGTATGGTACGCTCACTCTGGCCATCCGTCAGTGGGTGTTAAGCGGTACTCATATCTAATCGTGTACCCAAAGATTTCTGCAATGACTGCCAGAAGTGTGATGTGAAACGAGCGTCGCGGTCAGAGATAATTGAGATCGGTACACCGTGTCTCGAAACGATCTCCTTGAGGTACAGGCGGGTTAAATTCTCCATCTTGTCAGTTTCCTTTATTGCAAGAAAATGAGCAGATTTTGTCAATCGATCCACAATAACCCATATCGTGTCACATCCAGTACTAGTCCGGGGCAACTTGGTAATAAAATCCATGGAGATTTGTTCCCATTTCCACATTGGTATTTCGGGTTGCTGCAATAGTCCGGATGGTTTTTGATATTCCACCTTTACTTTCGAGCAGGTCAAACACTTGCTCACATACGTAGCTACATCCGCTTTCATGTTAGGCCACCAATAGTGCGCCTTTAGATCGTGATACATTTTGTCGGATCCAGGATGTATAGAGTACTTAGATTTGTGTGCCTCACTCATAACTAAGTCTCTCAGATTTCCATAGGCAGGTACCCAAAGTCTATCCATGAAATAGCGAATTCCATCCTCCTTCATCACCAGCTGTTTATCCATTCCTCTCAACGACTCAGAACCAACATTTTCCGCTTTTAAAGCTTCTATCTATGCTTCCTTGACTTGTTCGGGCAGTTGAGTACTGATAGTAAGCTGTAAAGCTCGCATCCGTTTGGGTTTAGCTGTTTCCTTCCGGCTTAAGGCATCGGCAACCACGTTCGCCTTTCCCGGATGGTATTTAATAGCGCAATCATAGTCATTTAGCAGTTCCACCCAACGTCGTTGCCTCATATTCAACTCCTTTTGCTCAAAGATATGTTGAAGACTCTTGTGATCGGTGTAGATAGTGCACTTGGTACCGTACAAGTAATGTCTCCAAATCTTTAAGGCAAAGACTACTGCACCGAACTCTAAGTCATGAGTAGTATAGTTCTTCTCATGAACTTTTAATTGTCTTGGAGGCGTAGGCTATCACCTTTTCTCGCTGCATTAAGACACAACCCAATCCTTGAATGGATGCATCACGATACACCACGAAGTCATCCGTCCCCTCTGGCAGTGCTAGTATCGGCGCAGTACAGAGTTTCTGCTTTAACGATTGAAAAGCCGATTCTTGACTCTCACCCCATTTGTATGTCGTCCCTTTGTGAGTCAAAGCTGTGAGAGGTTGTGCGATCTTAAAGAATCCCTCTATGAATCGTCGATAATAACCTGCTAATCCCAAAAATTGTCTTATCTCACTCGGCGTTTTGGGTGTGGTCCAATTCTTTATCGCCTCAATTTCGGCAGGATCAACATGTATCCCTTTCTCATTAACAATATGACCTAGAAATTGCACTTCTCGTATCCAAAAGTCACATTTAGAGAACTTGGCGTACAGCTGTTCCTTTTTCAATAGCTCTAAGATCATTCGCAAGTGCTCCTCATGGTCTTCCTTGGTCCTGGAATATATCAGTATATCATCGATAAACACAATGACGAAATGATCGAGATAGGGTTTGCACACACGGTTCATGAGGTCCATGAACACATTAGGTGCATTTGTCAACCCAAAAGGCATGACCAAGAACTCATAATGACCGTAGCGGGTACGAAACGCGGTTTTGGAAATGTCTTCTTCTCGGACTCTGAGTTGATGATAGCCGGATCTCAAGTCAATCTTCGAATAATAACTTGATCACTGGAGTTGGTCAAACAAGTCATCGATACGAGGTAGCGGGTATCGGTTCTTGACTGTTACTTTATTTAACTCCCTATAGTCGATACACATCCGAAATATGCCATCCTTCTTCTTAACAAACAGGACAGGGGCTCCCCAAGGTGATGTACTAGGTCGAATAAAGCCCTTATCTAAAAGCTCCTGGAGTTGTGATGACAACTCCTGTAGTTCGTTCGGTGCTAATCGATAAGGTGCTCTAGCAATCGGGGCTGCACCGGGAGTTAGCTTAATTTGGAATTCCACTTGACGATGAGGTGGTAATCCAGGAATATCCTATGGAAACACCTCTAGAAAGTCGCGCACTATGGGAATATCCTCCATTCTCCTTTCTTTCGCTTGCTTATCGGTTACAAGTGCTAGAATAGCCACACGACCCTTTTGTAGTAGCTTTTGGGCTTTCATGAACGAGATGATGCCTATCACAGCACCACTTCTATCACCTCGGACTGTAAGAATTTTGTCATCAACAGGAATTCGTATGATCTTCTCATGACATATAACTTCCGCTTGCTTGCTAGAAAGCCAATCCATGCCTATCACAACATCAAAACTCCCCAGCGTAACAGGCATAAGATCTATAGCAAAAGTATGACCAACAAGTTCTATCTTACAGTCTTTAAGGATAAGCGATACATGGATCTGTTTACCGTCGGCCAATTCTACGGTGTATTTAGACTCTAAGGCGGAGGGTATATCACTTAAAAGACTACAGAATTTTAAGGACACGAAACTCCTATCAGCTCTAGTATCGAATAGTACCGTAGCAAAAAATCCATTAACAGAGAATCTACCAGTAACAGTTGTAGGATCATTTAGAGCCTCACCTGAGCCAATGACGAAGGCTCTCCCTTTTGCTACATCTTTGCTACCGCCATTACCATTACCATTTCCACTGTTGTTGTTATTACCATTGTTGTTGTTATTATTGTTGTTATTGTTGTGACCATTTCCGTTGTTGCCATTACCATTCCTCCTTAGTTGTGGGCAATTTCGCCTGTAGTGCCCTTCTTTTCAACATTCAAAACAACCCTTAGGAGTTTCCTGAGGTTGTTGTGTCCTCCTTACCAGCTCACCACGGCAATCCTTCGCAGCGTGTCCAATTTTACCACAACGCTGACACTTGAAGTTATCATATCTTCCCACACGATGATAGTTGCACCGAGTGCACTTCGGATGTCTACCACCATAACCACTGGGTCCTTGATTATTTGCAGTCGTTTGGTGGAAGTTACGATTATTGTCGAACCTCCGTTGTTGCTGGACCGGCTGTTGTTGCTGTTGAGGTTGGGGTTGACCGCCAGAAGATGATGATGCTTTGGTGTTGTTGGCACTATCCCACTTTCTTTTGTTATCGGGCACACTTGCCACAGCGCCCCGCTTGGGTAGACGTCCTTGTTCCACGGCTTGGTCAGTTAGCTTATGAGCTAACTGGATGGCTTGCTGTATGGTCGTTGGGTTGGAAGCAGTTACCATACTTTGAATTTCGGGTACTAGTCCCCGTATGTAATGCTCGATCCTTTTATGCATCTCATTCACCATTCCCGGGCATAGTGTTGCTAGTTCGTGAGTTCTGGTGGTGTAGGCCTCGATTTCCGAGCCCTGCATCTTCAGTTGCCAGAACTGTATATCTAACTTCTGCACTTCATTGCGAGGACAGTACTCCTCGGCCATCATTGCTTTGAATTCAGCCCATGGCAGTCCATTAGCCAGTGCTTGCCCTAGCATCTGGACTTGTGCATTCCACCAGGATAAGGCGGCACCCTCCAGGGTCCCGGTGGCATATTTCACCTGATCGGCAGGTGGGCAGTTGCATTTGGAGAATACGGACTCCGTCTTCTCGAACCAGCGTACTAGTCCCACAGCACCTTCAGTACCGCTGTAGGTATGTGGCTTACAGTCCATGAAGGACTTATAAGTACACGCCGGTGGTCCTGCTTTAACACAACAAATATTGATCAGACAACCTGTTGGACCAAAAGAACCAATGAGCCTGATCAGAAAAACCTCTAAGTCCCACAAACATTATAACTACTGAAGAAGATCACAACAGCTGAAGACATCAGCTGATTACAATGGTCTGAAGACAAAGTCTGAAAGTAAAGAACTAAAGACAAAGTCTGAAAGTGAAGTACTGATGACAAAGACTGAAGACCAGAGTGATCAGTAGTTGTCACAACAGCTGAAGTTATTAACTTCAGTAGTTGTGATGGTTTTTCCTTTTCAGTACTTGTAATTTTTCCTTTCAGTAGTTTATTGTTTCAGTAGTTATAGGTCAGTAGTTTTATGTTTTTGTACTTAGCATTCTCTGAGATGTGATCAGTTGTTGAGAACATTTCAGTAGTTTGCTTTATTTCAGTTGTTTGTATAATTCTGTTAGATGTCACTATCAAGTGACATCAGCAGACGTCACATTCCTCTATATAAGGGATGTTGACCTAGTTGTATTAAAACCGAAGCATTATGCGTGAATGAAAACATTCCTTTAACAGAAATATTCTCTCTCTATAATTGTTATTGTGTGTTTGCATATTCATCATTTTTCTTGCTTGAATTCGATCTTATTTTGTTATATTCCGCTGCAAAATTCAAATCTAATTGATCCGATTCTATCAAATGTTATCAGAGCTGGTTAATCATTGATAGATCTAACAATTGATCATTGAAACTGCTCTTTTGATAGCTAAGGTTGATCGAATTAGCATTTTTGCAAGAATTGATTATAGAGATTGATTTTCTGTTGCTTCCGGTTAATTAATTGAGATTTTAATTGTGTTTTCCAATTGTGTTGTTGAGTTCTTAAACTAGACTGATTTTAATCTCATTGAATTCGATTGAATTAGTGAAAATGACTACTTCAATCAATGATCCTCACAATACTGGCTCCTCGACTAAGCCTCTGATGCTTGTTAGGAGTGAGTATAACATATGGCAACGCCGAATGCTCCATCACCTGTCTGTTAACAGTTCAGGTTGTTGGAAGTCAGTGGTTCATGGACCATATAAGCCTATGGTGAGTAATCCTGAAACCAATGAGATGGTTCCTAAGAAGAAGGAACAATATTCTGATGAGGATTTAAAGCTGTTTGAGATTGATGCTAAAGCCTATGGAATTCTGGCCATGGCACTGCCTAATGAAATCTATTCTGGGCTTATGCATCATGAAACTGCTTATGATCTCTGGGATGCTCTGAAGGAACATTTTGGAGGAACTGATGAGGTCTTAGCAAACAACAGAGAAATCCTTGCCCAGCAATATGAGACATTCTCTCATAGGAAGGGTGAGACATTGACTCAACAGTTTGAGCGGTTTTCATGTTTGATTTCTGAGCTAAAAATGGTTCAACATGAATACACAAAAAGCCAGATGAATAACAGATTCCTCAGATCCCTGCCTGAGAGATGGGACACTTATACCATTATCCTACGCTCTAGTGCAAATCTGGATACTCTATCTCTCACCCAACTTCATGGGAAACTCTTAACATTTGAGAGAGAGATAGAACAGAAAAGGAAACTATCTTCATCTGGAAAGCTCACTGATGACTTTGTACCAAGTAAAACTGCTCTGGTTGGTCATGAGTCTGAATATGCTTCATCTGAATGTTCATATGATGAGCATATTGATTTCTCTTCAAACAGTGGAAATCATGCCTTTGTTGGAGTTGAGGGAAACTCAGGTTTTAGTGTTGATAATTTGTGTTTTATGATGGATGATTTGAAAGGAATTGCTGATGATGATCTGGAAGAGATGGATATTCTGAGCCAAATGGCATTGATCAATATCAGATCTCAGAAGTTTTACAAAAGAACAGGTAGAAAATTCCCTGGTCTCTCTGGCAAAACCAAGGTTGGTTTTGACAAGAGTAAGTTGAGATGTCACAAGTGCCATAGACTTGGACATTTTGCTAGAGAGTGTAGATCATCCGTATCTAACTCATCTGCACCCTTTGTGACTTTTCCAAGCAATAGCTCACAATCTAAAGGGCAACATTCTACCAGTTCTGATCATCATTCACAACATCAATCATCTCCTGCATACTTTGTTCCTCAAAGCCTAATGCCATATCCTTATCCATGTTGTTACATACCTCTGTCTGGTCAAGTTTCTGTACCCATGGCTCAACAACCACATGCTCTACCTGATCCTCAACCATCTCAAACAAATCAGCAATCTCAATCTCAATCTCATCAGAGCTTTTTCACCCCTGAGGTTGTTGACTGGAGCAGCTTACCAGATGATGTCTCTGGTTATTCTGAACAATTTGCTGGTGCTAGTCAACATGGTGGTGAAAACCCTTTTGGAAATCTTACTCTAATGGCCCTGGAGTCTACTGATGAAAATCCTTCATCATCACAGGTACCACAGGTATCTTTTGAGGCTAAGGCCAAGTTATGTTCTGAATCATGCATAGCTGCTTTTGTTTCTATTAGGGAAGCAAATGTAGCTTTAATTAATCAAAACCTTGACCTAGAAAAAGCAATTTCCAAAAGAAAAGCTGAGTTTGAGTCTGTTTTAAAAGAGAAGGATGAGGAGATTTATAAACTTAAGTGTCAAATTACTGATGAAAAAGCAAAGGTAGAGGTCATTCTTGAAAATCACACGAATCTCAAAGAAACACTTGCAGCTACCCAAGTTGATTGTGAACGCTGGGTAACATCATGCAAGGGATTTGAAATGGTTCTCAGTAAGCAAACTGCTTCTAGTGTGAAGTTTGGGATTGGGTATAATCATACCATACCTCCCACAGATTTTACTCCCAAATTAGAAGTAAAATCTGAGGATGAATGTCATTCCCAAACCACATCATCAGGTGTTTCATCCTCAAATGATAATTCAAAATCTGAGGATGAAGATAGTGTGAGTACCTCAGCTAATCAAATTACTGATGGTCTCACTGCTTTGAAACACTTGATCAAGAAGAGGCTGAGAAATTCAGGTGTTGTTCCACAAGGTACTCAAAGTACTGAAGGGCAAAACACAACACCTGAAGAGCATTTCAAATCAGAGGAAAACAAGCATTCCTTGACAACTGCTGAAAAATCTATCAGGATTCTAAAAAGTACTGATAGAAAACTTCTGAAGAAGAGATCTTCAGTTGTTGAAAATCCTTCAGTACTTCCCAAAAATACTGAAAGGAAGAAAGTACTGAAGAACAAATCTTCAGTAGTTTCATCAGCTTCAGCAGTTGATCAAGAAAAGATGAAAAGAAAGCCATGTGAAATATGTGGTTTGTTTAATCATCTTACTGATGAATGCTGGTATAACAAGGGTTTAAAATTCAACAAAGAGAAAATCATTAAGAAGGAAATGCATAAAATGAAAAATGAATTTCAAACCAAGTTTGTACCACAATCATCTCATTCTGATAAACCTAAGCTGTTTCAAAAAGTCACAAAGCAGGAAGGGGTTTGTCAAACAACAGCTGAAAATATTCCTCAGGGAATATTAAAAACTCAGACTAAGCCTGTGTCTTTTCAAAAGAAGAATGTAGTGAATCACAAGAACAAATCATCTACAAGTACTGATGTGTCA
This sequence comes from Flaveria ramosissima, assembly GCA_025215565.1. NCBI lineage: Eukaryota > Viridiplantae > Streptophyta > Magnoliopsida > Asterales > Asteraceae > Flaveria > Flaveria ramosissima. The sequence continues at coordinate 64,805,853 of CM046037.1, forward strand.
ACTGAGTTGAAAACTCTGACAACCAATCAGGCACAACTTGTGATGATGGTTCAACATCTATTGGGGAGAGTTAACCAATTAGATGTTTCTGTGACTAAACCACTGAAAAGGACCCCTAAGCAAAAATCCAAGGAATCCTTTTCAGCACCATCTACATCTTCAAAGGCTGTTAATCATGCACAATCTGTTAGTTTATCATCTGTTGATGAAAACAGACCCAAAACCAAAAAGGTTTGGGTCTCAAAGGCTAACTAATGTTTGTGAAAAATGAAGGGTTCTTCAGCATGCCAAAGAAGCATCTGGTATGTAGACAGTGGAGGATCCATGCATATGACAGGGAGCAGCTCTCTTCTTCATGACTATTCTCAAGGGAAGAAGGGATTTGTTTCTTTTGGAAATGATACAAAGGGTTACATCATTGAAAAAGGTTTTGTCTCAAATGGGGAGATAAGATTTGATGATGTTAACCATGTGGAGAACCTCAAATACAATCTTTTGAGTGTCAGTCAAATGTGTGATAAAGGGCATGTTGCACTTTTCACAAGTCTAAACTGTAGGATTCTGTCTTCCAAAGTTTTGCACAAGATTGACAAGATATTAGATGAATATACTCTTCTGAAGGCCAACAGGATTGGAAGAGTATATGCTTTAGATCTATCAAAGAAAATTGATCTTAAAGGCCATCCATGTCTGTTATCCAAAGCCTCTCCTCAAGAATCTGAACTGTGGCATAGAAGGCTTGGTCATGTGATTCTTAAGAACATGAATCAGCTTATTCATCATGGTTTAGTGAAGGTTTGCCATTGAAGGAGTTCAAGTGTGATGATAACTGTCCCGCTTGCTTAAAAGGAAAGCAACACAAAGCTTCATTCCCTCCTATAGAAGAACCCAAGTCCACTGCCTGCTTGCAATTACTGCATATGAGTATGGCAAAGAAAAAGTACTGTCTGGTAATTGTGGATGATTATTCCAGATTTGTATGGACTTTCTTCTTGCATTCCAAGGATGAGGCTGCTCAAAGTATCATTTATTTTGTGTTGCATGTGGAAAAGTAGCATTCACTTCCAGTCAAATGTGTGAGAAGTGATAATGGGAAAGAGTTTAGAAATCACACTCTTGATGAATTCTATTTGTCTAAGGGAATCAAAAGACAATATAGTATTCAAAGAACTCCTGAGCAAAATGGAGTGGTGGAGAGAAAGAACAGGACCCTTATTGAAGCCGCAAGGACAATGTTGGCTGACTCAGGTTTGCCACTAACCTTTTGGGCTGAAGCTGTCAATACAGCTTGCTATGTTCAGAATAGAGTATTAGTGAATCAGAGGTTGATGAAGACTCCTTATGAACTCTTACATCATTTGGCCCCTTTGATTGCATTCTTTAGAGCATTTGGGTGTCCATGTTATATTCTTAACACAAAGAATATACTTTAGAAGTTTGAATCCAAGGTGGATGCAGGGTATTTTGTTGGGTATTCATCTACTTGCAAGGCATACAGAGTTTTCAATTGCAGAACAAAGATTGTTGAAGAAACTTTGCATGTCAAGTTTAATGAATCTCCAAAAGACAAGATTCCTCAAAACCCTGCTGAGAGGTTTGACTTGGACATACTGCAATATGTTCCATATCAGCCTCCACCTATTGTTGTTTCTGAAGTTCCATCCTCTCTATCTGATGATACAAATGCAAGTTTTAGTGATCATCTGCCTGTTTCTACTACACTTGATGTTCCTGTAGCCTCAACAGCTCCATCCACAACAAATGCTGATGAAATCTCTGAATCCTCTACTTCATTTGAACTGCCATCTCAGTATAGGTTTCAACAGTCTGAATCAACATCTGTTGCTGCTGAATCTCCTACAAACACTTGCACAGATATTATTGCATATCAAGAATTGAAGAATCATCCCATGTCCCAGATCATTGGTGACATTAATGCTGGTGTTTCAACAAGAAGTCAATTGTCCAATTTCTGTCTCTATGCTATCTTATCAGTCAGCAAGAGCCAAAGAATTATCATGTGGCATTAAGGGACAATGGATGGGTTGAAGCCATGCAGCTTGAGCTTCTTCAATTTCAAAAACAGCAAGTGTGGGAACTGGTTCCTCTACCCCAAGGTAAGTGTGCAATAGGCACTAAATGGGTGTTTAGGAATAAAACTGATGAAAAAGGCCAAATTGTCAAGAACAAGGCCAGACTGGTTGTATAGGGGTTTTCACAAGAAGAAGGTATTGATTATGATGAAACCTTTGCCCCTGTAGCCAGACTGGAAGCAATTAGATTGTTTTTAGCTTATGCTTCTTTTCATAACCTTAAAGTTTTTCAAATGGATGTCAAAAGTGCATTTTTATATGGTAAAATAAAAGAAGAAGTTTATGTGTGTCGTCCACCAGGTTTTGAAGATCATAAACATCCTGATTGGGTGTATAAGCTTGATAAGGCTCTTTATGGGTTGAAACAAGCACCCAGAGCCTGGTATGAAACATTATCTAACTTTCTTCTTCAAAATAATTTCACTAGAGGCTCCATAGATAAAACTTTGTTCATAAAGAAAGCAGGCATGCATAAGCTCCTTGTTCAAATTTATGTTGATGACATTATTTTTGCATCATCTGATCCACAGTTGTGTGATGCATTTACTAAATTGATGCAACAAAAGTTTGAAATGAGTGCCATGGGAGAATTACAGTTCTTTCTGGGTTTGCAAATCAAACAAATGGCCGATGGAACTTTCATTCATCAGTCAAAATACACAAAAGATTTGTTAACCAAGTTTGATTTACAAAACTATAAACCCTGTTCAACTCCCATGTGCAGCAACACACAACTGGATGCTGATCAAAAAGGTAAAGCAGTTGATGAAACTCTTTACAGATGTATGATTGGTTCCTTGATGTACCTAACAGCTTCTAGACCAGATATTATGTTTGCAACTTGTGTCTGTGCTAGATTTCAGGCTGCTATTAAGGATTCCCATATGATTGCAGTCAAGAGGATCTTTAGATATTTGCAAGGAACTCAATCTCTAGGACTATGGTATTCCACTGGGCACTCTTGCAAATTGGTTGCTTTCTCTGATAGTGACTATGCAGGGTGTAAGTTAGCAGAAAATCAACTTCTAGTGGATGCCAATTTCTAGGCAACTGTTTGGTTTCTTGGCAGAGTAAGAAACAAACTTCAGTTGCTACATCCACAGCTGAAGCAGAGTATATTGCAGCTGCAAGCTGTACATCTCAGGTACTCTAGCTTCAAAATAAGTTATTGGATTATGACATTACAGAGACTAAGACTCCGTTATTAATGGATAGTGCTTCAGCTCTTTGTATTGTTAAGAATCCTGTCCAGCACTCTAGGACCAAACATATTGAGATCAGACATCATTCTATCAGAGATTGTTATGAAAAAGGTCTGATTGATCCAAAGTTTGTGCCTAGTGCTGATGAGCTTGCAGATATATTTACTAAGCTTTTGGATAGTGCAACTTTTCATAATCTTGTACTCAGGCTTGGTATGCTGCAACTAGAATAATTTGACAACTACTGATGCTCTTAGTCAATAAATACTGATGAACATTAGTATACTTTTGTCAAAAATAAATGCTGATGAGTCATTTTATCTTCAGTAGTTTTTACAACTACTGAAGACTAAATTACTTAAAAAGTACTGAAGGACTTCATTTGTTGCAAAGTACTGATGTAGTTCAAACTACTGAAGTCTTTTATAATAAATAAGTACTGATGACCAATGAAACATCTGAAAATCAGATGATCTGATGAGTAAGTGTTAAGGTCATTGAAACAGCTGAACTTTGTGAATTGACGACAACTACTGTTTCATTCCAAACAATTGAAGCCAAAACCAAGTCTTCAGTAGTTTTACAACTACTGCTGACCAACACCAAGTCTTCAGTTGTTTACAACATCTGAAAGTTAAAACCATGTCTTCAGTTGTTTTCTAACACCTGATGACTCACACCAAAACTTTCAGTTGTTTTCTTTCAGCCGTTTCATAACCTATATATACCTAACCCTAACTTCAAACTTTTCATAACCCACTTTCCAAACGTTCATCTTCCATTAATGGCGACCATGCAAATCAAACCTCGACACAACTGTGTCGCTCACCTTACCAAATCACCATTTTGGAACAAGTTTGATGCTGCTATTGATTTGATGGCTGATTCCCAATACCGCACAGCCTTTCTCTTAAATCTACCATCTACCCGATACCCTTTGCCAATTTTGGACAAACGTCACTGTTCATACTGCTGAGAATGATGACACCATCACTCTCCAGTCGTTTGTCAACCAGAAACGGGTGGTCATCACTCCTGAGATCATTCGTCAAACCCTAGACCTGAATGATGCCACCTATACCACCAAATACCCCAAAGGCCATTGATCTATCTTTTGCCAATCATGGTTTGAGGGTGACCTAAGTGCTACTACTATTCTGAAGAAGCACTTCCATGATGCTGAGCGACTCATTTTCCACATGATCAATGTCTGTCTTGCTCCAAAACATCCTCATGGGATCAAATGTCATCCAGGTGGCAACAGGTATTATACTCTATCCTTGAACATCAAAATCTAAATTTTCTGAAATTATCTTTTTGGAATTAAAAGATTTGGCAATGAAACCTGTGGCAAATAGATGGATATTATATCCAAGGTTTCTTATGGCCATAATTCTAAATCAATTAAAATCTGATGGCCTTGTTGGCCTTGGAGTCCCTGCTCTGGTAGTTTTGCCAGAGGTATACTCCAGGCACAACTCAAACCCACAACTCAAAGAGGCTGCCAAACTGCTAAACCCAAGCAGAGGGAACCCACAGCCTCCACCTCCAAATCTAAAGTCCCCTCCAAACCAAAACCAAAGAAAACCAAAAAGGCTACTCAGGGAGTTGAGTCCCCTGATGATGCCCCTGCAGCACAAACGCAGGATGAACCTACAAGTCTTAATCCCCTTGTAGTTTCAATGACTCCACCAGCTGAAACCGCTCAGGTATCCTCTCAACAGGATCCTGATGCAACCAATATTGGGGAAGCCACATTCCTGGAATCTCTCTCACTTGAGAAGATTGCCATTGAAGAGCACCATTCTCCCTAGGTGCAATCCTTTTCACCTCCATCTCCCACTGATACCACCCCTACAAGCCCAACTGCAGTCATTGCACAAGTGCTGACTCAACTACACTACATTCCTCTACCCCTCCCCAGAAACCTGTTAACACTGGGAAACCCTCAACAGCTGAGGGAGAGGATCAGAATGTAGTTGACAACCCACACATAGGGATTATAAAGTTCAATCTCCTAGTGTAGATGTGGAGACTAGAACATCTGGTGAGGCTACCTCTTCCCCTGTTTCAACACATGAACAGGATGAAGCAGGTATCATCTCTAAGACCTCACCAGAGGCAACTGCCAATGAAGGACTTGCTCCTGAGGCAGGAAGTCCCCAGTTCCAAGACAAAGGGCACATGTGATTACTGATTTACACTCAGCACATGTTCATCCTGATTCACTCAGGAGGTCAGTTGATTCAGCTTACACTGATGATGACCTGGGCTTTTTCTTTGAAGTTTTAGCCCAAAACACCATTCTTGAGGCTGAGGTTTGCAGATTAAAAGAACTGCTTGCCAAAATGTCTCAGGAATCAAGTCCATCTGCCCCAATTCACCCACAGATGGCAGCTTCTGTTGAAGCTCTCCAAACACTGAGCCTCAAATCAAACAAGCCACCAGCCCTGTGTTTCAGGCACCATTTCTCAGGGAGAGAACCCCTCTGAGCAAATGGCTGCTGTTTTTAAATCTTCCTTACCTCTCATCACTCACTCCCATCATCACTACATTGTCCATCAAACCATTGATGAGAGGATTTCCTCAGATCTTAAAACCCTTGTGGATGATGCTGTGTCAAAGAAACTTTCTGACATTCAACCCCTGAACCCAATGCAACCAAAAAGGGGGAGTCTAAGTCAGTGAAAGATGATAAAAGAAAAGAGTTGAAGAGGAAGAAGCCAAGGAGGAAAATAAGGCAAAGAGATCATTACTTACAAAGAAAGAAGAGTGTTGGTGAACAAACTGAGGATGAGAAAGAGTTGGATGAGATGATCAAGAAGCTGATGAGCAACATAGCAGATCCATGGACAAGATTATTGATCAGCTCTTCAGGCAAGGATTTGATACTGCCAAACTTGATTCAGAGATCAAAGGCTTGAGATTCAGGAGATTGAGAATCGATGGCAGGCTGCAATGAAGAAGAAAGGGAAAGATTGGAGGCTATGATCAGATTCCTATCCAAACACTTGGGAAGACCTATCATTGAGATCAAGTCATGGTCCAGAGATAGCATTTTGGAGATAACCACCAAAATATGCTCCTCTGAAAGCTTCAACAAAGGTCTGATCATAGAAGCTCTGGATGAAGCTGGTGCTGGGAAGAGATCTGACATGGCTAAGTTATCCAAGCCACCTCACAAACAAAATGATAGAGCAGCCCTAAAATCTCCCTTACCAAAACAACCTTCAAAACCAACCTCACAACCAAAACAACCAATCTCAAAACCCTCAAACAACCAACCTCTCAACCTCAAACAATCAACCTCACACCCTCTAAACCAAACCCTTTACCAAGAAAACCTATTCAATCTACACCAGTGATGCACCTAAAAGAAAAGAAGGGTGCTGAGGATGGAAGAAGAAGAAGAAGAGGATGAAGAGGATATCTGCCAATATCTGCTATTATCGAAATGAAGAATCTTAAGCCTAGGAGTCAATCACAAACAATAACTCCTGAAACTCAAAGCAAATGGTTAAAGTTAAGATTGAAGAAGAAGAACAGACAGAAGCAGCATGATGAGCAATTTCTTAAAATGTTGACAAGGACTTCCCTCAGTCCTCATCCATTCAAGCAATGAAGAAACAAGCTCAGAGGCTGTACACTCTTAGACATACATTCCACATCAAAGAGAAAGAGTGAGGATTTGGCCAGACCCCAGGGTAAGTTCCAGAATACACAAGAAAACATACCAAGTAGATATCATGGCCAAGTGAGAAAGACTTTGAATGCTGCAATTATGTTGGCCATGGTAGTCTCACCCCTGGGAAATTATTGAAGAATTCAAGAGAGCACACACCTCAAAATCAACCCCTCTATCTATACTTGAGAACAAATGATCAGAAGGGGTGTTATACAAAAAGACTTGAAGATCTTCAAAAGAAGTGAACTCCAATTGCTGCTTGAAGGCTCTCATCACAGATGAATTTGCATACAGAGAGATCACAACTTTGAGTTGAAGAATGGGAAGACAGTAAGGTATCTGTCTGAATACTATGGGCCTGAATTCTTCTTTGAGGGAGAAGCAGAAGAGCTCACCAAGGAGGAACAAGTTGTTCTCCTTGAGGCCTATGCAAGGGAGTCTTACAGACTCATCAATGGGAAATAGGTTTCATGGTTGGGACAAGACTCTGTGTCCAGTTTCCCCAAGACAGAGTTCCCTTCCATACTTAGCCAATCAAAAGATTAGAAACCTTTTTTCCGGCCTATGCTTATTTGATTACCTCTGAAGCTGATCAAGAGAGTATTTCTGCCAAAGAATAAGTGGGATCATCAATAAAGTTAGAGGTTTTGGCTGCATTGGTTCAGGGGGAGTTTGTTGGACCAAAAGAACCAATGAGCCTGATCAGAAAAACCTCTAAGTCCCACAGACATTATAACTACTGAAGAAGATCACAACAGCTGAAGACATCAGCTGATTACAAAGGTCTGAAGAAAAAGTCTGAAAGTAAAGAACTGAAGACAAAGTCTGAAAGTGAAGTACTGAAGACAAAGACTGAAGACCAGAGTGATCAGTAGTTGTCACAACAGCTGAAGTTATTAACTTCAGTAGTTGTGATGGTTTTTCCTTTTCAGTACTTGTAATTTTTCCTTTCAGTAGTTTATTGTTTCAATAGTTATAGGTCAGTAGTTTTATGTTTTTGTACTTAGCATTCTCTGAGATGTCATCAGTTGTTGAGAACATTTCAGTAGTTTGCTTTATTTCAGTTGTTTGTATAATTCTGTTAGATGTCACTATCAAGTGACATCAGCAGACGTCACATTCCTCTATATAAGGGATGTTGACCTAGTTGTATTAAAACCGAAGCATTACGCGTGAATGAAAACATTCCTTTAACAGAAATATTCTCTCTCTATAATTGTTATTGTGTGTTTGCATATTCATCACTTTTCTTGCTTGAATTCGATCTTATTTTGTTATATTCCGCTGCAAAATTCAAATCTAATTGATCCGATCCTATCACAACCTATACGGTTACACAGGATATTCGGTTTAACTTTCAATCATTGTTTACCAGCTGGCTATCCCGCTTGGGAAGCAGCCACCGCTGCCTGAATCAGGGCAGCTATCTCAGCAGGGGTCATGTTCACGGCACCACCGCCATGGTCTCCGGCGCCACGTCCACGTCCGCGCCCACGCCCACGTCCACGTCCGCGCCCACGCCCACGTCCACGTCCACGGGCATCCATTATTTCATTGAAGTACAGTAAACAATAAAGAAATAATAAATCTTCACAACCACAACATTCATAAAAAAAATAATAACAAAAATAAATAAATTGCAAATGAGTCACAATGTATTCATCAATGTCAAAATTTAAGTTTGTCGTTCGAGTGGGAAACAACCCTTCCCACATTGGTTTCAAAGAAAACACTACGTAGTCTAAGTCATATAAGAAAATCAATCGACAATATCTGACCCATCACTGTCATCTTCCATCTCCTCCGGTTCCTCCTCCTCGGGTTCCTCCTCGGGTTCCTCATCCTCAAGGTCTACTGCAGGAGCAGGAGCTATAGCAATCTCAAGTGCTGCCAGCTGAGCTTCCAAGGTAGCAATCCTATCATCAGCCACTGCATCCCTCTGTTCGCGAGCAGCCACGCGTCCTCTGAGTGCTATGATCCCATCTTCCATTTGGTAACACCCGTTTAGGGTCTTTCCATGGCGCTCCTCGAGTTCATCCACCTTATGCCGTAGTTTGTACACCTCGGTCTGCAGTGTACAAACGTCACTCGTGAGTCGCATGACTCGATGCTGCTTTGTATTCAGTGCTGCCACCAATGCAGCAATCAACTGCTCATTGGACTGCACCGTCCGGGGAAGTGAAGGCATTGCTTGATAGAGTTACTTCTTATTCTAGGTCTCGGGTCAGGTACGCGTTCCCTATACATTATGTGATTGACAAACTTAGGGTAAAAACTCCAGTCCCTTGGGGGATCACGCTTCATCAACACAAAAGGTTGATCCCAATCAAACTCCCCTCGAGGATAATCTAAACGAGGCCAGTCGAGTCCATCATCAGGTACAGGTGCGGAAGGTGGGGACTCCGATCGTGCAGGTGATACAGGTCGTTTACCAGGAGCTCTTGATGACAGATGACATGCTACAGATAGTGTGACGTGTATGCCAATGAGTATACAGTAGATGAAAATAAAGTACAGGTAACTAACTAACTGTGTGCGGTTATAGTCTAGTGTGTATGCAACCTAGTTCCCTATAACCAAGGGCTCTGATACCAATCTGTCACACCCTCAAAATCCACGTGCAGAGTTTTACCGCGAGGCGTGTGAACAAACCAGGATCACAGTCAATAGTTACTCAGAACGACTTTATATGCCATGATTAAAAATAAAACAACCAAAGTACAAACTTTAAATTGTGCGGAAGCGTTTTGTAAAACAACCCAAAGAAATAAATGTGTATACTATGGCAAAACAAGCGCCAATCCAAAAGAAATAAAAAATGATAAAAATGTCTTGAAAAACCGAGGGTCTTAGTATGCAAGTGAACCATGGAGTGCTCCTAAAGGCAAGCAAGCTAATGACCTGAGAATAGCATACTAAAATGTCAACACAATGGTTGGTGAGTTCAAGAGTTGATATTCAAACATAAAAAGTTTAATAATAGAGATATACAAGTAGTGCATTGTAACAGATAGCTAATCCATTAACAATAAATATTAATGCATAGTGATTTCGCAATTGAAGCTGACTGTGTTACGTTGTTGCCTCCTGTCACGACTCAACAGGTCGTGACAATGTTCAATAGGACAAATTGCACCCGGTTGACCTCGAGTCACACAGGTAGGGCTCGTCAGACCCAGTAGTACTACCCAAGTTTCCCCGCTATTCAATATTAACAATTCGAAAGTGTGAGGACTTTCCCATGATTAATAGCACTATATTAATATTATGCACAACTAAAATATATATAAAGCGTTTGTAGTTTACCGGTATGCTATCTCCCCCAAAAGAGATTAAATAAAGAGTGGGGCATGAACTCACCTGGTATGCGTATAGATACTTAGAGTTTGACTTGACTAACAGAGTGAACAGACAACCCTCAGAGGTTACCTAGATCATATAAGTATATGAGTACGTGCAACAGAGAACATGTGAAACCCTAAGTACACTACAACCAAAGACTCAAGGTTTCAGAAAATAATACATTTGACTCAGTTGACACGTTTGACCCGTTGGTGACTTTATGTGTTATAACCCATTTAAGCAATCATACACATATATCATACAAGTTTAGCATTCAAAAGGTTCATATGTATGCTATATTATCCAGGTATATCACTTAGATCATCATACCCCCAAGTATCATACAAGTCATGCGAATCTAGAACATTAACATGTCCACTAGTTATAACATAATTAACATGTCACACAAAGATCAAATCAGGCACCCCATGCCATGTGAAGCCACTCACGACTTCACACCCTAAACCCTGCCAATCCTACTAAGTAGGGGCCTCAGATTCGCACGCGCGTATGATGATCACATTCACATTCACTAACCATTTTCATACATTCAACATGCATCACAACAATCAATTTCCAATCCCAAGCATGATATCTTAACTACTAATCCACATCAATATCATACATGCTCATCAAAGTCCTAACACCACCCATGATTATCCAAACATCTCATACAACTATATTAACATGTTCCAACCACATTAGAATTCATCCATGAACTTACTAACATGCTCCTAACATCTCAAACATGATCAAACTATCATCTTTCACATTTTGCATAAATAAAGTTTCCCTTTTGGGAAAGCACATCCCAAAATCTATCAAACATCCTATACATACATGAATTCATTAATAATATACCAATTCAAGTTCACATCAACATCTAAACATGATCAACAACATCCAAACATCATAACTCATCAATTCATATCCTAATAAAGTTACTATCTTTAGTAATGTATGAACTATAGCATGTGTTCTTGAATTCCCAATGCTCACAACAACAATCTAACATCTAATCATCACCATGAACACATCCATAACATCAATTCATCAATAATTCAACATTACATGCAAAATAAAGTTACTATTCTTAGTAACCTATGAACATCAACATCAATTCATCTATTTCTTATAAAATCAATGTAACCTAGCATTCATACAACCTATTAATCATCAAACATTCATCAAACAATCATCATTCATCCATAATTCTACCAATTTTCGAATTAGGGTTTGCTTCAAGCCATAATTCATGATTCATCCACTAAAAACATACAATTCATGCATAATCAACGTTAAACAACATGTAATCAATCTAACTAACGTGCTAACACCAACAACTAACATCAATTTCGACTCCATGAAGACCCAAAGTCGCATTAGGGTTCGGCCCTCAACAAGAACCCACAAAAACATGAAAAATCTAACCTTTAAACGTGTTATAGTTTGCAATTGATGATTCCAACAAGTTGTATGCCTTGAAATCGATCCAAAATCGCAGCCACTTGCTTGTTCTAGGTCGAAATCGCAATGGTAGGGGAGTGGGTTGAAGCTCACGGCCGCAAATGGGGTGTAGGCTAGGGTTTTTGTGTTTTGTTTAGTTTTAATTTACATATTTACCCTTTTAACCCTTGTAATTTGTATTTTTTAAAAACTAGGCTTTAAACTCTTTGTAAAGTGTTTTTAACTTAATAATATAAAGATATAAACTAATGAAAATCATTATATATCTTATCTTTATAAAAACACAAGACATACGAATAAATAGGCACGTTTCCGCGTTACGCGATTAATTTTCTAATTAGCGTTTTATAAAAACATGTAAACACATAAACATAACACAATAATCACATAATCAATTAGATTCTCATTAATTTAACATTATTCATTATTATTAGGTCACCAACGTTAAACGACAACTAGTGTGTGTTCACGACACGTGTATGCAAGACTTAACGGAACTAACGGAGTTTGATAACGGAAATTTACCGGATGTCACATAAACCTTGGTTGAGAGGGTTTTCAAACAAGTGCTTAGATTGTAACATTTCTTGTAAAAAGAAGGTTTTTTAAGGTGTATCTTGAGCTATAACCATATATTCATGGTGTATATTCTTTTGTAACTTTCAAACAGGTTATTAGGAGTCCATTAAACCATTAACAAGCAGGTTATAAGTTTTGCTTTCAAGGGTTACAAGATTTACAACATAGATGGTGCAAAAAGTCCAAAAAGAGGGTTTTCATGGTGGAAATCGGTTTCCACCTTAAGAATGACCAATATAACGTGTGAGATACCTTTTGTGAAGTTGAAAGCTCCTCAAGAACAAGATAATAGTGTCGGGTTTCTGCTACAACAAAGAGAGGAGGTGTTTTTAAAAGAGAAGTGAAAGAAACACATGAAAAGACCATTTTCGGGTGACATGAAGCTTACACTCGGTGTTGTTCACGTTTTGGAGAGTGTAGATGGTCTTGGATAGCTCGAAACTCCTTGGACGAGGCTGGAGAATCTTATAACAAAGCTGGAAAAGTCGAGCAAGATGCAGAGGTGTGTCCAACGCTCGCGAATATGGCAACCTTCTTGCGATTTTCGGTCGGCCGAGTATGTGTATGCCTTGTTCTTCGATGAACAAGGCTGGAAATCTAGAGAGAATGGTGGTGTGTGTGTTTTTGAGTGTGTTTTCAGCTGATGAGAGTTTGAAAGAATGAGAGAGAGAGGTGTAGTGATAAGGATCTTGCATGTAACTTGAATGGTGAGAGTGTGGGTGGTATAGAAGAGAGGTGAGTGGAGGAAGAGGGGGTGACCGAATCTTGGCCTTATGTGGGTGATTAAAATTTAAATTTTAATTGTAAATAATTATTAGGTGGTGTAATTTTGTAGTATTGGGTAGAATATATTATTTGGTGGATGATGTTAATTGTAGTGTCTTGTGCATGTCCATGCATGCATGAACCAAAAAATTTATAAGTATGAATGTATGCTCACATTTTAATTGTTTCACTTGAGATTAAATTTTGTAAGGGTGGCTAGTTAACATCCCCAGGACATCAAGTTTTAAAAGGTAAAACTTAAATTGACTAAAAATCAGTAAAATCATATGAAATCATAAAATGGAACAAATAGCAAGAAATGATTCCAAATTCACTGATAGGGTTGGATTGTTTCTAGAATTAGTACTCATAAGACGGATAATGATGCAAGTAAATTAGGGTTAGAATAACAACCTAGAGGACGGTTGTCACAAATAAACATTAATTCGGGATCCAAGAGTGGTGGGAACAACTACCTCACTATCCAGATTGTTAAACCCAGGTTCAGTATCTGAAGCTGTTGGAGTATGAGGTTCCGAAGTGTCAGAGGCAGCAGGATGTGATGCTTGTGTACTTTCATTAGTGGGAACATGTTCCTCTGTTCCACATTTGCAGTCTCAACTGCTTCATCATCAGAAGCACTTACTTCAAGCTCTCCCCTAAAGGGCTAGAAGTATCATCTAATGGAGCCGTTGATGTTGAATCTGGTAGTGGAGTGTTCAGAACATCGTACATCATCCTAGTAGAAAGCTCATCATTAGTGGGAGAGGGTGGTAGCTTGAAGGATTTAAAGAAACCTTCGTAGTCGAAGAAGAAGGAGGGTCCTTTTCCAGAAGGGGGGGTGGTGTATCTTTGAACATCAACGTTGCACAACACTTCTACCTGACCCGTTGAGTTGTTATAAACTCTCTTGTTTGGTATGCTGTATCCAAGAAAAATACCTTCTTCTGCCTTCTCACTAAACTTCCCAGTCTGTGTTTTCTTCAACAACATGCACGGTGCGCCAAACGGTTCTAGATACTTCAAGTTGGGTTTACGTCGCTGGAGCAGCTCATAACATGTTTTCCCATGTCGTTTGACCACTAAGACTCGATTGAGCATGTAACAAGCATTGGCCACTGCTTCATTCCAGAATTGAATAGGCAGTTTCGAGTCAGCTAGCATTGTTCTAGCAGTCTCTATCAAGCTCTGATTTTTCCTTTCAGCAATGCCATTCATCTGTGGAGTGTATGCTGAGGTAAACTGATGTACGATTCCTTTCTTTCTACAGTATGCCTCCATCCACTAATTCTTGAACTCTGTGCCGTTGTCTGATCAAATCTGCCTTACTTTCAGCTTGTAGAGTGATTTTAAAGTTGTAACAAATTGTTTGAATGATTCAAAAGTTTATGATTTGGCTTTCAGAAACATCACCCAAGAGAATCTTGAGTAATCATCCATTACTACAAAGCAATACAGATCTCCAGTAATGCTCTTTGTACTGACAGGGCCAAACAGATCCATGTGTAGAAGCTCAAGAGGAAGATCAATTGAATGAACTTTCTTTGCCTAGTGAGACTTCTTGGTATGTTTCCCTTTCTTACATGCTACCCAAAAATCCGGAAGTTGGAAGTTCTTGACAGTTACTTCATTCACTAAATCATTTTGAACTAAATGATTCATCTTCCTTGGATTAATATGTCCCATTCTCCTATGCCAGGAGATTGAATCCCTCTCTGTTGCCTTTGACAAGAAGCATTGAACGATGTGATCAGTTGTGGAGGCTTTTGATAGATCCAAGACATACAAGTCGTTATATCTTGAAGCTGACATAAGAACTTTATCCTCCTTAATCACATAGTCCTTCTTCAATATGTAACACTTCTTGTTGTCAAATACAACCTTAAAAACTTTATCACAGATCAAGGAGACTGAAAGTAAGTTGTTCTGTAGTTGTTGAACGTAGTTGACCTTGTCAAACTTCACTTTCTCGTTTCCCACTTATCCTTGAGCGGTGATGTAGCCTCCTTTATTCCCAGCAAATGAAACATGTCCCCCTATAATTTGTCTGACGTTGAAAAGGAGAGACGAATTCCCTGTCGTGTGCTTGGACGCCCCACTATCAATAATCCAGGTATTAGTGATAGCGTTGTAGCAGACACCCTGCACATACAAAGCAAATGATTAGTTCAGGTTTAGGACCCAATCCTTAACTGGCTTGGGTGACCCGGAGGAATCACACATCATAAACTCAACCCATTGTCCTTTAGAGGATGAGGGCATATCTTTCTTCTTAATCTCCTCACTATCAGACACTATACTTGATTTTTCTTTCCATAAGCCAGTTTTGTGTAAGGCCTGTTTGTGATAAACAGACGACTAGCTTATTGTTTGAACTTTAGGTTCACTAATACTCTTAGGTGGAGTATTAGATCTCGATTTAGAAAAACTTGGTTTTGCATCAAAAAGTTTAATTTTCTTTTTGGGCGTCTGGTAATAAGGACAATTAGGAGAAATATGTCCTCGTTTTCCACAATTATAGCAAGA
Source organism: Flaveria ramosissima (assembly GCA_025215565.1). Classification (NCBI taxonomy): domain Eukaryota; kingdom Viridiplantae; phylum Streptophyta; class Magnoliopsida; order Asterales; family Asteraceae; genus Flaveria; species Flaveria ramosissima. The sequence continues at coordinate 64,821,512 of CM046037.1, forward strand.
TCTTCCTTCTACAGATTGAGGAAAATATTTATATGGGTTTGAGTTTGGTAAAGGTGTGACCTTTGTCTTGTTGGGTTTTGTCACTTCTCTTTTAGATGTTTCAGCTTCTTTAACAAAATAATTGTTTTAACGTTTTGAACATCTTTAACTTTCATTTTATTTGGACTTTGATGATTAACACATTTTGGTTAACTGGTTTAGTCATTTTGGGTTTTGAGATCGATATTTGTGAACCTGACCTTACATTAACCCTTTTAATATCATCATCCAAATTCTCAACTGGCATTTTACCTTTTGATTTTAAGGTAGGCTCCTTCTGTTTAGTGATAGAGTTCACCGGTATACCCGTGGAATCAGGATCACTAAACAGAGGAGTGGACATCACATGATCTTTTACTGGGTTGTTATTGATAGGTCTACATTTGGTGTTCAAAAGGATCACATGTGGTGGTGGAACTACTTTGTAACCCAAACCTTCCCCATTATTTCGTTCTTTCACTAAGTTTTGAACTATGTGAGAAGAACTAGCCCCACTATGCAGTTTTTGTTTTAAAGAATTAACCTCGACTTCCAAAACTGCTTTTTTCCTTTTTGGTTTCTTCTAAATAATTTCTATAGAACTTTATATCATTTGATTGATTTAAGGAAACAACCTTGGTTTCCTTTAGTTGTATCCCCAAAAGTTATATCTTCTCTTTAAAACTGCACTCCTTTTGTTTTAATATACAATCAGCTTCAGTGCATAGTTGTAAATCATTTACTAAGTTATCATTGTGTTCTAATAACCTAGCAAATTTCAAATCATTGCTTTCTCTAAATTTGTCACATTCATTACAAGCTTGGTTTTCAAACAGTTGGTCTTTAGAACTTACCTGTGAGGAATCGGTTGAATAAGCCATCAAAACAGCTTTAGACTCTTCGGAGGTTGGAGATTCTGAACTTGTTGCTCTGAGCTCTTTCTCAACCAAGTGATTTACCACGTTCGCAGCTTCTTTGGAATCGGACATCGCTTGCTCAGCTGCACTCTCACCTTCACTAGCAGACCCATCATCTACTGCTTCGACAAAGGCAATATTTGATTCTCCAGGAGAAACAAAACGGAAGGACCAGTCTTGTCCTTCATCACCTTGAGCAGTTCCAATCACGTCCTTGTCTTGACGGTTGAATGTGGGAAATGGGTTTCCATTTCTAGTTTTCTTGGTCTTTACACATTCACGTTTAAAGTGCCCCTTTTCACCACAGTTGAAGCATGTGACTTTGGTTTTGTCAAAACCAAACGTTGTATCCTTAGTGGCTACTAGATTCTGTCCCGTCTTCTTGACAAACTTTTTAGCTCTTCTGACTACACTTGCCAAGGCCCACATGATGTCCATTCTCTCTAGCTCATTCTCATAAATTTGCTCGTAATCTTCATCTGCAAGATGACAATTTCCAATCTACCTGGCAACTAAACCATCATAGGATTAGACAACAACTGCAAGGAGATCCATGTGCTCCTTTGCAACTTCCACTGTGATATTTTCGAGATTCTCGGTCTTCAACTTTGTAGTGTTGGCTTCAGGCACTATGTAGTGGGTCCCTAATGACTCTGACATTTCTGGTCCTAAAGCAGTGGTTTGGGAAGCAGAAGATGAACTAGACACGAATGTTGTTTGTAATGGTGCTCCTACAACAGCTAGAGATGAAACTAAGTTGTAGAGTGAAGGATTCTGAACGTAGGATCCTTTCTTTGGCTTGTACTTCATTCTCAGTTCTTCCTCTCTTAGCTTCAAGATGAAGTCATTTATGTCTAATGTCACAAGAATGTCGTTCTGTCTCAGATTAGACATAAATGAATCCAATTTCTCAGGCAACCCATTAGCAAAACTTGAAACTTTATCTTCCATTGATATGGTTCACCATGAGTGTGCAACTCACTCATGAAATGATAGAATCTGTCAATAACATAATCTAAGCTCTCATTCCCTATCGAAGAGAAATTATCAAACTCCTTCTTGAGAGCCTTAGCCTTCAGTGCCTTTAACGTTGCATTTCCTTCGTATCTTTTCTCCAATGCATCCCACAACTTCTTAGCCTGCTTGTTCTCAGAGAATTGATAAAAAATATCCTTTGGTATCGATTGAGTCAACAAGGCATACACTTTCTTCTCAGCATTGTAGAGAATCTTCTAAGCTTCACTCATTCCTCCAAGGTTAACTTGACTCCATTAGCACTAACTGGCACTGTATAACCAGTCTCGATGAATGTCCAAAGATTAGGATCAACTCTATTTAAGTAAATCTCAAACCGTTGTTTCCACTAAGGATAATCATGTAACGTTATCAGCTTCGGCGGTTTATTGTGATTTCCTACTTCATTCTCCAGAAGTAGTAGATTCTGGATGCGTGAGTCCTTACCAGCAGTAAACGCAGCAAATTGATCTTCCATTTGTATAAACTTGGTACTTGGAGAGCAGAACAGGTTCAATCGTACGAATGGACTATGAGTATGAGTCAATCATACGAATGGAGGGTGCGAATGAATTCAATCGTACGATTGGATTCAGTCGTGCGTATGAACAAGACGAATGGACTCAGGCGACTGGAGTTGTTCAGTCGTCCGAATGAGTAATGCGACTGGGTTCAATCGTGCGAATGGAGTATACGAATGAATTCAATTGTACGAATGAGGTAGTCGTGCGACTGAAGGTTGCTGTTTTTGCAAAATCGGAGATTTTGACACTTTGACACAAAATACGGTTTTTCTAAGAACCCTAATCTGCCGTATAGTGAAAAAACGAAACTTTAATGCAAGAAAACATCGAAAACACCTTTAGAATCAAAGTGGTGACTCTTTTGATTAAAACGTAGGTTTTTGACACCAAACCTAATTGAATCAAACGCAAAATCAAGAGCCAAAGCTCTGATACCACTTGTTAGGGACCGTGTACGTACGGAGTACTAACTGATTCTGCGATTATACCGGATCAAATAGTGTAGAATCCTATTTGATTGGCGATCCAATCAGTGAGAACGATTACCCAATCGATTTAAGATTGAACTAAACATGAAGAACGAGTAGGAATCGATCATGAACGAACTATAAACTTGGACAGGCTGTTTGGGACGTTGGGGATGGCTAGGGTTTATATGTATTCGCAATATCTCTTCAAGTGTTTTATTTTCCACAAATTAGGTGGTATTTATAGGTTAGGGTTTTTCATTTGTACGACTGAACAATTCGCATGGTTCAGTCGTGCGACTGAATCATGCGATTGAGTCATACGCACGACTGAAGGTTCGGTCGTGCGATTGAGTCAATATTATGTCTCAATCGTACGATTGATCCAGTCTCCTGGTTCAGACGTGCGACTGGTCCATAAGCATGATGTATTCACGCGTATGGTCCATAAGTATTGTCCATTCGCATGAATAATCACCCGACTAGGTTGTACATAATACTCAATCATTATTGACTTAGAATTGTGTACAACAACCTTAAACCTATATAAGAAGTTCATACATATGAATCAAAGATAAATAAACATCAAATCATATTTCATAGTTCATTGAACCATTTCATTACATATGTGTAAGACATGAAAGACTCTTACATTTAAGCTCATAAACTAGGAACAACATGTATCTACACCATACTTATATCCACTAGTTCATAGTAGTGTCTTCTGAAGGTTAATTGACTTCAGAAGAACTTTGTAAGCATTCCTTTAAGTCTGATGCAAACCAAAACATCCAAAGTCTCTCTGCAAGCAATGCACTAAAGAACTGAAGTAGAATTGCTTCGGATGTTTTACACCATGCACTAGAAATATTCTAAGTGTAAAATCTTCCAAAGCCAAGACCAATATCTTCCGAAGCCAAATATGAAGTCTTCCGAAGCCTCAGAGACAAAGTCTTCCGAAGCTTCATCCTATGAAGACATACTTCTTCGAAGACTTTTAGTAACATGCTTTATCTGATGTATTGTTCCATAAAGCTGGACACCTTTTCGCTGCATCTCTTTAAAGTCACCATCTTTCATGAGTTGGTGAAAAGGTCCATGCTTTTGGTAACTGTACATTGAGGTCTTGAGTCTGTAACTTTCTACTTTATGTACTTTATCCTTTTTGTAATAGATAAGGATTTGAGCTATGGCATGTCATAGTCACAAGGTCAAAAGGCAGATATGCCTTTTGATTCTACAATTGATTTTGTTTGTGTCTAGTCAATTGTATCCAGCTGGCTTTCAAAGTATAGCCGGCTGTAGGTTGTAGTATAAGTATTCCATGTTCTAGTATCTTTCTTTATGCTTTGTAACACTTGTAATAGAAGTTGAGAAAGCAATATACTGCATCCTTGAAACCCAACTCTCTTGTTCTGTCTCTTACTTGTTACTTGTGTTCTTAGTATCATTATTGTGGTTAATCCAGTTCACTGTTTGATCAAGTTTGGTTAATCTCTCTTTGTGTTGTTGTGTTGTAATTGTTAAGCCCTTCACCGGTTCTGCAATTGGTATCAGCGCATTTCAGGCTCTTGATATAAGATCTCACCATCTTAAGATCCCTCACACAACTCACCAAAGGACATACTATTGTGTGGTGATCAAGAGGACTGAAAATCTCAAAACTCTTACTCTGACAGAGTTAGATGGGATTCTTAGTGGCTACCAGATGGAGATGAACATGCAAGGTTCATCTGGCAACTCCAACAATCAATTAGGTTCAGCCCTGCATGTGGTTGAAAGGGAGAGCATAGAACCCCAACATCATCTCATATGCTACCCTGACAACTCACCAAAGGGTCCTTTCATCACCTTCCCAGAGACACCCAGGGAGAACTACACTCAAGGAAGCCCATTACAAGAGACAAGCTCTTCTCAAGCCTTTGTGTCTTCTGATGAAAGTTGTGGCAACTCTCTTTTCACTCTTGAAGACCTGCATTGTATCCATCTAGATGATCTGGAATATATGGAAATAGTCCAGCAGATGGCTCTTCTCACTCATAGAGCCAAGAAGTTCTACAAAAGAACTGGAAGGAGGTTTCCAAGCAATGCAACCAGTGGAAAGTTTTGCTTGGATAAAAGCAAAGTCAAGTGTTACAACTGTAACTTGATGGGCCACTTTGCTAGAGAGTGTAAGGCACCTAAAACTAATGGTGGCCAAGCACAAATAGACCAAACTACACTGACAAAGCCCCTCAGAATGAGAAGCCAAAGCAACAAGCTGCTGTTGTTGTTGAAGAAGGAGGCTTTGACTGGAGCTTTCAGGTGGAAGATGCTTCTCCAAACCAAGCACTAATGGCAGATCATGATGAAGCCAAGGTATTGGAACATCTCTATACTCCTGAATGCATTGCTAAAGTTAACAGATACAAGTCCTATAACTTGGAAATGAGATCTGATCTTGAGTCCTTAAACATTTTAAAATCTGATTTTAGAAAGTCTGAAAATGATTATAAACTAAAGATAAAGGACTTAGAGAAAACCATTTCAGTTCTAAAACATGAGCATACAGATTTTAGGACTCAAATCCAAGATCTCATAAACAAGCTGACTGAGTGCCAGGCTGAGCTTGTGATTAGCAAAGCCAAGGCAGAAAAGAGTGTTCTTGAAGAAGAGACCTTCAAGAACATAATATCCTCATCCCTGCACAACAAGGTGTGTTATCAAAATAGACAGGGACTGTGATCAAATGAGATAGCTCCTCCACACACAATCTTGTCTGTAAGATCTCCTAAGTGTGGAACTTGTGAAGATGAGCTTCCTCTCATAGATCCTATAAGTGAAGAGGATGAAGAAGAGATAGTGAAGAATTCCTCTGAGAAGAGTGAAGAGGAGGATTCTACTAAGGGCCACTATCCTTTTGAGGAGAAGAAGACTATTGTGATGACAAGCCAATGAGAAAGAACTTGATCAGGAAGAGCAAAATAAAAGCAAAGAAGGATCAAGAGATCAAGGCTACTTTTGACTCTAAGCAGAAACAAGTAATTATCTCTGCAGGGTTTAAAGTAGTAAAGACTGAAGACATTAACCAAAACTCTTCAGCTAAGAGTTCTGGTTCTTGTTCAAATCATCTCAGTACCAAGAAGAAGACTGATCTGCTGTGTACCACTGCTGCACACCCTAGACCATCAATCTCCAAGAACAGTTCACAGCCCATAAGAACTGTCTCAGCATCTGCGAAGATGAGGGTGGAGAAGGGATGTGACCAAAGACAGTCTTGCTCTCATAAGGAGACTCTTGTGAAGAAGAAAATGTTGTGTGTCGTGTGTGAAAGTACCCCTCACATTGCTAAGGATTGTCCATACAATCCTAAAAGTACTATCCATATGACCAAGACAAAGACTTCAAAGAGTTTCTAGAAGATTCAAGCTTTGGAAAGAAAGTCTGTTTCCTTCGGAAGCTCCAAATCAAAGAAGAAGGTAAATGGAAATTTACCTTCGGAAGAAAAGGTGGTCTCGGAAGAAAGGAATTCTTCCGAAGCACTGAAGTCTGCTGCAGTGACTGTAGAATCTTCCGAAGGTTCAGTCATCAAAACTTCCGAAGTTCCAAAAGCTTCCGAGATTTTGAAGGTCAAGTCCAAGACTCCAAAGGTGGTGTGGAAGTCTAAGAAAGACCAAGTGACTGAAGTTTCTCCATCAACAACAGCTCAAGATCCTTCTAGCACAACCATAGGATCTATTACTGTTGCATTACCTTCTATTATACTTAGTGAGCCCAAAACAAGTAAGGCTTGGGTTTCCAAATGTAACTAATCATTTTCTTTGTGCAGGAACAGCTCAAGACAAACAAGAATGTCTGGATCATTGATAGTGGTTGTTCCATGCACATGACAGGCAATAGGTCACTACTTCATAACTTTGAGAGGATTGATGGAGGACCAGTTGCTTTTGGTGGAGATGAAGGTGGTTACATTTCTGGAAGGGGCAAGGTCACAAATGGTAAGCTCAGCATTGAAAATGTAAACTTTATCAAGGAGCTTGGGTACAATCTTCTGAGTGTATCCCAATTTTGTGATCAGGGTCATAACATGCTCTTTGCTGAGCATGAGTGCATTGTTCTCAAGTCTGGTGTGGTCATCGTCATGAGCACATCCTGCTTAGAGCCCCAAGGAAAGGGAACATGTACAAGATGAATTTGCAAGAAACATCTCCCTCTGGAGAAGTTTCATGCTTTCTATCTAAAGCAAATAGTGATGAGTCTTTCCTATGGCATAAAATAATGTGCCATGTAAACTTTAAGAACATGAATAAACTAATTATACATGATTTGGTAACTGGAATGCCAAAGAAAGAGTTTACAAGTGATGATCATTGTGTTGCATGCCTGAAAGGGAAGCAACATAAGGTATCTCACAAGCCTAAGGAAAAGAACTCCATCACTACTCCCCTACACTTATTACATATGGATCTTTTTGGCCCCACTAGTGTAATGAGTCTAGGAAGGACCTCTTATTGTCTGGTGATCACAGATGATTTTACAAGATTCACTTGGGTTTTCTTTCTTAGAACTAAGGATGAGACCCCGGAGATTCTGAAGAATTTCATCATAAAAATTGAGAATCAAAGTGATCACAAGGTCAAAACCACAAGATGTGATCAAGAGAGTGAATTCAAGAATCAAATCCTTGATACATTTTGTGATGAAAAAGGTATTACAAGAAAATATAGTGCTCCCAAGACTCCTCAGCAAAATGGTGTTAGTGAAAGGAGAAACAGGACACTAATTGAAGCTGCAAGAACTATGTTGTCTGACTCTAAACTGCCCATCACCTTCTGGGCAGAGGCAGTAAACACTGCCTGCTATGTGCAAAACAGAGTTTTAGTAGTTAAGACACATGGTAAGACTCCTTATGAACTTTGGCATAAGAGAAAACCTTTTATTGGTTTTCTCAGGTCATTTGGATGTCCTTGCACCATCTTGAATACCAAAGATCAAATTGCCAAATCTGCTGAGAAATCAGATGATGGACACTTCATTGGATACTCTTCCCAAGCTAAGGCTTATAGAGTATACAATCTCAGAACTAGAATTGTTGAGGAGTCAGCCAATGTGACTTTCAATGAACACACACCCTGTGTGGCTGGTTTTGGTCCTGATTGGCTATTTGATCTTGATTTAGTTACTAACTGTTTTACCAAATCTTGTGAGAATGTTTCAGGATCTGCAGAAAATTTAAATACAGATGATCATGATCCAAGATTTGAGCTAGGAAGACCTTCAACTCATACATCTTCAGCTCCAGTTGGAACTACTTCAGCAAATGAGGTTTCTATCAGCACTACAATGACAAATTCAGCTGATACATCTGGGGTGCCTTCAAATTCCAGCTCAGAGGTTCCACAACCAGATAAAGATACCTCAATTGTGGAAGACAACAATGGTGACGGTGAAAGTGATCAGGAATTCCTTGATGCTAATAACCACACCATCGATGACAACATCAATGATGTCACACACTCATTGGATCAGGTTAATCTTGATAAGTGTGGTGCTGTGGAGGGTGAATCATCTATGCCAGATCTAAATTTCTCAAATTTGGATCTTTCTCAGCAACTTGCTGTGATCCCTCAGCTAAGGATCCACAAGTCTCACCCCACCACAAACATCATTGGAGATATTGTCACAGGGGTAAGAACAAGAGGACAAACCCATGAAGCAAATGTTTTTCTTCACTCTTGTTTCTTATCCCAGATAGAGCCAAAGAAAGTTGATGAAGCTCTAAAGGATGGAAGTTGGGTTGAAGTTATGCAACAAGATTTGCTTCAATTCAAAAGGCAAAAAGTTTGGAACCTTTGTCCTATTCCTCATGGGAAGACTACCATTGGAACCAAATGGGTGTTTAGGAATAAGAAGGATGATAGAAGCATTGTCATCAAGAACAAAGCAAGACTAGTTATTCAAGGATACACATAAGAAGAAGAGATTGACTACACTGATGTCTTTGCTCCTGTAGCAAGATTAGAAGCTGTTAGGATATTCCTGGCATTTGCTGCATCCAAGAACTTCAAGGTCTTTCAACTTGATGTAAAGTGTGCTTTTCTGTATGGAGTGATTGATGAAGAGGTGTATGTCAAACAGCCACCTGGTTTTTTAGACCCTGATCATCCTGATTATGTCTGCAAGCTTGACAAAGCTCTTTATGGGCTGCATCAGACACCCAGGAAGTGGTATGAGACATTGTCTGAGTATCTTTGTAAACATGGATACAGGAGAGGTACTATAGATGGAACTCTCTTCATCAAAGGACAGGGAAATGACTTATTGCTAGTTCAAGTGTATGTAGATGACATCATCTTTGGTTCAACTAATCCAAAGCTCGCAAAGACTTTGAGAAGCTGATGAAAGAAAGATTTGAAATGACTGCAATGGGAGGACTAAATTTCTTTCTGGGAAATCAAGTGAAGCAAGTTGAAGATGGCATTTTCATAAGTCAGTCAAAGTATGTTCAGGACATACTCAAGAGGTTCAACATGACTGATTATAAGATTGCTAAGACACCCATAGCCAGAAACCACTCCCTTGGACCTGATCTTGGGGGGAGTGTGTAGATGAACATTTATACAGGGCTATGATTGGGTCTCTTATGTATCTTACAGTTAGCAGGCCTGATATCATGTTTGCTACATGTATTTATGCAAGATATCAAGCCAAACCTAAGATGTCTCACCTCATCACTGTCAAAAGGATTTTAAGATACCTCAATGGTGCTTCAACACTTGGTTTACGGTATCCAAAGAATCCTGACTTCAATCTGTATGCTTATACAAATAGTGATTATGGTGGTGGCAATATAACTGCAAAGTCTACATCTAGGGGATGTCAATTCCTTGGTGGAAGGGTTGTCTCAAGGCAATGCAAGAAACAATCCTGTGTGTCTGCATCAACTGCTGAGGCTGAATACATTGCTGCTGCAAGTTGTTGTGCTCAAGTGCTTTGGATACAAAATCAGATGCTAGACTATAGATTTAACTTCAAGGAGACTCCTATCCACATAGACAACAATAGTGCTATCTCTATCACTGAGAACCCTGTGCAGCACTCAAGGACCAAACACATCAATATCACGTATCATTTAATAAGAGATAAATATGAAAAGGGATTAATTAAACTAGTCAAAGTTCATACAGATGAACAATATGCTGATTTGTTTACAAAAGCTTTTGCTGAACAGAGATTTAAATATCTAATATCAGCTATTAGGATGTTTAAATTTGAGTAGATCTTTTCTTAAAACTAATTCTAATTATTTCTTAAAAAATATGTGTGTCCTAAGTTGTCTAGTTCATCACTTTCATAAGCTCATGTTTTCTTTGGATATCAAATCCTTTTTGAAGACTTTCCTTAGATTCTTGAAAATTTTCTGATCCTTCGGAAGATATAACTTTACCTTCGGAAGAAAATCATGTCTTCAAAATAAATAACTGTCTACGAAATTTTACCTTTGGAAGAAGTCTAAATCAATCTTCCGAAGCTTAAATACTTGTCTCAGACACTTATTTGTTTTTAAGGACTTTTTCCTTCCGAAGCAAAATTAACTCTCGGAAGCTTTGTTGTTTTATATACAAAGCATTCAAGTGTTTATTTCTCTTCCGAAACAAAATTTTCAAAACTCTCAGGAAAATCTTCCGAAGTCATTTTAGTTTCGGAAGCTTTTTCATTAAAACTTCCGAAGATAAATTACCTTCTGAAGCGTTTCGAATTCCAAGAAAACTACTTTTTGAGCAAAAGTAAACTACTTTTTCAGAGGTGGGATTGACTTTCGGATTTCAAAGTTTATCCTCTTTCATTAACTTTGGTTCATATCCCTTTTCACATAAATACCCAACGATTCCCCCTCTTCCTCACTATCTTCTTCAATTCTACTATTCCTCAAACCTAATTCCCAAAACCGCCTTTGCTTTTTACCTTTCTTCAACCTTAAGCTTCTCAAATGGCCAACCTTAACCGCAGAAACAACCTAGATTTCTCCATGCAACTTCACAGGCAACAGAATCAGGTTGCTCTGTTAAGCTCTGAGAAAGATGAAAGTTTCTCAGAGATTTGCCAATTCTTAACTCTATCAAATTACTTCACCTCCCTAACCATTGATCCTACTGTGTATGAGGATCATCTGCTTGAATTTCGGAAGACCTGCCAAGAGGTCATCATGGATGGGGAGAAGGCACTGTCTGCCACAATGCAAGGGAGGACAATCTTCATCACTCCGGCCATCATCAACACTCATTTGCAGCTGGATGATGAAGAAGGTGAGTTGTCCTTCCTAAAGGAAGCTGTCAATCATTCCTTTGAGCAGATGGGCTATGAGGGAGATTTCTCTGTAAAGACCTTCAGGAAAGGGAAGGTCTCATCCCAGTGGAAATACCTACTCCATGTGGTTATCCACAGCTTGTCAAACAAGCATGGAGGGTGGGACCAAATTCCTGAGGATCTCTCGTTCATAGTGCATGGAATGGTTCAGGGGGTCAAGTTCAGGTACTCTCAATTTGTCTATACCAATTTACTTGCTAACTTGGACTCCTTAGAGTATTATATGTTTTCTAGATATGTTCAACACATTCTCAACTGTGAACTGGGCTCATAGTTGAGGGAAACAGATAATATTCTTAAATTGGGACAGATGAAGCCCGGCATCTTTAAAATCATGAAGAAGCCAACTGTAGGCTTCTCAAGGGTAGAAACAGCCCTTGTCCCCAAAATGTTAGAGCTCATTGCTGAAGGTGACAACCTAGCAACACAAGCTAGTGTTAAACCCACACCTTCTACCTCTCTACCACTAAAAAGGCCTCAAGTAACCGTCACCTACCAAAGAAAATCCAAACAAACCCCTGCTCAAGCTATTGAGTCTGTGCAGGTCCCCATATACTCACCTTTACAGGAGGAAGTGGACACTAGAGCTCCCACTAACCCTGAGGAGAAAACCACTCCCATCTCTTCAACTATCAGGGCTGAGGTTCCTCATGCTCACCCTGATGAGCTCACACGCCCAACAGCCTTAAACCTTCACTCTGAGGCTCAACACTCAAGTGAACAATCTTCAGGGGACAGTTACCATCCCCAGCCTTTAGATCTAAATCAACCCATTCCCAACCTATCCTTCTATACTGATGAAGACTTAGGATTCAGTGAGTACCATGAGTCTCTCTTCTCTTCCCCTACTCAAAGAGAGATGAGTACTCCTGAGTCTCTTTAGTCTAGCCCACATCAGTCACCTATAACTGAGGTGGACACTTCTGAACCTGTTCAGGATGTCCATATGGAAGAGGCTCTCACTTCTGCAAGTGATTACATTATTAAGACCTCAACCATGGCAACTCAGCCCACTGATATCTCAACTGAGATTGCCAGTGAGCAGAGGAAAACCAGCACCCAAGAACCTCTAGCTGGTGGTGAGAGAGAGGACTTTGGTCCAATCATCTCATCCCCCAATGATTCTTCTGATAAAGAAGAGGGGAATCTAAGACTAATGGTTCACAAATTGTCTAAAACATGCACTTACCTAGTCTCAAAGGTCAGTCACCTTGAATCTTAGGTGACTACCTTACACAACAGGGTCAATGATCAACAACTTGAGATTTCATATCTTAAGGAAAAACTAGCTGGGAGACCTTTAAGAAGAGCTCAACCAGGAACACAAGAACCTGTGGATGTGATTGATTTATCCTCCATCTCACCTATGCAAGTGGGTGATGCTACCAAAAAGGGGGAGAAAGTCATTGCAGCCACAGAACCTGGGAGTTCTTTACAGAGAATAGACATTGAGGACTCACCATCCTCACTTGCAATTATGCATTCTCAACAACTTCCTCAAGTTCACATTAATGTGGACTCTATAGACTCTATCATCAGGAGTCTCTTTGAGGAAGGTATACCAAGGGCTGTGTCATCCCCACCTCAAGGAACTTCAAACTACATCATAAGGTGGAGGTATGATGCTGATAGAAGAGCCCTCATTCTTCACAGAGTTCAAGGGCAACAAGAAGTATTTGACTTTCAAAATTTGAACTTCTATGAAGGTCTGGATCTAGTCAACATGCCACTTGTCAATCCAAGCAACTCAAGACAAGCTGACAGATTGGCTCAAAATCACTGCAGAGTTTAGCTTAAGAAGGAAACTTAGGCAATCAGGTAATGCCATCGGTCAACTGGATGTTGAGGTGGACTCTAAGATTAGTTTCATAGGGGAAACCTTGACTGAAGGCCCAGTGGCAGAACCTGAGACCCCTGTGTCATCATCATCAACTGCTGCAGAGATTCACATTCCTTTTGAGACACCTGCTAGTGAAGGTGTTTCTCAGCCTCTCTCTGGCCAGAGCATGGATGCTACACCAAGCAATGAAGGCCAAACCTCTATCCACCCTGAGTCACAAAGGTCTGTGGGTGACAAAGGGAAAAGGATTTTGACGCCAGAGGAAATTGAGGAGGAAGAGAGAGAGAGGAAGAGGAAGCTAAGGGGAGAAAGTTCCTCTGGTCTTCAGGTTTTATGCAAGCTGCAATCAGGGCAGCCCCCAGACCAAATACTCAAGATGATGAGTTGAGGGCAGTCAGGATTACTTACCTGCATATCAGGAACTATGACATTGATGAAATCATTTATCTTCCCTTAGAACAACTAAATGAACTGGCTGACATGGAAGTGTCAAGAGAGATGAAAGAAAAAGAGGATGCAAGGTTACTTCTCCAATTCAAAGAAGAGAAGAGACAGAAAAGACTTTACAAGCATGCTCATACTCTCTCCCTAGTTCAAGAAAGCCCTGTACAAGAAGATGTAGTTCAACAAGAACCTCAGGTAGACAAAGAAGAAGATAGGATCAAAATGATCAACTACCTGAGTGCCACATGCTTCTATCAGGCAGATGTACTTCTTCCCTTGTCCAATGACTTTGTTGAGTTTGAGTACTAAAAATAACTAGAACTGGAGTTAGTCAATGAGAGAAAGACAACTAAGAAGAAGCTAAGGGAAGAAGCTGCAAAGTCAAGAGCCATCATCCAAAAGAGTATGAAGAAGTCTGCTGACAGACAAAGGATGATAAGCTTCTTGAAGCTGTATGGATTCTCCGGAAGGAGACTTGGCCCTATGTCTCTATCCACAATGGATGAGCATATAAGGGTAATCAAGCAGAAGATCAAGAGCGGAGAACTTATTGACTTACACTCTCTTCCAAGTCAAGTCCCATCTGAAGTGGAGGTTAAGGTTGAACAACCTGAGACAACACAACCCGGACCTCCTACTGAGCCTCAGCAAGCTTCATCTTCTGATCCACAGTAGGGTCAAACTCTCTCTCCTTCTGAACCTATGAGGGAGGAACACCCAACTGAGAAAGACAAGGATGATCAACAAGGTGCTGCAGACCAGTCTTCTCAGTTAAAGTCATCTAAGAGGAAGAAAAGGATGGCTTCTAAACCAAAGTCTAAGAAGAAGAAGCCTAAATCATCTACCTCTACACCTCAGGCTGAGTCAGATCAACCTAAGGAAGTGCATGAAGAGGCAGCCCAATCAACTCCAATACAAGTGGCTCCTCTTGCAGCTGACACGCCCATCTTATCCTGGACCTTCTCTACCAATCCAGAAAGATGGCATGTAATCAGAGATCAAGGTGTTGAGAATGTCTATACATTGCAAGACATAATCAACTTACCTCTGCATGATCTCTTTGAGATGAGAAGATATTATGAAAGTCTGAATGATCCTGACCATCTATTGAAGAAGGGTATGGTCATGATTGTGCTGAAGACTACTAACATCTGAAGATCTTCTAAATGTTTTGGTAGCATCAGCCTAGGGGGAGTTTGTAAGGATTCCTTTAAGTCTGATGCAAACCAAAACATCCAAAGTCTCTCTGCAAGCAATGCACTAAAGAACTGAAGTAGAATTGCTTCGGAAGTTTTACACCATGCACTAGAAATATTCTAAGTGTAAAATCTTCCGAAGCCAACACCAACATCTTCTAAAGCCAAATATGAAGTCTTCCGAAGCCTTGGAGACAAAGTCTTCCCAAGCTTCATCCTATGAAGACAGATTTCTTCCGAAGACTTTTAGTAACATGCTTTATCTGATGTACTGTTCCATAAAGCTGGACACCTTTTCGCTGCATCTCTGTAAAGTCACCATCTTTCATGAGTTGTTGAAAAGGTCCATGCTTTTGGTAACTGTACATTGAGGTCTTGAGTCTGTAACTTTCTACTTTATGTACTTTATCCTTTTTGTAATAGATAAGGATGTGAGCTATGGCATGTCATAGTCACAAGGTCAAAAGGCAGATATGCCTTTTGATTCTATAATTGATTTTGTTTGTGTCTAGTCAATTGTATCCGGCTGGCTTTCAAAGTATAGCCGGCTGTAGGTTGTAGTATAAGTATTCCATGTTCTAGTATCTTTTTTTATGCTTTGTAACACTTGTAATAGAAGTTGAGAAAGCAATATACTGCATCCTTGAAACCCAACTCTCTTGTTCTGTCTCTTACTTGTTACTTGTGTTCTTAGTATCATTATTGTGGTTAATCCAGTTCACTGTTTGATCAAGTTTGGTTAATCTCCTCTTTGTGTTGTTGTGTTGTAATTGTTAAGCCCTTCACCGGTCCTGCAAACTTGTTCTTCCCAAGCCACTTATACTTCGGAAGAGGCTACCTCTTCCGAGGCTTAAGGACTTCTTCAGATTTTCATACTTCGGAAGGTGTTGTCTTGATTTCTTCTAAGTCTTGAACTTCGGAAGAGGGAAGACTTTGTCTTCAGAAGTTGGAGTCTTCCTTCGGAAGATCCTTCAGACATGATCTTCAGAAAATTATGTCTTTGCCTTCGGAAGAACTCCATTTGCCTTCGGAAGTTCTATACTTAGCTTTGGAAAACCTTTACAAGTTGTACCAAAATTGTCTAAGTGTTTTGGTTTTGTTTGCACCATTTTTAGATCCAACAAAGTCCCCCGAGGCTGATGCTACCAAAACCTCACTTATTCCTACTTCTCAAAACCTTAAGCACCAGGGACAGAAGATGTTTATTTGTTTCTTTGTTCTTCCCTGAAGTGATGCTAAGAAGTTTGTACAAGTCATTCGTGGATAGAATATCCAGTCCATCACTTTGAATGACATGCACCCTTTGTTGTGCCGCCCTGAAGAGAGTTAGATGCCGGGAGTTATAGTCATACTCCCATCTAACTATGGATTCAAGTTCAGGACCTTCAACCATTTGAAGAAAGGCTTTGCCTTTGGTTGCTGATCCCTTCCTTTCCTCCTCCTCTCTTAGTCTCATCTCTTCTTCGATCTTGGTCCTAGCAGTTAGCTCAGCCAGATGAAGACTGCTCAGATGATTTCTGATGTAAGCCACTATCTCAGAGTTAGAGGGGTTGGAGAATGGCTTCTCTGCTAACTCAGCAATATCGGATATGCTTAAGTGTAGCAGAGATGAGGCGTTTATCCTGTTTAGCTCTTTATTCTCTCTCTCAACAACAAAGTTATGAGAAGAGTCTTCAAACCTCCATTGAATGATCTTCTTTATTGGCATAAGTGGCTGACTTGGCACTTTATCCCCTTTCTTTGTATCCAGCAGAGTCACCAGCCTTATTCTTAGCTTCTTCTTTTCTTCATTTAGTGAATCCGAGTTGAGGTCAAAGAGAGTAGCGCCTTGGTCCAGTGTTCCTCTAGGCAGATCAAGGAATTGATCTCTAGTGAGGGAACATGAGGAGCCATGAACATAAGTTAGCTTGACTGACTCCTCCTCACAAGAGATGTCGCTCAAGGTTGTAAATTTAATGAGCTTCATCTTGGTCTCCTTAAACTCCTCTAAGGAGAGATGTTTGGAAGGCAGAGGGGATGGTTTGGTTGGTTGTTGGGTAGTTAGTGGTGTTTGGGTTTTTGGAAGTGCTTTGGGTTTGAGGATGGGTGTTTTAGGTGGTTTTGGTGAAGAGGCAGGTATGGATGATGGTGTAGGTTCAGGGATGTAAGGCTCAGGGGTTGGTTCAGCTTTGATGGAAAATGGGAAATGGATTGGTTCAGGTTGTGGTTGGGGTTGAGGTTGTGGTTGAGGTGTTGGTTTGAAGGTCATCCCCTGTCCCCTTCTGTACATCTCTTTCCTTTCCCCTGAGCGAATGTCAGCCTTGATGTCACTGACATGTCGCTGCAGGGTCTTCTCAAACATTGGACCCACTTTCCTACTAGAGAAGCAATGAGCCCAGAGATAGTCCTTCATCCACGCTTTATCACCTATCTTCTTGGCAGCAGCAAGTCCTGCTCCTTCCTTCTTCTCGTTCTTCTTCTCCCTTAGTTTCTTCTTTGTAGCTTTCCTTCTCTCTTTCTCCATTTGATCTTGCTCTTTCTTGAAAAGACACAAGATCGTGTTATTGTTATGAGGAGTCAATTCCTCTAGAGAGAAACCCCTTGAGCTTAGGAAAGTTATCCTTTCACTCCTTAGCTACTGATCAGCCTCTCTTTTCTTTCTCTTCCTCCAAGGCCAACCTTGTTGCTTCTTCTTTTTGCTGAATCTGCAGAAGAGTTGCCTTTTCTAACTCAATTAGCTCCTTTAATGGTAGCAGGAGCACATCTTCATTAACAGCTCCAAGCTTCACAAGCCTGTCAATGATCTCCACCCTTTTTTCTTGTTGATAGCCTCCTGGTTGGTTGTAGTTGCTTTCCTACTTGTAGCTAGCAACTTCCCAGTTAGGAGTCTACCTTTCCTTTTAAGCTTCTCCAACCTTTCTTCCTCTATTAGTTCTTCCTCAGTCATCTTTCTCTTCCCTTTGGTGTCTTTGGAAGTGCTAGACTTTAGAGGTTCTTGAGTAGAGGTTTCAGGTTGAGTGGTGGTGATGGGAACATGAGATAGTGATGATCTTTTAGCAAGGGGTTGGGTGAGAAAATCCTCCATATTGACCTCAGATGCTAGTTCTAGAATTGCTTCTGTGACAACTAGATCATCGGATAGAGAAAATAGCCCTTCCGTAGCTTCAATCTCAGCTTGAGAAGTTTGAAATGGTTCTTACGAGGCTTTGACTTTTGCTCGAAAGTCTGTGAGAATGCACTTTCTGTCCCAAATGTTTTTGTTGCTGGGCCATCTTGTTTCCCTTTCGAAGTCAATCTCAGGTTCAACTTGGTCCTTAGGTTGACTAACTTCTTGGACAGTGGTAGAAGGTGCGTTTAACCTCTAAAGCTCTTCAGCTCAACATCAGGGCTTGGCTGTTCAATGGAAGATCCCATCAGGAACTTGGTAAAGAACATCTTAAGATCTTGGAGCATCCTTGGTCCATTTGAATGACAATTGGAGGAGGCTCAGGAAAAACTGAAGCTTGTTGAGTATGGTATCTTGAAGTTAGGGTAGAAAGAGCCTGACTTTGTGGTTCCTAATGCATTTGTCCCTGAATACTCTCCCCCTTTGTGGTAGCATCATCCTGAGAGCTTGATGAGCTAGAGAGCATTGAGCCTATGGTGGGGCTGTCTCTTTTTGGCTACTCAGGGTAGTATAGAGACTCTCCCTGAGGGTTTACAGCTTGGGTTTCGGGCTCATCTTGAGACTAAGGAGACTCAATACCCATATTGAGGTCAAAAGTGAAGGATGGTAAGACCTCATATTGAGTGGGAACCCATGTTTCCACTCCAGTCTTTTTGGATTGAACAGGAGGAGCTTGTTCAATCGAAGTAGATTGAACAAGGGTTCGTTTGGGGTGTCTCTAGTATGTGATTGTGATGGCTTGAGAAGGTAGATTTAGCAAAGTGAGGGTAGTTGTTAGTTTAAGTTCATCACCTGTGGGGTTAACAGGGATGTCACCAAGAGCCATTGGCTCAATCATACCTGGAAGAAGCTCATTGTGTCTTTTGAACCATTAGTAAGCAGATTACATGTTTTTCTTCAAAGGGTTACAAGATAAACAAGTTAGATGATGCAAAACACCCAAAAAGAGGGTTTTCATGGTGGAAATCGGTTTCCACCTCAAGAATGACCAATATAACGTGTGAGATACCTTTTGTGAAGTTGAAAGCTCCTCAAGAACAAGATAATGGTGTCGGGTTTCTGCTACAACAAAGAGAGGAGGTGTTTTTAAAAGAGAAGTGAAGAAAACACATGAAATGACCATTTTCGGGTGACATGAAGCTTACACTTGGTATTGTTCATGTTTTGGAGGGTGTAGATGGTCTTGGATGGCTCGAAAATCCTTTGAAGAGGCTGGAGAATCTTCGAAGAAGGCTGGAAAAGTCGGACAAGATGCAGATGTGTGTCAAAAGCTCACGAATATGGCCACCTTCTTGCGGTTTTAGGTTGGCCGAGGTTGCGTGTGCCTTGTTCTTCGATGAACAAGGCAGGAACTCTAGAGAGAATAAGCTTTGTGTGTGTTTTTGGTGTGTGTTCAGCTGGTGAGATTTTGAGAGGAAGAGAGAAGAGGTGTAGAGTTGAAAGGGATTTGCATGGAAGGTGTATGGTGAGAGTGTTGGTGGTGTAGAGGGGAGATGAGTGGAGGGAGGGGGCGGCTGATTTTGGCCTCTTGTGGGGCAAATTTTTGATTAAATTTTAATGCTAAATAATATTATGTGTAGTATTAATTTGTAGTATTGGGTAGTATTTTAGGTGGTAAGGTTTAGTTAATTGTTAAGTGTTGTGCATGCACATGCATGTCTTTGACCGAATTATGAGTGTGTATGTACACATTTTAATTGTTTCACTTGAGATTTAGCTTAGCAAGGGTGGCTAGTTAACATTCCCGGGACACCAAGTTTTAAAAAGGTAAAACTTAAATTAACTAAAAGTCACTAAAATCACATGAAATCATAAAATGGAACAAATAGCAAAAGATGATACCAAATTCACTAATAGAGTTAGATTGTTTCTATTATTAGTACTCATAAGACGGATAATGATGCAAGTAGATTAGGGTTAGAGTAATGACCTGGAGGTCGGTTGTCACATTCTCCCACCGTTTAGGAAATTTCGTCCTGAAATTTTAGCTTCGATTAGAATCTGAACGGGTGGGTTTGAAGAGGTGTGGATAATTTTTCCTCATCTCATCTTCACGTTCCCAAGTGAATTCAGGTCCTCGCTTTGAGTTCCATCTAACCTTGACCTTGGGTATGCGGCTCCACCTGAGTTGCTTGACCAAGCGGTCTGTGATCTCCATGGACTCCTCCACGAAGTTCAGCTTGTCATTGATTCTTGCTTCTTTCCATGGTAGCTCTAGGGTTTTGTCTACCATGCACTTCTTCAAGTTCGACACGTGGAAGGTGTCGTCTATATGGCTCAACCTCTGAGGTAGTTTCAATTTGTAAGCCACGAGGCCAATTCTTGCCAGTATTTCGAATGGTCCAATGTATCTTGGGCTTAACTTTCCTCTATTTCCGAACCTCACGGTTCCCTTCCATGGTGCTACCTTGAGCATTACTCTGTCACCCACTTGAAACTTTAAAAGTTTTCGTCTCCTATCAGCGTACTTCTTCTGTCGGTCTCTGGCTGCCCTTAGTCGCTCCTTAATTTTAAAAATATTGTCAGTGGTCTCCTACACGATGTCGGGTCCCATTACATGGCTATCACCGATCTCGTTCTGCTCAATGGTGATCGGCATTTCCTGCCGTACAGAGCCTCATACGGAGCTGCCTTGATACTTGCGTGGTAACTATTATTATAGGTGAATTCAACCAAAGGGAGATGGTTTTTCCAGTTTCCGCCAAAGTCAATCACGCAAGCTCTTAACATATCTTCAAACGTTTGAATGGTCCTTTCGCTCTGGCCGTCCGTTTGTGGGTGGTACACGGTGCTTAGGTCCAAACGGGTTCCTAAAGCCTGCTGGAATGATTTCCAGAAACGAGAAGTGAAACGGCTATCACGGTCGGAGATGATCGACAAAGGCACTCCATGCCTAGTTACTATCTCGTCGACATATAGTTTGGCCAATTTCGTCAAGTCGTAGTCTTCTCGAATTGGCAAAAAGTGAGCTGATTTCGTTAGCCTATCCACTATCACCCAAATAGCATCATGGCCTCTAAACGTTCTGGGTAACTTTGTAACAAAATCCATCGTGACGTTATCCCATTTCAATTCTGGGATTTTGGTCTGTTGTAACGTTCCTGACGGTTTTGGTTTTCAGCTTTTACCATGGCACAGGTTAGACATTTCCCAACATAAATAGCGATTGATTTCTTGATTCCAGGCCACCAGAAAAGTGCCTTTAGATCCTGGTACATCTTATCACTTCCAAGGTGAACCGAATACCTAGACTTGTGGGCTTCGTCGAGGATTACTTCTCGAATTCCTCTGTGCTTCGGCACCCATGTTCTCCCTTCGTACTTGTATGTACCATCGTCCCCTGTCTCAAATCGCTTTTCCATTCCGGTTAACCCTTCTTCTTTTAACCTTTCTTCCTTTAATGCTTCGTTTTGAGCTTCCTTCAGTTTTGCAATAAGGTTGGTATACACACTCATCCTTAAGGCTCGTACACGAAGAGGTTTCTCTCTCTCCTTTCTGCTAAACGCATCTGCCACAACATTGGCCTTACCGGGATGGTAGCGGATTTCGCACTCGTAGTCGTATAACAGCTCGACCCATCTTCTCTGACGCATGTTTAGCATCTTTTGGTTAAGAATGTGTTGCAAACTTCTATGGTCAGTGTAAACGATGCACTTCGTGCCATAGAGGTAGTGCCTCCACATTTGAGAGCAAACACCACGGCACCCAATTCCAGATAGTGCGTCGTATAGTTCTTCTCATGATCGTTCAGCAGTCTAGATGCATAAGCAATCACCTTGTTGCGTTGCATCAATACACATCCTATTCCTTGACGCGAAGCGTCACAATAGACCACGAAGTCTTCTACTCCTTCCGGAAGAGTGAGGATAGGTGCGCTGCACAACTTCTCCTTAAGCGTTTCAAACGCCTCATTCTGCTCTCGTTCCCACAGAAGGTTGTGTTCTTCCTAGTTAGTGCGGTCAAGGGTTGCACTATGCGCGAGAATTCCTTTATAAACCGTCGGTAGTATCCGTCCAGCCCTAAGAATTGCCTTATCTCTGTGGGAGTTTTGGGAATCTTCCAATCCTTTATAGCCTCAATCTTGGAAGGGTCGACTTGAATCCCATTCTCATTTACCACATGCCCTAAGAATTGAATCTTACGCATCCAGAATTCGCATTTAGAGAATTTGGCATATAGTTGCTCATTCTTGAGTAATTCAAGAATTAGCCTGAGATGCTTCTCATGCTCATCCTTACTACGGGAGTAGATCAGTATGTCATCGATAAACACGATCACAAACTTGTCGACATAAGGGCGGCAAATGCGGTTCATGAGGTCCATGAACGCTACTGGTGCATTAGTCAGTCCAAAGGGCATGACTAAATACTCATAGTGTCCATACCTAGTTCGGAAGGCCGTTTTGGGTATGTACTCTTCCCTTATCTTCAGTTGGTGGTAACCTGACCTCAAATCTATTTTGGAGAAATAACTTGCTCCTTGCAGTTGATCAAATAGGTCATCTATTCTCGAACGAGGGTAACGGTTCTTTATGGTCAGCTTGTTCAGTTCTCTGTAATCAATGCACATTCGCAAGGTTCCGTCCTTCTTTTTCACAAACAGTACCGGGGCACCCCATGGAGAGACACTCGAACGTATGAATTCCTTGTCCAGTAGTTCTTGAATTTGCGCCATCATTTCCGTCATCTCAGGTGGGGCGAGTCGGTACGGTGCCTTGGCTACTAGTGCAGCACCAGGCAGCAAATCTATCTGGAATTCAACTTGTTGGTTCGGGGGAAGTCCCGGTAGGTCTTCCGGAAACACTTATGGGTATTCAGAAACCACGAGGATATCTAAAACCTTCTTCTCCTTTTGGGTCTTCATAACATAAACTATGAAAGCTGGGCATCCCTTCATTAAGCTCTTGGTAGCTTTTAAGTAGGATACCATGGGGTATAGAGTGTTACTCCTCTCACCTTGTACCACTAACACTTCCTTGTCGCTCAACGGTATCTTGAGTAGACGTTCATCACATACGATTTCGACTCGATGCTTAGCTAGCCAGTCCATACCAACAACCACATCGAATCCTCCTAACTTAATGGGCATTAGATTTATCCTAAATGCATTTCCCTTTAGATTCAACGAGCAATCCCTGATGACTTTGTTAGTTTCTAAAATGTTACCGTCAGCTAATTCTACAGTAAACGTATCGGTTAATGTACGCGCGTCTAAGTCAATCAAAGGCCTAAAAGTACTAGAGACAAAACAAGCAGTCGCTCCAGTATCGAACAGAACAGTAGCAGGATGGTTGTTTACAAGTAACGTATCGTTAACCATATCAGGTTCCCTACGAGCTCCAGCTGGGTCCATAACAAATGCTCTTCCCTTTGGCTTGTTATGCTTGACATCCTTATCTCTACCCAGCTTAGGACACTTGTTCCTCATGTGCCCTGGGTCCCCATATTCATAGCATTGTTTTCCTGGTGCGTAAGTACAGTCTTTGATTAAATGACCTGTTCTCTTGCATCTGAAACAGGGCATCGGGTTACATTCCCCTTGATGGTGTAGTTTGCACTTGTTGCAAAACGGGCTTGTCCCCGAGTACTGTCTCCGGGTCTTGCTTCCCTGATCATCACGCCTCGCACCTTCAGAACTCTTTCTACCTGACCCGCTACTACTTCCAACCGCTCTCTTTACTTCAAACCACCTTCTTTTCTCACCAACAGACTTCCTCTTCTCATCAGCCCTAGCTTCCTTAGTCCATCCAGCCCTAACTAGGTCTTCAGTCAAACTGTTGGTTAGGTCAACCGCAGCTTGTAGAGTTAAAGGCTGGGAGGAACGGACCATTCCACTAACTCTTGGGTGTAGCCCCCAGATGAATCGTGCTACACTTTTAGATTCGGGTGTCACCAGATGGGGAACCAGTCGGGATAGGGCTAAGAAGCGATTGATATATTCCGTGTAGTTAGGACCTTTCATTTCCAGACTTAGGAATTCTGTCTTCAGCTTCTCGAGTTGATTGATGGGGCAATACTTGCTGGTCATCAGTTCCCCTAATTCGGTCCAACTCATCGGTTAGCCACATTTCTTCCACGGGTTTGAGTAATCAACTTCCACCATTCAAGAGCCGATCCCTTGAGGGATTGGGATGCCAACCTCACCATATGATCCATCTTGCACTCGCTAATATCCAAGACAGCTTCCATTTCATCAATCCATCTGTACGTCGTTATAGCACCCTCGGTGCTGTAGAAGTCCTTAGGCTTATATGCCATGAAGGTCTTATAGGAGCATCCGTTCTTTAACGCCTCGGCTTCCTCGTCGTAGCCCTCGTCGTTCCCTGGCCGATCATCACCATTAGCATTATTCCGATCAGCATTGATCTGAGCGATAATGGTCGGGATGGCGTTAGCAAGTTGTTGTGCTACGAGGTTAGCAATTCTCTCGTCATTTTCTTGATTAGCATTTTCCCGGCGGGGAGTTCCTGGTGGGGTAGGTTGGTTTCCAGTTTGTCTGGCTTCCTCACGGCGGCCCCTAGTGGCTCCTTGCCGTCCAAATCGTGTTCCTCTGCGAGTCGGCATTCTGATAGTATCACAAATAGATTCGTTTAGAATCTCAAAATTTGTTTCGAATAGCTTATGCATCAATACCCTATTACACCATGCCTCGGGAAGAGGGATCATGGCATGCACATATATATACAACCCACTAAGAAATTCTTACAAGGTCCAATTCAAAGCATATCATAACAGTTAGACAATCAATCAGAAAGGGGCCCGGACCAATTACAAAGCACGACACAACATATTGCAATTCAATTTAAATAGTCCAATAACCTAGCATCCAAATAAACAGTTCATAGTTAAATAGAGATAGTAGTATCATCCAGCAAAGTTGAATCAGAGTCAAGCTCTTACAAATTGGAAGGTGCCATCACCCCCATGATAATAATAATAATAGTCGAATAATAATTGAAATAGTTTCCTTCGACTGTCTAAAGACAGATATTCCGCTTCTTACCCCTACTCTCACATCCACTTTTTCTTCGGCCATCCAAACCATCCTGAGCTCTTCTTTCTCTGCTCCTGTTCCAACCGCTACACCCCATGTGTAGCCATCATAGCCTGGAATTAAGCAGACTGGGAGGTCCTGGTGGCATGCTGAAGAGTCAACTCGTGACGACGAACGCTCTTCAAGATTTCATCCAGTGTCGCATCAGAGGGTCCTACATCACTTGCCCGGCGGCTCGACTGGGAGTACCTATCACCAGCCAGTACGCTAGGGCCGTCATACATGCTATGCCTCGGTGGCATCAGGTGTTCATCACGTGGGTCAAACAGCGGAGGTGCCGGTGTCGGAATCCTAACAGGCGGTGGAGGAGGAGGAGGCATCCTAAAGGAGACTGAGGGTCCTGGCCTAGAACTCATTCATGGATGGGTGACAACACGTGCACCCTATTCCCTATAGGTGGGATGGGTGAGTGGGTAGAAGCAGCTCTGTGAGGAGAGTGGGAGGGCGTCCGGCTCCTGGAAGGTGATGTGGAGGAAGAGTCCTCAGAAGCTTCAGTGTCATCTGATGTGACGAATATCCACCCTGGATGTCCGCGTCTCCAGAGGTATGCCTCATACTCAGTTTGAGGCTTCGCTCTTCTAAGGGTCCCAATAGGAGTAGTCTCATTATCAGGGTGAGCAGGCGCCTTACATTTATCAGCCATAGTCGTTGCGTCCTGTAAGAAATACATCATGAGTTATTTGGTTTTTCATAGCTCATGTCTATAATAATAGTACTAGTAATAGTAGTGATGGCAATAGCATCTGTTATTCCAACATATCATTATCCGTGTTTCCTAAATCAATAGTCTCTTTAAATAGTATCGGATAACATAGTTCATCAAAGAAATCATTTAAATCCCCTTTTTAAAAATAAGTTTCAAAATCATCAATGTTAATCAGAAAAAGTCCAACCATTACCTAAAGGTCCGTGATGGAAATTACGCGTCTGGTAAATTCATGATTACGTTGATCAAGTGTAATCATCAATTTACCAAACCCGATCATCCAAACATTTCCCACAAGGACGGTCCTAGGGTATTAGGGTTGTAGCCAAGGGTCTACTATGGTATTCCCGACTTCTCTACAACCTTTGGCTCTGATACCAATCTGTCACACCCCGGGCCCAGGTAGGATGGGACGTCACAGACTAGCAAGAACATATGGCAGCGGATACAAACCATTACAAGAGCTCAAATGAGAGAATATCACATGGCATTAAACGTTTTCAAAAGATACCGGGGCTAGAAACATATAAAGCCCCCAAATGAGTTATACAACCAACATAGAAACAAATTGTATTTTGCTCAACAGAAATGTAAAATTGTTCAAATCGTTCATTAAGTAAAACAAACCAATGCCATGGTCACGGGGATAAGTCTAGGTCTTCACAACAGCTGGGATCTCTTCTTAAATTACCTGAAACATGCTCAAAAAGAAATCTGTGTCAACTAAAAAGTTGGTGAATTCAAGTGCTTAATGTTTAAAAACAAAAAGGACTTAACAAATCGTCATTTGATAAAAAGGAATGAATCATAGTTTCAACATTGTGGGAGAATCATAATCAACCCTGCACTCAACCCCGGTTGGCCTCTTCTAAAGTTGTGTTTAACCGGCTATTCCCGAAGGAAGAACTGAGCCCCAAACTAGTGAACCATACATGCCCGGATGGTTCACCATAGTTTTTTTAACAAAACCTGTCACATGCCACAAGCGACCCCTCAGGATCTCAGTGGGGTACCCTTTCTAGAACGGAAGCCACTGTGTGTGGGGGATTCCCCAAATAGATCTATCCATATAAAACAAGCGGTTCACGAAAGAATTAATGATCATGATATAAGTATCAGCAGGTAACCATAAATCCCACATACAATCACCAAGTAATGCACAAATATAGTTCATAAGTAACAGAGCATGTTTCACCCCAAAACAGTAGTAAAAAGGGCGATCACTAGAACTCACCTTAGGTGTTAAGCCAAAAATAACTCTTCGTGTGCCGTGGATGTCTCAAGTCTAGCACCCTAATCATGAATATATTAAGTGATAAGCTACTGCTCTAAACTTATTTAAGGTGCAACAAGTGTGTCAAAAATTTAGTTGTCGGATAAGGCTTTGATTCCGCAAGGGTTTGTATAAAAAAGTTTCCTTTTATGGCAGGTCATAGTTTCCCTTATAATTTAGGATTTTACATCATAAAGTTAAGGATATAAGGTAAATATGTTGTTCAAGTGATTATTAGTTTCATAAGAGTCGGTTATAAAGTTTGGTAAAATTTTATAGTTTAGTCCCTCAAGTTTCAAAATTGACAGTTTCTACCCTCAAGTTTGGTTTCTTGTTCTTTATGACACTTAAGACCAAAAATCAGGTTCTTAGAGTAAAAATTGACTTACTATTGAGTAAGTGTTCCAATTCCCAGAATATGAATCAGGTTTAAAACCTATGTGTTTAACGTTCTCGGTTGTGGTAAAACCGGAGAGTTTTAACGATTAATTTAGGATTCCATAAATTCGAGTCTTGAACCAGTAGGTATCATCTTAACGAAATTTTTATAAGTTTTAAGTCCTTTATTTTTGAAATTTTGCCTCTAGTAGTTGAAAGTCTCGTTTTTACGTTTAACCCCTTAAAACAAGTTTTTAACCGAATTTGACCATCTAAAAGCTTATTTGACCAATATTTCAAATCCTTTAGGTCTTTTAACACTTAACTTGCTGAAATGACATGGTTTTTATAAATTTTAGCTTTAAACTTCTTTTTCTTGGATTTTTCTCAAAAACGTCACAAGGTTAATACCCGTTTCTAGTTAAAACGCCATTTAATTTATTCTTTTGACCATTTATATTACCCATTGACTCTAGAACACTTTATTAACCTTTATTAAGCCTGGAATACTTTTCAAGATGGTTAAATCCATGTTTTACTATTTAAAGTTTTTTTACCATGTTTCGGGTCCCGAAAGTGACTAAAGTGGGTCTAATCTTTACATGTCTTTTATTTCCAGATATTAACCATTTATCACAAACTTAATATTCATCAAAACTTTCTGAAATCATGTCTCAAACTCATGGCTAGGTCACCCAACACAACAATGAACCATCAACTTAGTGATTTAGCCATAACCGACCATAACACATGTGTAAACCCGTACAACTTGCGTTTAAACATTACCAAAACCTTATTTAACTTTAATATCAGATTATTAAGGTGTTCAAAGTCGTTCATGAGCAGGTTATGAACCTTGGTTGAGAGGGTTTTCAAACAAGTGCTTAAATAGTGTTATTTCATGTAGAAAGAAGGTTTTTAAGGTGTAACTTGTGCTATAACCACATGTTCATGGTGTATATCCTTTTGTAACTTTCAAAACATGTTATTAGAAGTCTTTTGAACCATAGTAAGCAGATTACATGATTTTTCTTCAAAGGGTTACAAGATAAACAAGTTAGATGATGCAAAACACCTAAAAAGAGGGTTTTCATGGTGGAAATCGGTTTCCACCTCAAGAATGACCAATATAACGTGTGAGATAGCTTTTGTGACATTGAAAGCTCCTCAAGAACAAGATACTGATGTCGGGTTTCTGCTACAACAAAGAGAGGAGGTGTTTTTAAAAGAGAAGTGAAGAAAACACATGAAAAGACCATTTTCGGGTGACATGAAGCTTACACTTGGTATTGTTCACGTTTTGGAGGGTGTAGATGGTCTTGTATGGCTCGAAACTCCTTGGACGAGGCTGGAGAATCTTCGAACAAGGCTGGAAAAGTCGGACAGGATGCAGATGTGTGTCAAAAGCTCACGAATATGGCCACCTTCTTGCGGTTTTAGGTTGGCCGAGGTTGTGTATGCCTTGTTCTTCGATGAACAAGGCTGGAATTATAGAGACAATAAGCTTTGTGTGTATTTTTGGAGTATGTTCAGCTGGTGAGATTTTGAGAGGAAGAGAGAAGAGGTGTAGAGTTGAAAGGGATTTGCATGGAAGGTCTATGGTGAGAGTGTTGGTGGTGTAGAGGGGAGATGAGTGGAGGGAGGGGCGGCCGATTTTGGCCTCTTGTGGGGCAAATTTTTGATTAACTTTTAATGCTAAATAATATTATGTGTAGTATTAATTTGTAGTATTGGGTAGTATTTTAGGTGGTAAGGTTTAGTTAATTGTTAAGTGTTCTGCATGCATATGCATGTCTTTGACCGAATTATGAGTGTGTATGTACACATTTTAATTGTTTCACTTGAGATTTAGCTTAGCAAGGGTGGCTAGTTAACATTCCCAGGACACCAAGTTTTAAAAAGATAAAACTTAAATTAACTAAAAGTCACTAAAATCACATGAAATTATAAAATGGAACAAATAGCAAAAGATGATACCAGATTCACTAATAGAGTTAGATTGTTTCTATTATTAGTACTCATATGACGGGTAATGATGCAAGTAGATTAGGGTTAGAGTAACGACCTGGAGGTCGGTTGTCACACACTTATTGAGGCTACTCGAACTATGTTAGCTGATTCAAAGCTGCTTCTAACATTCTGGGCATAGGCAGTCAGCACTGCATGCTATGTGTAGAACTGTTGGAGCTGGAAAAGATAGTCTATATTATCAACATAGTGAAAGTCAACAAAAGTCAACGTCATGGTCAAAGTCAAGAAAAGTCAAACCCGACACGTTCGAGACGAGGAACCGAGACAAGACGTTGAAGATTTAAATGACTAGGAATTTTATTGTAATAAATATATTTTGTGTGAAAAAAATATATTTTATCTTGTTTTTAGTCATTTTTATGCTTAATATGTAATTTTGTATTAATTAGCCTAAGTCTAGGGGGTTAAGTGCAATTAGTGAATATTAGTCTAGACTATAAATAGGTTAATTGTCATTAGGTTTTGGTTAATGGTTGCATGACCAATTGATTGAGGGATTTACTTGTAAACAATATTATTAGCAATCAATAGAGATCAAAGGGGTTTTATTGTGATTATCATTATTTTGATCTAATTCTTCATGATTTGATTCAAGTTTGATCATCCTGGATTTACAATTTGGTATCAGAGCCATTTTGGATCAAATTCACTGAAGATTTGAAGATTTTTAGAGAGAGAAGTTGAGGTTTTGGTTGTTTTAGTTCATATCATGTTTTCATTAATTTCGGATCAAATTTGAGTGTTATTGATATGGAAACTGATTGAAGTTTTCTTGTTATTGGTTGGGAAAGCTCTGTTAATCATCAGGTTTCAAATCCATTAAGATTTGGGCGTTTTCAGATTGATTTCATGTTGAAAACGCTTTTCAGCTTCGTCCAGCGAAATTACCAATTCATCCAGCGAAACTGCCTATTTTTTTAGCGAAACTACAAGTGTTTTACACTTTGTAGTTAATTTCAGCATCTCAGCGAAAGTAGTGTTCTTGAACGAAAGTTCAACAGTGCTTGTGTGCATATTACAAGCGAAATTGCTGCCGAAATTGCCAGCGAAACTACTGTCGGCTCAGCGAAACTAGAGTTCTCAGCGAAACTAGCTCTGCGAAAATATAATTTCGGCGAAACTATCATTTCTTCAGCGAAATTCGAAGAAGTCTAGCGTGACATTTAAAAAGAATATATTTTTCCCGAGGGAGAATTATTCTAAATTTTTTGGGAAAAATATTTTTGGGGCGTTTAATTGTTTAAACAAAATAAAAATAAAAATGGCTTTTGCAGAACTGATTAAATCCTCCGAATCTGATGATCTCACAATTGCACAATGTCGGTTTGATAATTTTGCAGCTCTAAAGAATGAAACGTTGTCTGATTTTCTTGATCGTTTTCTGTTGGTGGCAAGTAATTTGAAGAAGTTTGATGCCCAATTGGGAAATCATGAACAAGTTCTGAGATTGCTTGATTCCATCCCATCAGAATGGAGCTCACACGGCAAGTCGATTCAACGAGATAGAGGCTTTCGGGATTACAAACTGATGGAGGTGATCAACAAACTGAAAGAGATTGAGTTGGATATCAAACGTCATGAGTACTATGAAGTGACATATCTAACTCCAAAGATCACTTCAAACTCCAAAGAGAAACCAGAAGAGAGATCAGATTCTGGCACCAATTCCGACGGTTTACCAAAACCTGGAACTAAAGAGGTACAAGAGGAGCTTAAGCAGACATCAATGGGTAAAGGTGGAGTTGAGTTGAATGCTGAAGTTTGTGATGCTGAGAAGGAAGTGAAATGGAAGCGAAATACCAGAGTTTGCTACTGCGATAAGGCTCTTAGTGCTGAAAGAGTCATCCTGGATCTTCCTTATGAGACAGTTCAGGATATGTGTTCTTCTGCTTGCAAAATTCGTTTATTTGGTGTGTATAAAGCTAATAGGTTACTTTTAGATAACCAACAGGAGTTAACCACCATAAACGCAGAACTTAAAAAGAATAAAGCCAAGTATTTTATAAAATTAAATGAAGCTTTAAAAGAAAATGATCATTTAAAACGAATTCTTCTTGAAAGAAATGTTGAAATTAATCTTTTAAATGAAAGAGTCACATTGGCTGAATTTGAAACAAGCAAGCTTAAAACAAAGCTTGATAGATGGACCATATCCGGAATGAAACAGGAAGAGCTATTGTGTAAACAGAGGGGAGCTAGGATTAAAACGGGAGTGGGTTATGGTGAAAATCCATACGTCTATCCTCCTCCTAGCACCCATTGTTACTCTCATATGCCTCAACCTCATCCATCTAATGATTTGATTGAAGCTGCAGAAACTAATAGTTTAAATGCAGGTTTAAGCAACGTTAATCTTAAAGAGGTTAGAGATGTGCAGGATTCTCCTGTAGGTTTGGGATTCTTCAGGAAAGGGTCTGATAAGAAGATTAATGTTGATTCCACTTCTGATGCTCCAACACCAATCTCAGTTGCTTCTCCAACTTTCTTCAACAAATTCAAATCAGGTAACATTCCTTCGTTTGTTCCCGTCAGGTTTGTCAAAGAAGGAACAATTGTTGAATCGTCAGGCAATCAGAATTCTATAACTGATGCCGACACAATAGGAGGTGTCAATCAAGATCCTTTGGAAGCAGATCTGTGTATACGAGACTGGATAAGCTCAGATGATGAATCAAACATAGAGGAGCATGTTGGTTCCTCACAGATCAAGATATCTCCTGACATTGTCAAGTCTCAAAAGCTTCCAAAAGCTGAATCAAGACCAATACGGATCTCTACTCCAACAGCAAAACCACCCAGTCAATCAGTGAAGATCTCATTCACTGTTCAACATAGCAAATACCAAAAGAAGCAAGAATCTGCTACAAGCTCAAAGCAATCTCCAATTCCAAATGCTTCACACGGTTCAGTCAAGCATCAAAAGCCATTCAAGGCTTGTTTTGAGTGTTGAAAAGAAGGGCATGTGGTAAAGAAATGTCCTCAAAGACTTGTTTCGAATGGTAAAGGCAAACCGAATTGCTTCTCCGGATCACAGTCAACAAAGAATGTTCTAGTTGGTAAAGACAACACAGGTTGCTTTTCTGGTTCAAAAGGTAAAAAGCAAACATCTTTGAATGGCTGGATGAAAAACCCTCCATCCAAACCTTTTCATGTGAAGCCGGTTTCACATGATACAAAGATGAAAATGACCAAAGGTTTAAAACCAAATTCTTTTCCTTCCGGTCTTAAACAGAAAATGATTTCCAAATTTAATTCATTCAAATCCAAGTTAATTAAACCAAAACAAATTTGGCAAATTAAAAAGAAGGATACAGCAATCCCCTATTATTTAAACGGTTGTGTGCAGAACCTTGTTACTTATCTTGATGAAAAAGGAACTTCCAGGACTTCGATGGCCTGGGTTCCCCTTTCTAACTGATTTGTTAATGAGTGCAGGAACAATTCAGGAGGTCTGTTAGTAATCCAGTTTACTGACAGAGATTGTTTCTAATTCAAATCTGAGGCGAAACAAAACATGTTAGGTCATGGTATATTATCCACAATCTGGATTTTTATCTGCACAATCACAGTTCTCACTTCACAATCACTGCATATTTCTTGAGCATTCATTTCTTATCTTCATATCAGTGTAGTTTGGAAGACCTTCTTTGATAAATTTTTATTTTTGTACAGTTTTATATAACAAATTAAAAAAAAATAAAAATAAAAAAAATAAAAAAAATATAAAAAATTTGCAAAAATAAAAATTTAGGGACAGAGTATAAGTAAATAAAAATGAGAAGAGAACTGAGAATTTGATTCGAGATGATTGAGAAATGATTGTATATCTTCTTGAAATGCTTGTTCTTGCATGACTTGCGTTTTAAAATGAGAAATGAAATTAAATGTTGCTGTTATCTGATTTACATCTTATTTTTAATTACAAATAATAGAAAAACAAACAGATGCTTTAATGATATGCTTGGTAGACTCAGCCTGATGAATAAAGTAGACAGCAGCATAATGATTTAAATTAAAATATATGCTTAAGGATGTCTGGATTTACGCAATCGTTTTGGCCTGCACAAAAACTGAGTCCCGACAAAAATTGGATTGAGAATTGATCTTTCACCCACCATGATACAAATCATATAAGCCATATCTTTGAGCCATGTCTGGGGTATTTATGTGTCTTGTGTTTGTGCTAATCTCCTCTGCTGTACGGAAGTACTGACCTGGAGTGATGATCTCCTCTGCTGTACGATAGTACTGACCTGGAGCTCTCATCAGCACATGATTAAATGGTCAGCTCCTCTGTTATACGTGAGTATAGACCTGGAGTTCTCACCATTTTGGTCTAAGTAGGGTCAAATCATTTAACGATGAATCATCACAGAATGCAATATTCTGTCGATAATCACTTGCACACTAATGCACAAGTCTTGCTCTGTAAAGATCGTTAAAAAATTCAAGAAATCTTGAGGTTGGGTGAGGGTTTTTGCCAAATGATTGTGGGGTCCTAGCATTCTAAAGCATTTAATCGAACCTTAACGAATCATTTGCTGCTTGTTGAAAAAGATAGGGCATGAGTTTAAGTGGACAAACATACCAGCAATCGTTATTGATCTGTTTGAGAATTTCAAAAATCATTCAAAGACTGTAATTAGATTCAGTTATCAGTGTGATCTCATTGCTTCTCTATGTTTAAATTCATCTTTGTGCTAAAGTATATCTTGAGGATGTGATCTCATGATCGATTCAGTTCTCGGTAATTAAAAAATATATATACAAAAAAATATATATATACATAAAATAAAAAAATATATATATTATAATAAATGTATATAATAAAAAATAAAAAATTATAAAAATTTTTCATTTCAAAATTTCTTTTAGGTCTTCCATATTATGTTGTTTCAATTTTATCATTTTTCATGCATTTCACGGAAATTGCGCATAAACGAACACGGTTTCGC
This sequence comes from Flaveria ramosissima, assembly GCA_025215565.1. NCBI lineage: Eukaryota > Viridiplantae > Streptophyta > Magnoliopsida > Asterales > Asteraceae > Flaveria > Flaveria ramosissima. Next base: position 64,855,819 of record CM046037.1, read on the forward strand.
TTGTTTTTCACACACAGATAAACACGGGTTTATTTTGCTAAAATGAAATGATCTAATTAGAAATGTCGAGATTGTGTTTGTGAATGTGTTTCAGATTTTTGCTTTAAGTGATGGCCGACCATCAGTTGAGTAGTGTACCTGATCAGAGAACCTGTTCCTCAAGTTTGTAGAAGATACCGAGCTAGGAATCCTCCTCCTACATATTCTGAAGGACTCAAGATTAGAGATTTGGGAAACCTGTTCCAATATCCTTGTAAAGCTTGCACTCGAAAAGGGGGAGCATATAAATAGGGGGAGCTTATGAGATGAAAAATCTTTCTCATCAGAATCGGAAAGCTTCAATTTGAAGATCTTTCTAATGTTGACTTGTTGGTACTGAACTCGTTTGAAAACGTTGATAATGATAGACTAAGGGGGAGTATTGTTGGAGCTGGAAAAGATAGTCTATATTATCAACACAATGAAAGTCAACAAAAGTCAACGTCATGGTCAAAGTCAACAAAAGTCAAACCCGACACGTTCGAGACGAGGAACCGAGACAAGACGTTGAAGATTTAAATGACTAGGAATTTTATTGTAATAAATATATTTTGTGTGAACAAAATATATTTTATCTTGTTTTTAGTCATTTTTATGCTTAATATGTAATTTTATACTAATTAGCCTAATTCTAGGGGGTTAAGTGCAATTAGTGAATATTAGTCTAGACTATAAATAGGTTAATTGTCATTAGGTTTTGGTTAATGGTTGCATGACCAATTGATTGAGGGATTTACTTGTAAACAATATTATTAGCAATCAATAGAGATCAAAGGGGTTTTATTGTGATTATCATTATTTTGATCTAATTCTTCATGATTTGATTCAAGTTTGATCATCTTGGATTTACAAGAACAGAGTTCTTATAGTTAAACCACATGGAAAAACCCCTTATGATTTATAGAACAAGAGGCCACCATTCATTGATTTTCTTAGGTCCTTTGGCAGCAGGTGTACCATACTTAACACAAAGGACAACTTGGCAAAATTCGATGAAAAGTCGGATGATGCTATCTTTGTTAGATATTCCTCCACCTCTATTGCCTATAGAGTGTATAACACTAAAAATCAACAATTTCAGGAATCATCTAACATTGTTGTCAATGAGCACACTCATTGTGTTAGGGGGAATGGACCTGATCATATCTTTGATTTAGAATTGTTTTCAAACTATTCTAAACCCTCTTGTGAGAATGTTTCAGCTGTAGTGATTCCAAGAATTGTTGAAAATCAAGCTTCAACAAGTTTTCAACAAAGTGAGCCTCAAAACTCATCCGGTGATAATACACAACACCAAGCTGATGAAAGTAGCAATTTGAAGGAACATGCAACTGTTAATGCTGCTTCACAGCCAATTGATGCTAATGTTGTTTCTCCTTCATTCAATCAGTCCTCATTGAATGAATGTGACATATCAGCTGGGACAAGTTTTCAAAACCATGAGCAAAACTTTTCCAATTTGGATCTATCCATGCAACTAGATGTGATTCCTAGGCTGAGGATTCACAACACTCACCCAGCTGAAAACATCATAGGAGATGTCTCGAAGGTGTGAGAATAAGGGGACAAACTCACAATGATAATGTCTGCTTGTACTCATGCTTCCTATCTCAGATGGAGCCCAAGAAGGTAGAAGAAGCCTTGAAAGATAGTAGTTGGATTGAATCAATTCAAGAGGAATTGCTTCAATTCAAGAGACAAAAGGTTTGGTACCTATATCCACTACTGTAAGGACTCCTATAAGTCTGATGCAACACAAAACATCCAAAGTCTGTCTGCAAGCAATGCACTAAAGAACTGAAGTAGAATTGCTTCGGAAGTTTTACACCATGCACTAGAAATAGTCTAAGTGTAAAATCTTCCGAAGCCAAGACCAATATCTTCCGAAGCCAAAAGTGAAGTCTTCTGAAGCTTCAGAGACAAAGTCTTCCGAAGCCAAATAATGAAGACAGATTTCTTCCGAAGACTTTTAGAGATATGCCTTTATACGATGTACTTTACCATAAAGCTGGACCACCTTTCCGCTGCAACTATGTAAAGTCACCAACTTACATGAGTTGGTGAAAGGTCCATGCTTTTGGTAATTGTACATTGAGGTCTTGAGTCCATGCTTTCTACTTTATGTACTTTTATCCTTTCTGTAATATATTAGGATGTGAGCTATGGCATGTCATAGTCACAAGTCAAAAGGCAGATATGCCTTTTGATTCTACAATTGATTTTGTTTGTGTCTAGTCAATTGTATCCAGCTGGCTTTCAAAGTATAGCCGGCTGTAGGTTGTAGTATAAGTATTCCATGTTCTAGTATCTTTCTATATGCTTTGTAACACTTGTAATAGAACTTGAGAAAGCAATATACTGCATCCTTGAAACCCAATCTCTTGTGTTCTCTTGTTCTGTCTCTTTCTCATTACTTGTGTTCTTGGTATCATTATTATGGTCAATCCAGTTTACTGTTTGATTAAGTTTGGTTAATCTCATCTTTGTGTTGTTGTGTTGTAAGTGACCACCCTTCACCGGTCCTGCAACTACCATCTGGTCAAGTACCAATAGGCACAAAATGGGTATTTAGGAACAAGATAGATGATAGAGGCTTAATCATCAAGAACAAGGGAAGACTACTAGTTCAAGGATACACTCAAGAAGAGGGAATTGATTGCACTGATTTCTTTGCACCTATTGCAAGACTTGAGGCAGTGAGGATCTTTCTTGTTTATGTTGCATCCAAGAATTTATTGTCTACCAGTTAGATGTTAAGTGTGCATTTTTTACATGGTGATATAGATAGGGAAGTCTATGTGTGCGAGCCTCCAGGATTTGAAGACCCACAGCACCCCCAACTATGTGTGCAAATTGGATAAAGCTCTCTATGGGTTTCACCAAGCACCTAGGCTCTACTATGAGACTTTGTCTCAGTTTCTCCTAAAGAATAGTTACACAAGAGGTACCATTAACAAGACTTTATTCATAAGAAAGTTTGGGAAGGATATTTTGCTCGTATAAGTCTATGTTGATGACATCATATTTGGTTCGTCACATGACCATATGTGCAAAGACTTTGAGAGCATTATAAAGAAGAAGTTTGAGATGAGTTTCATGGGAAACATGGACTTTTTCTTTGGAATTCAGGTAAAGCAGATGAAAGACGGGTTCTTTATCAATCAATCAAAGTATGTCAACGACATCTTAGAAAGATTTGATATGATAGATTGCAAGCCAGCAAAGACTCCTATACCCAAGAATCACAATCTTTGTACTGACTCTGAGGGGGAGGATACTGATCATCATCAATATAGGGAAATTATTGGATCTCTGATGTATCTCACAGCAAGTAGACCTGATATCATGTTTGCAACCTGCATCTGTGCAAAAAATCATGCTGCTCCAAAGGTGTCTCACCTAGTTGCTGCCAAGAGAATTCTTAGATACCTCAAAGCAGCACCTAAACTAGGTCTCTAGTATCCAAGGAACACCAATTTCAATCTCTATGGCTACACTAATAGTGACAAAGGTGGCTGCAACATCTACAAGAAATCAACATCAGGAGGATATCAATTTCTTGGTGGAAGGTTCATCTCATGGCAATGCAAAAAGCAATCTTGTTTCTCAACATCAACTGCTGAAGCTGAATACATTGTTGCTGCTAGTAGTTGTGCTCAGCTGCTATGGATTCAATCTAGATGATAGACTTTGGATTCAACTTCATGAGGACTCCTATCCACATTCATAACAAGAGTGCTATTTCCATCACAAAAAATCCTGTCAAGCACTCCAAGAAAAAGCATATTCATATCAGGTACCATTTCATTAGAGATATTCATGAGAAAAACCTGATTAAACTAGTCAAAGTTGACTCAAATGTACAATATGCTGATTTGTTCTACAAAGCATTCAATGAACAAAGATTTAATTTTCCTATTATGGCTATTGGTATGATAAACATTGATTAGCTTATCCATTTGTAAACCTTTTGTAAATATGTCTTGTCTTTGTCAATATAATCTAAGCCATGTTACAAAAAGTATTTCTTCAAAATCTGTTAAGTATGAGTTCTTCCGAAGAGAAATTAACCCTCGGAAAATATCCTATTTATCTTCTGAAGGAAAATTCCTCCAAGTTAGTTTTATCTTCCGAAGAGTTTTTAGTCTCGGAAGAAAATTTGATGTTATATCAAATCTATTTCCGAAGCTTGAAAACCTCTTCACTCGGAAGACCTTCTCTCTCTTGGAAGTAAATTTCTCCTAGGATAAATTTACCTTTAGAAGTAAAGTTGGCTTCGGAAGAAGAATACCTTCGGAACAGTCTTTACTCTCAGAAGAAAGCTTTACTGTGTAACAGAAATCTTTTTGGGCCCCACTCTATAATAAGGTAAAGATTTTATTAATGATGTCAGAATATTTAAAATAGTTTTAACCTTACCGCCCTTGTCACATCATACCCCAAACCATCACTTCACTTTATCCATCCGCCAGATTCACCGATTTAAATACTTCCGACTCATACCCTTAATAATTTTACCAAATTCACTGCCCTAAGTTTCCTTCGTCTTCAATTTACCCAAAATCAAACTCATTTCCTCTATAACTTTCTTAAATTATGGCACTGAATCTCAGCATAACCAAGTCGCACTCCTTGACTCTTCCAAGGATGCCTACTTCTCTGAACTCATCTCCTTTCTTACCTAATCCACCTACAACACTGCCCTAACTGTTAACCCGGTCATTTAGTCGAACCACATGGCAGAATTTTGGGGAAACGGTCAGATTGAAACCCTGAACGGCGTTAGAGTTATTTGGTCAAGCATTTGTCGTCTGGAATTGATCATATCTGAACAACTGAACAGGGAGCATCTAGAGCTTCATGATGAGGGCGCTCCTACGGAGTTTTCAAATCAGACCTAGATGAAAAATATACCCAGATGGGATATAGTGGTGATGTGAGCAGGTCAACTGTGTACAAGTTCAATTTTTCTTACAACTGGAAATTCCTGCTCCATATAGTCCTTCACTGCCTGTCAAACAAGTTTGGGGGATGGGATCAAATTCCATATGAACTAGGATGCCCAGTTCACGGGTTGGTAAAAGGCCTCAGGTTCAACTACTCAAGGTTTTGGCTGACCAATCTCATAGGGAATCTTCAACGGGAAACATTTTATATGTATCCCAAATTCATTCAGCATATAATCAACTGTGAGCTGGACCAGAGTAAGCTTGTCTGTGCAGCTGCTCTACCTGTCCCTCACATGAGGCCGGCCATCTTCAAGGTACTAAAGAGGGTGTCGACCAACTTTGTTGGAAGACACACTAAGCTTCTTTCAGGTATGACTGAGCTAATGGCTCTTGGTAACATCCCAATTAACCCCACAGATGATGATCCCACACTAGCAATAACCTCCACAATGCCAAATCTACCTTCCCACCCCATCAAAATTACTTATCAGAGACGTTCCAAACGAACCCTTGTTCAATCTCCATTGATTAAACAAGTCCCCCTGTTCAATCCAAAAGGCTAGAGTGGAAACATGGGCTCCCACTCAGTCTGAGGGTCCCACCTTTCTTCACAATAGACCTCAATTTGGGTATTGAGTCTCCTCAGTCTCAATCCCATAAGCCCCAAATCCAAGCTGACAACCCTCAGGATGAGTCACTATACTCTCATGAGTAGCCAAAAAGGGACAGCCCTATCATAGGCTCAATGCCATTAGACATTGATTAAGGTCCCGGGTCAATAGGCATAACCTCCATATCCTTTTGCTAACCTTTTAATAAGAACTGATGAGGAAATCATGTCTCTTCAAGGCCATGATGTCGATCCCCAACACCTACCTAAGGATCAACTGAGCCTAGAGAGATCTCTGATTTCTAGCCCCCATCAGCAAACCCAAACTGAGATGAGTCCTACTGGTGTGGAGGGGACTCATGTAGATTCAGCTATTACTACCGAAGGTGCCTCAATGGACCTTTAGGATAGTGGTAACATCTCTGGGACTGAATCTACGGCAAACATGCCCTTTGATGACTCAGAAAGAGACATCATTAGGCAAGGGAAACCAGGATGCCAAGAAACCACAACTAGTGGTGAGGATGAACATACTAGGTATGTTACCTCATCTCCCCATGATTCTTCTAAAGAAGATGAGGGAAGTATGCCACTCATTCTCAGAGACCTACTATCTAAAGTCTCAAATCTTGAATTCAAGGTTAAGACTTTAGAGGATAGGTCTGCCAATTAACAACTTGAGATTGAAAGTCTGAAGGCTAAACTAGCTAAGAAACAGACTAAGAGATCTGTTAGGCACGTACCAATTCAAGTCTCTTTGACCTCTTTCTCTAGCTTATCAAGCTCTCAAGATGATGCTACCAAAAAAGGGGAGAATGTTTGGAGACAAGCACATGTGGAGCCACAAAGCTTAGCTCTTTCTTCACTTTCTGCAAAATATCCAGCTCAACAATCAACTGCTTTCCCTAAGCCTCCTCCCATCATCCTTCAAATAGAACCAAGGTTGCTCATAGACCTGTATAGATTCCTAACCAGGTTTCTAATAGGATCATCTCTTGAGCAACCAATTCCAGATGTTGTTGTTACATACTTTGGAGCTGAAGAGTTCTAAAGGTTGAATACACCATCTACCACTATCATAGAAATTGATCTACCTAAGGTCCATATTGAACCTGATATGGATTTTGAAGGGGAAATGGGGACTGATGGCCCAACAACTGAAATAGTTGGGACAGACAGTGCAATCCCACAAAATTTTGAAGCTGAAGTCAAAGCTGCAGAAGAATCAATTCAAACTTCTAAAGCCGAGATACAAGCAGTGGAAGGGTTATATTCTTTGTCTGAGGATCTAATTATCACAGATGCAATCCTTGAACTAGCATCTGAAGTAAATAGTGAAGACTTTCTCAATTTCTCTCTAACTCAAACACCATCATCACCTCATGCTCCAATCACCACCCCTAACCTGAAACCTTTACACAAGAACCTCCCAAGTCTCAAACTTCCAAAGACATTAAAGGGAAGAGGAAGTTCACTGCGGAAGAACTTCTAGAGGAAGAAAGGTTGGTAAAGCTAAGAAGAAAAGTTAGACTCCCCACTGGGAAGCAACTAGCTGCAAGTAGCAAAGAAGTTGTAGCCAACCAGGAGGCTATCAACAATCAAATAAGGGTGGAGATCATTGACAGACTTGTCAATGTGGGAGCTAGTAGTGAAGATGTGATCCTGCTACCACTTGAGGAGCTAGTTAAGTTAGAAAAGGCACCTCTACTATGGAAAGAGTAAGAAGAAGCAGCAAGGTTGGCCTTAGAGGAAGTATTGATGAGAAAGAAAGAAGAAGCTGACCAACAGTTTAGGAGTGAAAGGATAGCTTTCCTAAGCTCCAGGTTATTCTCTCTTGAGGAACTAACTCCTTACAACAATGTTACGATCTTATGGCTTTTCAAGAAAGAACAAGGTCAAATGGAGAAAGAGAGAAAGAGAGCGTCTAGGGAAAAGTTAAAGGAGGAGAAGAAGAAAGAAGAAGAAGAAGATAAACTTGTGGCTGTCAAGAAGATGGGTGATAAAGCATGGATGAAAGATTATCTCAGGGCCCATGGCTTCACTGGCAGGGAAGTTGGTCCCATGTCTGAGAAGACCCTGTAGCGACATGTCAATGACATCAGAGCTGACATTCATTCGGGAAGAAGGAAAGAGATGTATAGAAGAGTACAAGGAATGACTTCTAGGCCAACACCACAACCACAACCTCAACCTGAACCAATTTCTTTCCCTTTCCCATCAAAAACGAGCCAACCACTGAGCCATACACTCTTGAACCCACACCATCAACCATACCCTCTTCCTCATCCATTGAATCACAACAACAACCACAACTACCCATCCTCAAACCCAAAACACTCCCCAGAACCCAATCATCATCTACCCAACATCCATCTAAGTCATCCTCTCAACCATCCAAACCTCTTTCCTTAGAAGAATTCAAGGAGATCAAGAGGAAGCCCATCAAGTGCACCACCCTGAGCAATATCTCTAGTGAGGAGGGGTCCATCAAACTAACCTTCATTGATGGTTCTCATGTTCCCTCACAAGAAAACAATTCCTTGATCTTCCTAGAGGAACACTGGACCAAGCACTTAGACTCTTGGCAACTAACTCCAACTCTTTTGGGGAAGGAGAGAAGTTGCTGAGAAGAAAGTTGGTGATTTTATAGGACACTAGGAAGGGAGACAAGCTACCATCTCAACCTCTCATTCCTAGAAAGAAAATAGTCCAGTGAAGGTTCGAAGACTCTTCTCACAACTTTGTTGTGGAAAGAGAGAATGGTGAAATCAACAGGCTCAATACCTCTTCTCTGATACACTTAAGTAGATTCAACATTGCTGAGTTAGCAGAGAAACCATTCTCTAATCCCTCCAGTTCTGAGGTAGCTGCTCACATCAGGAATCATCTAAGCAGCCTTCATCTAGCTGAACTGAATGCAAGGGTCAAGATTGAAGAAGGGTTGAATATGAGAGAGAAAGAATAAGGGGAAGGGTCAACCACCAAAGGTAAAGCCTTCTTTCAAATGGTTGAAGGCACTTAACTAGAATCCATAGTAAGATGGGAGTATGACTACAACTAATTGCAACTAACTCTCTCCAGAGGGTCATAGCAAAGGGTGCATATCATTCAATATGACAGACTGGATTTCCTGTCTACGAATGATTTGTACAAACTCCTCAGCACCACATCTGGAAAGAACAAGGAAACAGATAAGTATTTTCTCTTCCTGGTGCTGAAAGTTTTGAGAAGTAGAAACAAGTGAAGTTTTGGTAGCATCAACCTAGGGGAGTTTGTTGGATCAAGTAAGGCTGGTGCAACTAAAACAAACACTTAGACAATTTTGGTGCAACTGATGAAGAACTTCCGAAGGCAAAAGCAGAACTTCTGAAGGCAAATGTTGAGCTTTCGAAAGTCAAGACCAAAAGAGCTTCTGAAGAGGCACTCTAACTTCCGAAGACAAAGTCTTCCTTCTTCTGAAGTTCAACACTAAGAAGAATTCAAGACAATGACTTCCGAAGCATGAAGGCCTGAAGAACAACTCAAGCCTCAGAAGAAGTAGCCTCTTCCAAAGAATAAGTGGCTTCGGAAGAACTTGTTCTTTCGAAGCCAATCAACCTTCAGAAGAACCTACTATGAACCAGTAGACATAAGTATGGTTCCTCTGACACTCCGCTGCAACCTTTGAGAAACTGCATGTGTTTTTCCACGCCCATGTAGTTGACCATACTTTATTCCACTATTCATTTCTTATCTGTTAGTACAGTTACCAACCTTAGTTGGTGACAAAAGGTAAGTCATGGACATGTCATGACTATAAAATCTTAGATAGTTTTTTATCTAAGATATCTTACTTCTAGTAATGTAGTATTTGTCTAGTTGTAAATTCCAGCTGGTATCAATGTATATCCGGCTGTAGATAGTAGTATATATAGTTTCTCATTATAACTCATGTAACATGCTTGTAAGAGTCTTGTAAAACTTTGAGTTGAGAAGTAATATATACAAGTATCTTGAAAACCTTTCTAATGTGTTTCTGTTTACTTTACTTAGTATATTACTATTAACTCTTAGAAGATTCTGCATCATCTATACGAGTGAGACCTAGTGAGTTTGAGAGAATATAATTGTGTTGAGTTAACAAACCCGATCCTGCATGTTAAATTTCATATTCTGTAATTATCATGATGAACATGAACCCTAGTTATCCAAACATGAATCAAAACTTAAAATTGATTGAAATGAATGATTGATTATGTGTTAGTATTCTATATGATGATGTTTGTACGGATTGGTTTTGTGAAATTGTATCGTTTTGATCAAAAACCAAGGCTAACTTATTAAATAAACTTTAATTTGGGGCTTTTGTAGAAATCATATGATTTTGTTGAAATTGGATTAAATTAATGGTTTTAGGATGTTAGTTGATGCTAATGGATGAAAAGTAATGTATTGAACTTTTCATTTTGGCTTGGTTTTCAAGCAATTTCCATTATAGGAAAGTTTTTAGGCAAGTTAGTTTGTAAATGATGATTTGTGCATGTTTGATGAGATGTGACAATTGTTTTATGATGTTTAGGGCATAATAATAGATTGGGAATAATCGAATGTTGAAAATGATTGGGTGTGAGAATGATATTCTCAGTTGATGTGAATCAACTAGGATGGAATATGATGATTGAGTCATTGAGTATATGGCGGAATCATATAAACATAGAACATTGAATGCTTGAAATACTCATAAATGCTTTTGTATTAATGTTGGTGAAAGGTTACAATGAATGATAGGGTTTAGCAATAAACGGTAACAAGACACCTCTGTAACATAAGACTATCGAAAATATTCTAATTGTCAAAAGTCTAGTAACCCACACAAATGGGGTTTTCTGACTGGGTGTCAGATTGATATTCTCACAAGGACCGAATATGATGATTGAGTCAATGATTTTATGGTGGAATCAAACAATCAAGGAACATTGAATGCAAGAAATACTCATAAATGCTCTTTGTATTAATGAAGGTGATCAGTTACAATGAATGCTAGGGTTTGAGCATTAAACAATAACAATACACCTTGAGAACATAAGACTAAACAAAATATTATGATTGTCGATAATGTCTACCAACAGTCACCACACATACGCGGTTTTCTATTCTATTTATAAGCTGACAAGTTGCCTTGAACCAAAAGACTAAACTATCGCTAACCTATACATCAGAGAACTAGTCTAAGTACAAAACTCTTCATCAGTATTTCTTTTGTTCATCCGCATTAACTAATGCGGATGTGTTGATCTTCATCAGCATTTCTTTTCTTCTTCAGCATTAGTGTTTGTTCATCAGCATTGACAAATGCGGATGAGCAAACACTTGGCGTATTTCTTGCTGAGTATTCGCATTAGTAAACGCGGATGTACAAAGTACTTGTCAGCATTTGTGTTTGGCTATCTGCATTTGTTAATGCGGAAGAACAAACACTTGTTAGCAATTGTTCTATGTCATCCGCATATACAAATGCAGTTAGCCGACACTTGTCTTTTGTTCTTTATGCACATTCTTCATCCGTATTGGTTCTTGGACTTATGGGATTTCAAGCAGAACAACCATCAACCCACCACTTGAATTGGCATGTATAATCCTTTCAGGGTCCAACAATACTCCCCCTAAGGATTAAACAGCCTATGTACTTCAAGGGTTGGATGGTGGATGAGGTTGAGAGGATTATGCTGGATCTTGTGCAGTAGGAGAGGAGACCAGTGGTTCAGTGAGTGATGGATCCAGAATGGCCCTTATCATGTTGACAAATTCATTGGCTTCATACATCTTTTCTCTACTAAGCACGAGAATCTTCATCTGGCTCATAGTGTGAATGGCTTCAATGGGTAACCTTTTCAGTGAGATAGGCTCCCAGATGGACACAGTTAACAGTCCATCTCTATGAATCAAGAGGTATCTATCCACATCTACCTCTAACTTCATAATATTTCCCAGCTGCAGAGGAGTCTTCTTCTTCTTCCTCTGTTCTCTCTTGGCAATGATTCTATCATATGGCATTTTCAGAATCTTAATGCATTTTAAGAAGAAGTGCATGTCTGCTTCTCCTAGCTTATTGGTTATCTCTCTATAGTGTCTTGTGTTTATGTAGTGGATATTGGATTCATCTAATAATCTCACCTCATATCCACTGAACAATCTAATTTCAGCACCTTCCTTTCCTCTCCATCTTCTTTCAATTACAAACTCATATGTCTTTTCATCATAATAGACATTAGAGATTGGTTTGGAGGAATGAGTTCCATCCACCATCTTTCTTTTCAAAGATTCTGTTGGTTTCACCTTAAGCTCAGGAAACACAACTTCTTCGGCTGGTTTTATTATTTTCTTCTCAAGGGGGTTGATAAAGGATCTATCTTTCCTCAAACAAATAGCCTTGAGAGAATTGAAGTTGTATGTTCTTCTAAACATTCTCAGAATATCTTCAAACTCATAACCCCTGAACATAGCCTTGTGATTAATCGACTCTAGATTCGCTAGTTCCTTCAGATCATGGATTTCCAGGGAGTTCACAAGAGCAGAGTACTCTCCAAAGAATTGCACCAACCCTGAAATCCTTTTCACCATGAACATGTTCCGGTCGCTGTCATACTTCCAAGCAATAATCTTCTGATTAATCTTGCCTTTGGGAATAGACACACCTCTAATCATCTTGCAGTGGTTAGCCCTTCTTAAAGTTTCAACTAGAAAGGCTCTGCAAACCACTTAGGATATCTGTGCAGAACAGGTGCCAAAGAGTCATGATCTCTATGGGTGAGCTGCATGTCTTGTGCTGATACTCTGGTCCTTGGCTTTTTTACTGGTAATCTCTTCTTCCAGTTTCTTCAGCCTCTCTTTTTTTTCATTATACAATCTAAGGATGGCAACCCTTAGAGAATTAGTCTTAATGTTGCAAAGCTTTCTCTTTGTAAATCCTTGATCAGACATATAGTCCTTCATTTCCCTGTCAGTCATTCTATAGGGATCAGGATACACTGGTTGAGGAGTGGGAGTGTGCTTTGCCTTTGATGATGATTTGACCATTGGAGCTTTGGGTGAAAGAGACTTGTCATATTCAGTCTCATAAGTAGGGTCCAGCAGTTTATTAAACTTTTCTTCTTCTGCCTTCATTCCCTCATATGTCAACCCGAATACCTCATCAGGTCATACCCATGGTTGATTAAAAACATTGTTTTCACCATTAGGTCATCAGTTTGGGCTTTCTCAACCATCTCCTGTACTGATGTCTCCTCCTTCACATGGCTTTCATGAGCTATTGGTTGATTAACCATATAGCCACCCTTTATTCTCCTTCTTCTAGATCAATGAATTCAGCCTTCTTTTTCAATTAGGCTTCAGATTTTTCATGCTCTTCTAAAAATTTAGTAATGGCTGCAAGGCTTCTAGGGTCATCTTTTTCCTTTTTCTGAATTGGTTCTTCTTCTACCATTGGTCTTTTCCCTTTTGCCTTCTCAGATAAGTATTTCCTCCTTATGGTATAGGTTTGCATTCTTGGACCAGAAGAGGTTTCAGCCACTTCAGCTTCTTGAGGCACTTTTTTAGCCTCTGATTTTTCTGTTTCATCAGTAGCAACTGCTGATTCTTTTCTTTTTTGTTGTTCTTCACATAGTTTTCTAATAAGCTCTTTTTGTTCATCAGTCAATGATAGAGCAAGCACTATTTGCATACTCAATTCCTTCTCAATTGGGACAGGAGATTGAGGAGTGACTACAATGGGTTCAGCAACTGGCCTCTGGTCAACCATGAAATCCGAAAAATCATCATCTATGATGAACTCATCTGTAGTGAAGCTATCAAGAGCTTTAATCATATCACTAAATTCAGCCACTTCAATATGAGTTTCATCTTGCTTGCTTGTATAGATCATCATCTCCATGCTTGATTCATCATGTTTTGATTCACTTGTTTCTTCCACTTTCTCAGCCTCGGTGAATCTCATCTTTTTAGCAGGAGGGGAGTCATCACTACTCTCCCCTGATGAACTTTCAGCACTTCCTTCTTTATCACTTTCCTTTTTTCTTTTCTATTCTCTTTTCTTAACCTTATCATCTTTCTCCATTTCAGCTTCAACTTCTATTTTAATCATAACAAGTAGCTCTAACTCAGATACTCTCTTGTTTAGACTTTCTATCTGGTTCTGCAAGTCTATGATAATATCATATTGCTCTTCAATCAACCCTTCTTGTTCTTCCATGGCAATGGTTTGGATGGCTAAAGTGTCAACATGACCACTTATTTCATCCCTTGATTGTTGGAGAGCAGCCTTTAATCTTTATTTCTCCTTTTCTTTCTGTTTCTTTCAACCTCATTCTTTTCTTTTAAATCTTTTAGCTCCTCTTTTTCATCCAACTCCAAAAGTCTATCTTGGATAATACTAGATCTTCTATTCAACAATTTCTCCATTTTTTCTACTTTCTTCACCAGCTCAGAAATCATTTCATCCTTCTCATCAGGTCTATTCACTTCTGATTCAACAACACTTTCAGAAGGAACAGCCTCAGAAGTAGCTTGCCTAACAGGCATCTGTCTATGATGATCCTCATCATCAGATGATGATTTGGATTCCTCTGAAGAGCTGGCAGAGTCACCATAATCAACAGGCTCAATAGTAGCAGGTGATGATTGTACAGGAGATATAGGTTAATGATGGATTGGTGAAACATGGGGTGAGTGTATAGGTGATATATATGGAGAGATGATGGGTTGTACTTGTGTGGAATTGGTGATCTATGAGGTGATGGTATAGATGTGGGCATGAAAGGTGAGGCTATATCAGCTTCATGAACAGAAGGCCCAGTGTGAAGATCATCCCCTACATCAACCTGGGGTGACACTGTCCTCTGTCCTTCATCGCTTTCAACAGCTTGCTCATCAGTAGTTTGCTGATCATGAGAAGCTGGTCCTTATTCTTGATTTGGCTCATCAACAGGAGCCTCTTGTTTTTCAACATGTTCTTCTAGATTAATCTGCTGAAGCATCCAGGGTAACAAAGGAAAGAAGGTTCCACAGTAAAAGTTCTTAGGATCTATCTTCTTGATGTACTTGTAAGACTTGGCATTATAATAAGGAATATCCAGCACAGGCTCTTCAGGTACAATATCAGGGAATGCTTCATAGATAAGACATTGCAGGATCCTTGGATACATCAGGAACATATGTCTTCTCCCTTCCTGAATGTTTGATACAAGACCATTAATCACATAAGCAGACATGTTAAATGGCCTGTTGGTGCGCAAAGCACATATAACAGATGAGGTTGTCACTGGAATGTCATTCCATCCAGTCTTCCTCTTTGACAGACAATGTTTGTAGAGATAAATGAGGATCCTCCATTGTAAGTCATCTAATCCTTTTACAATCTGCTTGCCTTCATTCCTCCCTCATATCCAATGTTAGCAAAGAAAGTAGAAATCTCATCATCTTCAAGCTCTAAGGGAGTGTTTGCATCATCACCAAACTGCAGACACTGTCTCATAGTTTGTTCAGTAATGGCCAATGTGTGATTATCAGAGATTCTTCCTGACAGAGTTCTTACACCATCTATCTCTGTCACCTCAGCAGTGCTACAAAAAGACCTTATGAATCTCTCATAAAGAACTTGTCTAACTGTAATTACATGAACAACTCTGGTAGTGGATATAATTCTGATCATGTCTCTGAGACCTTCTGCCTCGGGTACATCAGGGTCAAGATAACCGCTGACATTATGGAGCTTGCTCTAAGTGAGTTTTGTCATGTACCCTGCATTAGAGGCATATGAATTAGAAGATTTGATATTACTTATCAGATTGTAAAGCATACATCAAGCAAACTTTTTTAGTTTGACTTTTGATAGTCAAAATTGACTGTTTGTTGGTACGGTTCCATAAGAGTCATATCTAAACTTGATGTTCTCATGAATAATCACTGTTATTTAGTTTTTCATGTTTGAAGTGATAATTTTTGTTGTTTTAAACTCTTTTAACTCTCGATATCAAGATTTGATTTCAACATTTTCAATCTATTGTTATGCTCTGTTCAAATGATGAACAAGGTTGTGAAAATCACTAGTTAGTTATTATCATCTTAGTTAACATGTTCATTGTAGTCGAAAATGATCATCATTTCTTAATCCACATCTGATTTTAAGTTTCTTTTCTTGACCTAGGGTTCTAAATTCATCATTAGTTCAAAAGTCCGACATTTTAGGTCATATAATTCAAAAATTATCACCTTTTGTTCGATACTACAGTTGTAATGAATCGAAACTGAGGACTAATTAGATGAAATGAATCGTAGAACACAGGTTTGATGATGGTGATGATGATTGATGAAGAACAATGAGTTTCGCTCGTCGCACTATAAAGTCTCTCAAATTTGAAAAGTATTAAATGACCTTTTGAAATGGCTTTAAATAGTAAATTAATGTCTTTTACAAATTGTTACAAGTTTCAGAACAAATGCGGTCAATTTTTGTAAATACACTGTAGCAAATGCGGAAGAGATTTGTTCATCATCATTTGTGCATTGTTACAAATGCGGAAGAGTATAAACTTAAAAGCATTTGTTCACTATAGCAGATGCGGTTGAACAAAGTTACTCAGCATTTGTTCATTGTGACAATTGTGGTTGAATAAAGTTTGTTCAACATTTGTTCACTGTTACAAATGCGGCTAAACAAAAGTTAGTTCCATTTGTTCACTGTAACAAATTCGGTAGAGTACAATTCCTTTATGCACATTTACTTCTACAAATGTGCCTGAACAATAAAGTTGTCTGCATTTCTTGAGTTTCATCATCATGATAGAAGAGATTAAGCACTTGTTTATTCATTTTGATACCCATAAAAAGTGTTGTTGTCACATATTGCGGATGAGTAAAAAGAAATGCGACAGTACCAAAAGTTTACCACATAAACAAATGTGGTTAGACACTTTTGTCCGCATAGGTTTTTAACACTTCAAACTTTTTATGTATACTTGTTTGACATAAATGCGGTAGAGTAAAATCCTTATCTGCATTAGTTTCACTTTGTTTTAAATAACATAAACAGTTACCCGCATTGGTTATATGCATGGGTTACCTTCACCCGTATTAACCAATGCACTTACCCGCATTAAATTTTGAACTTGAATCAAAACTTAATGTTTCTGCAAACAAATTATTTCTGTTTTTTTGATTTTTCTTTCTTGTTATGAAGAATTGTCTTTGAATGACTTGTGTCTTATGATGTTTGACTGTTGTTGAGGTTGTCAATTCTTGCTTGGAATGACTTGTATATCAGATGTGATACAAGTTTCCTATTGTTTGACGGATCTTGGACTTCTTATGCTTCCATGAATCTACCTAAGTTGAGATACTATTCTATAACTTCTGCACCAACACAGTCAATTCATTTTTAATTTGTTTGAAACATTTTAAGAAGGTAAATATTTATGCAAACTGATCAAATTTTTATATTACTCCCCCTAAGTTTATATCAATAATTAGATAGAAACTTTAAAGATTTAAACTTGTGAACATGAAATATTTTTGGTTTGATTTCTGATTTAAACATGAAGAGGAAGTATACCTTTTGTTGGGATCATATCAATCTTTCATTACACATGTGCACTCTTTTTTTTAGTAAAATAGATATGTTTATGAACTTATTGATTGAAGGTATGTTTGTCCTCTTAAACTCATCCCTGGTTAATATTTTAATGCATGTGATCTTTATCATGTTTTGGTTGATTTGATTATTCAACATGTACCTCACACATAAAAGTATGGTATGATCAACCATCCTCATGTAATGCATGGTAGAACTTTTTACAACTTACTTGACCAGGTCACTTAATGTATGAGATCTTAATTTCACTAATCCTTACTGGGATTCTTTTACGTTAATCATTTTCATGATTTGATCCATATTGAGATTCTTTTTCACTTCACTTTGGAAGGTTGATCCATGATGGTATTCTTTTTGTTCATTCACAAGGAATGTATTCTTTTGTTGATTCATACAATTTGGATGTGTTCCACATTGGGAATCTTTTTGATCATTACATCAGCACTATGTGCTTGTCTCTTCAGGTCTTTGCTCAGCAAAACAGAGAAGAGACTGATGTAGGTGAAAGAGATTCTTTGAATATCGTTACCTGGTGTGTTTAGGTTACTACACACACATACACTAGAATAAGCCAATACGTACCAGTACTCTGAGATGAGTGTTTCATAATTGAATAAGATTTTAATTCATCACAGCATGTATCTTCTTTTCCAAGTTGAGCCTACCCACATATCAGGTAAGTCATGTCAGTCTTTTAAATTTTGAATTAAGCATAGTGAATGATATAACGACTGTAATTATATATTTTCCCAAGTATATATCATTTTCTTCATCAAAATTGACTTATTTTTGTGGTTTTCTAAATTTTTAAAATTTTAAATTGTTTTTGATGCTTTTTTTTATTTATTTAAGTTTAATCATGCCAATTGATTGAATTAGGAATTCAAACCTACTAGGTTTAAATGCCTTGGTGAATAAATCAGCTAATTGATTTTTAGTGGGAACTTGAATCAATTTGATTACCTCTTTTTCAGCACAATCTCTCAAAAAGTGATACCTAATTTCAATATGTTTTGTTTTTGAGTGCTGAACTGGGTTATTTGTGATAAAAACACCTGTTGTGTTGTCAATGTGAATTGGAGTGTGCAAGAAGTTAAAACCATAATCAAGCATCTAGTTTTGAATCCAGAGAACTTGAGAGCAACAAGCTGATGCTGCAATATACTCAGCTTCTACTGTTGAAACAGATACGTTTGTCTGCTTCTTGCACTGCCAGGAGACCAGTCTGGGACCAAGAAATTGAAAACCACTAGAAGTGGACTTCCTATTGAAGTTGCTGTAAGATTCTGTGTGTGCCCAAGACACTTAGAATATTGATGTGGTTAGTACGTTATGATCCAAGTCGGGTTATACCCAACAACAAGCTTAACAAACACCTATTAATATTCAATTACATGATATAATTGAATATTAACACCAATTTAGAAAATGGGTTTTCTAAACTAGTTGCAAATAAGATGGACAATTTATTAGGATATTTTGTTCAATAATATTATTTGTAATGCTATTTAAATTAGTTGAATAACATTACAAATTAATAATGGTAGTATATATATATTATACAATTAAATGGGTTAGTTGTATACATAATATATCTAGTTAAGTGTCTAGTTAACATTTTATTGTGTTATAAAATTGAGAGGGAACTCTCAATTTTGAAAGATGTTGGCCGCCCCCTCTTGCATTGCCATTGGACCTTTGTGTTCTTGAAAATACAAAGGGCTTAACTAGACACACACACAACCATTATTCTAATTTTGCATTCAGCTCTCTCTCTCTTTCTCTCTCAAATTTTCGGAAGTTAGGCAGAAAAGGGTGTTCTTTGAGAGCTGATTTGTGGTGTTCTCCCTAACAAGAAGGGTGTTTGAATACAAGCTTGGGGTATACAAGCTTGAGGAGGCCTTCTTTGGACTCTTGGCCGGATTCACAAGCATTCTTCACCCCTTTTCTTTGGTCGATTTTTCTGCAGAAAGGTAGATGTATTCACAGCTCTATGTAGCTGTGATTTTATGTACGTTTCTTTATGTTCTTAGCTTGATTATTCACATAAATGATCCTTTGGTTAATGGGTTTGCTTCTTACACTTATATGGACATCTAAGAACATGGTTTTTCAGCTTTAAAAGTGTTTAAAAGTTATATATATATATCCGCTGCGTTTTATGAAAAGTTTAAATGGTTAAACTTCGTTTCATGTTCTTGCAAACCCTTCAATGGCATCATGAGCCGGTTATGTGGATGTCTTGCTAGTTTTGTTCTTTAAAATTGGTTTTAAAGGATGGATATAAACCGGTTTGGGGCTGTTTTTTTCTGTTTTGTTGAATCCCATCTTTCAAGGTCATATTATACATGCTTATAGTTAAATCTTGAAAGATATATACATATGTTGTTTTGTTGTGTTGTTTGGACAACATCTAAACCCAAAATTTTCAGTTTATGTTGGCTGAAAATTCATGGGTTTTGTGGGGATTCATCACTTTATTTTTAATGATATGTTGGATGTTGATTATGTGCATAACCTAGCCATGACCCTTTGTTGATTTGGTTTGGAATGGATGTTTTTTTTTTGGTTGTTTTACATTTGGGTTGTAATATTATTCTTTTGTGTTTTTCTTTGAGATGTAATTTATTTATTCATTCATTTGAAATGTAATAGATAGATTAAGTGCAATTCCTTTATTAGAAAATTTGTATTAGGATATAAATTTTGTATATGGAGATGCACTAGAAGGAAGCACAAGAGGAAGACACAAAGAGAAAGACTTGGAGCATATGGATGCAAGTTCAAGTGGGGTCTATAAAGACTTTAAATTTTGTGTTTCATTCAACCCTTAGGAAAGACCAAATGACCACACTTGTGATGGCAAACAAGTGTGGTCACAATAGTAGCTATGGTTATGCATATATGGTTGTTTATGTTTTATGCTTGGTTGATTGTTTATTGTTTGATTGTTTGGTTGATGTTTTGACATGCATAACAAACTAATTAATAAACATAACAATCTGAAAATTGATGGTTCTTAAAGGCAAATAAAAGTTATTAAAATGGTTTAATGATTTTAATGATTAAAATTGGTTTTAATCAAAGGACCATAGGGTACCTTGTATTTGAAAGCATGCAAATACAAGTACATAGAGTTTTCTAAACTTCTATTTTGTGACCTCTAAATATTCCAAAACGAGATCAACACCGTCCTTTTACACAACACTTGAGTCACTTGGGAACTCTTAGTGGGATAAAGGTCACCTAACCATTTTGAGGGAACTTGTGATTTGAGGTGAGAATGCATTACTTATGGGATAAAGGTCACCTAACCATTTGTTTTGGCAAGCTCACACGTGGGTGTAAGTAGGATGTCTTGATTTGCAAACCATGTTAAATGGATCACCTACAATGTGGTTTCCAAATGGTGTTGATGGGATTTACATGCCGACTTTACATATGATGTTCAAGAGTCGATCCCATACCTCTAGAAGTTGCAAATGGTTGCAACCGTCAATCGTTGACCACCTTATTAATTTAAATCGTGGGATAAAGGTCACCTAACCACAATTTAAATGTAATGTTGGGTTCTAGATTTTAATATATAATTGTCCTTAATAGGCATTAATTATTAAAATTGACAATATCGAAAATACTAAATAAAACTTTGTTAAATTTTGTAGATGGCCTCTTATAATGATAATTCCGATAACTCATCCGCGTCCAACCAATCTTTACGAGCGATCCTCCAAAAGGAACGTCTAAATCATAACAACTTCATCGATTGGTATCGAAACTTGAGAATTGTTCTCAAGCAAGAGAGACGATCGTACGTTTTAGACGACCCTATCCCCGATCAACCTAGCGAGGATGATGAGGAGGCCTTCAATGATTGGCTAAAGTACACTGAGGACTCCGTCCAAGTGTCTTGTCTCATGCTAGCAAGCATGACTCCGGATCTCCAAAAGGAGTATGAACACCACGGGGCTTATGACATGATAACCCAGCTGAAGGAAACGTTCCAACAGCAAACGAGGGTTGAGCGTTTCGAAACGGTTCGAGCACTCCATGCATGTCGTATGGACGACAACCAATCTGTTTCATCTTATGTACTTAAGATGAAAAGTCACATTGATCGCCTCGAGAGGCTTAATTGTCCCGTCTCGAAGGAATTGGCCACGGATTTAATCCTCAATGGCCTTACCAAGAGGTTCGAGTCATTCGTGTTGAACTACAACATGAATGCTTGGGATAAAAGCATTGGTGAGCTTCACTCAATGCTCAAAACGGCCGAGGCGGCCATGGGTAAAAGGGTTTTACCCGTTCTCACCATTAATGAAGGTGGGAACAACAAAAGGCCTCGTCCCGCACCCAAGGCAAAGGTTGCCAAGGGTAAGGGACCCGCTTGGGGAAAAGGGAAAGGGGTGGCAAGGGTGCCACCCAAACCACAAGAGAAGAAGCAAAAGGTTGCTACAAATGACCCATGCTTCAAGTGTGGGGAGATTGGACATTGGGCAAGGAATTGTCCTGTCCATCTCCAAGAGTTGAAAGCCAAGAGGGATGCCGGGCAGACCTCAGGTACAATATACATGATTCATATTGATCTTAATGTTACATCTTCTAACACATGGGTATTGGATACCGGATGTGGAACTCACATTTGCAATTTGTTGCAGGGGTTCACAAGAAGTAGGGACTTCAAACAAGGGGATGTTAGCCTCTTCATGGGAAATGGAACTAAAGTCTTAGTTGAAGCTCGTGGAGACTACATCCTAAGACTTCCAAGTGGTTTGGAAGTTATTTTGAAGAATGTTTTGTATGCTCCTAGTTTGACTAGGAACATTATTTCTGTATCCCAATTAAGACATTATGATTATGTATTATCTTTTATTGAAAATGATATTCATGTTTCTTTAAATGGTATGTTCTATTTTAAAGCTATTCCAATTAATGGTATTTATGAATTGGTTCATGAAAATACTTTAAATAGTTCATTGTACCAAACTAACACCAAGAAACTCAAGTTGGACTTAAGTGATACCTATCTTTGGCATTGTCGTCTTGGTCATATAAACAAGAAACGTTTACAAACACTTCAAAAGAATGGTCTTTTAAAAACAAATGAATGTGATTCATTTGATGTTTGTGAGTCTTGTTTACAAGGTAAGATGACTAAGGCACCCTTTAATGGAACTACCGAAAGGGCAAAAGATTTATTAGGAATCATACATTCGGATGTATGTGGTCCTTTTAAGCCAATGACTAGGAATGGTGAAAGATACTTCATTACCTTTACCGACGATTATAGTCGCTATGGGTATGTGTACTTGTTAAGACACAAAGACGAAGCTTTTGAAATGTTCAAAATCTTCAAAAATGAAGTAGAAAATCAACTCAACAAGTCCATTAAAATTCTTCGTACCGATAGAGGAGGTGAATACCTAAGTGATGCCTTTCAAGATCATCTTAGGACTTGTGGGATTGTCTCACAACTCACTCCACCTGGAACACCACAACATAATGGTGTGTCTGAGAGGAGGAATCGAACCTTATTGGATATGGTCCGATCTATGATGGCTAGAAGCACATTACCTCTATCATTTTGGGGTTTCGCTCTGCTCTCCGCGGCCCGTATTCTAAATATGGCCCCAACCAAAAAGGTAGAAAGGACACCTTTTGAGATATGGCATGGAAGAGTTCCATCCCTATCGTACTTAAGGGTTTGGGGATGTGAGGCTTATGTTAAGACTCCCACCCTAAACAAATTGGATGTCCGATCCACCAAGTGTATCTTTATTGGATATCCTAGAGATTCTATGGGATATTATTTCTATGATCCAATGGAACAAAAGGTGTTTGTTGCCAGAAAGGGTAAGTTCTTAGAAGCAAAGTTCCTTATGGAAGGAGCTAGCAGTAGAACAGTGGATCTTGAGGAAGATCAAGAACCACAACCCGATGCACGTTTGGTTGAAGCTAGCACTCAACATAAGGATGTTGAGGATGATCAAGTGGTTGATCAATACACACAACATGTTCGCAGAAGTGGTAGAACTAGTAATCCACCTGAAAGATATGGATTTTTCATGGATGGATGCTATGTGATAGATTCTGATGAACCAACCACATACCATGATGCAATGTCCAACACGGATTGTGACAAATGGCTTGAAGCCATGAACGTTGAGATGCAATCCATGTATGACAATCAAGTATGGGACTTGGTTGTACCACCTCTTAACTCCAAGATAGTTGGAAGCAAGTGGGTTTTCAAGAAGAAAACCGATATGCATGGAAACTTGGATACTTATAAAGCTAGACTTGTAGCAAAAGGTTTCACTCAAACTCAAGGGGTTGATTATGATGAAACTTTCTCACCTGTTGCGATGCTAAAGTCTATAAGGATATTGTTTGCCATAGCTGCTCATTATGATTATGAGATTTGGCAAATGGATGTCAAAACCGCTTTCCTAAATGGATATCTTGAGGAAGATGTCTATATGGTTCAGCCTGAAGGTTTTGTCGATCCAATACATCCTAATAAAGTATGCAAGTTAAAGAAATCAATCTATGGATTAAAACAAGCATCGAGAAGCTGGAATCACCGTTTTGATGAGGAAGTAAAGAAATTTGGTTTCATCAAAAACGCTGATGAGGCTTGTGTGTATAAGAAGGCTAGTGGGAGCACAATAACTTTCCTAGTATTGTATGTTGATGACATACTACTATTTGGAATGACATTCCAACCTTGGAAGGTGTAAAAACCTGGCTTGGAAGTTGTTTTTCCATTAAGGATCTTGGTGAAGCCGCCTATATTCTGGGAATAAAGATCTATAGGGATAGATCAAGGCGGTTGATTGGTTTGAATCAAAGTGCATATATTGATAAAATCTTGAAAAGGTTCAAGATGGAAAACTCTAAGAAAGGTACCGTACCTATTCAAAGAGGAACGATGTTGAGTACGACTCAATGTCCAAGCTCAAAGGATGAGCAAGATAAAATGAAGGCAATCCCATACGCATCTGCTATTGGATCCATCATGTATGCAATGATATGCACTCGACCGGACGTGTCATACGCCTTAAGTATGACAAGCCGTTACCAACAAAATCCTGGAAACAGTCATTGGATGGCTGTTAAGAACATACTTAAGTACCTAAGGAGGACAAGAGATATGTTCCTAATCTATGGATCTGGTGACGAGGAACTCGTTGTAAAAGGTTACACGGATGCGAGTTTCCAAACCGATCGTGATGATTCACGGTCTCAATCGGGATACATTTTCATTCTGAATGGAGGAGCTGTCTCTTGGAAGAGCTCCAAACAGGATGTGGTGGCTCTGTCAACTACAGAATCAGAATACGTCGCCGCCTCATTGGCAGCCCAAGAAGCTGCATGGTTGAAGAAATTCATTGCCGATCTAGGGGTTGTCCCTTCCATTCAGGACCCCCTAGAGATCTTTTGTGATAACGAGGGTGCGATTGCTCAAATCAAGGAACCCCGTGCTCATCAAAAGACTAGGCACATTGAGCGGAGATTCAACTACATACAAGATGAAGTTGAAAAGGGAAAGATATGTATTCGCAAAGTTCACACGGATCAAAACGTTGCGGATCCTCTCACGAAGCTCCTTGAAAAGGCAAAGCATGAAGGTCATACTTGTGCCATGGGACTTCGATATTCTAGTGATTGGATTTGATCTGTAAATTTTGTATTTGGATATGTGGAACTTTCTATTATTTGAATAAAGTTATTTGGTTATAATGTTTCAAATAATATTCCAATTTAGCATGTTTAATCCATGAGTAAAATGTTTACTCTAAATGTCCGTAGTCGTTCATACTTGTGGGAACAAGTTTGAAGGTAAGATTATTATGAACTTGGATTGGTTGATATTCATAAGGATGAATATAGAGCAATGAGTTGCTACCAAGGTTTATAGATATTTGTGGGACACAAATATTGGACTAACCCGCATCTCAAATTTTACTACATGGAATCTTATTGATTGATCATAAGTATATTTGAGTAAAGGCGAATATCATTTTGTATCCTCCGACCTGAGATACATATTGGGTTTTGATATTCACTAAGTGTCATACCTTGAGCTAATTCTTCACTATCCTGAAATAGTGGACAGTACACAAGAGTGTGTTCAGATATGACACGAGGTGTTTGTGAGAAACATATGTAGTCAAGATGGAATTTGTTCCTCTTATTCGTTGAGAGTTAGATGTCTAAGGCCTGAAAAGTTAAATCAACAAGAGATGATCATTCTATGTTCTTGGATTTAACATGACATCTGTAACAAAAGGATAGATGATTGATTCACCTAAATCATTTCAAGTAAGGTACTTGAAAAGGGGATGATGTTATTGAATGGCTATAAGTCATACGTATTAAGGGTAGTAAACCGTTGTTAGGCGGTATTTACTGCTTGCATCAATCTTCTATGAATCTTGGGCAAGTGGGAGATTGTAAGATTCTGTGTGTGCCCAAGACACTTAGAATATTGATGTGGTTAGTACGTTATGATCCAAGTCGGGTTATACCCAACAACAAGCTTAACAAACACCTATTAATATTCAATTACATGATATAATTGAATATTAACACCAATTTAGAAAATGGGTTTTCTAAACTAGTTGCAAATAAGATGGACAATTTATTAGGATATTTTGTTCAATAATCTTATTTGTAATGCTATTTAAATTAGTTGAATAACATTACAAATTAATAATGGTAGTATATATATATTATACAATTAAATGGGTTAGTTGTATACATAATATATCTAGTTAAGTGTCTAGTTAACATTTTATTGTGTTATAAAATTGAGAGGGAACTCTCAATTTTGAAAGATGTTGGCCGCCCCCTCTTGCATTGCCATTGGACCTTTGTGTTCTTGAAAATACAAAGGGCTTAACTAGACACACACACAACCATTATTCTAATTTTGCATTTAGCTCTCTCTCTCTTTCTCTCTCAAATTTTTCGGAAGTTAGGCAGAAAAGGGTGTTCTTTGAGAGCTGATTTGTGGTGTTCTCCCTAACAAGAAGGGTGTTTGAATACAAGCTTGGGGTATACAAGCTTGAGGAGGCCTTCTTTGGACTCTTGGCCGGATTCACAAGCATTCTTCACCCCTTTTCTTTGGTCGATTTTTCTGCAGAAAGGTAGATGTATTCACAGCTCTATGTAGCTGTGATTTTATGTACGTTTCTTTATGTTCTTAGCTTGATTATTCACATAAATGATCCTTTGGTTAATGGGTTTGCTTCTTACACTTATATGGACATCTAAGAACATGGTTTTTCAGCTTTAAAAGTGTTTAAAAGTTATATATATATCCGCTGCGTTTTATGAAAAGTTTAAATGGTTAAACTTCGTTTCATGTTCTTGCAAACCCTTCAGTTGCATCCCCCATAATCACTGTCAGTGTAGGCATAGAGATTGAAGTCTCCTTCCTTTGGATACCATAATCCAAGAGCAGGCTTGCCCTTAAGATATCTGAATATTCTCTTGGCAGCATTCACATGAGATTCCGTAGGATCAACTTGTTATCTGGCACACACACAAACACCAAACATAATGTCAGGCCTACTGGCTGTTAGATACATAAGTGAACCAATCATAGATCAATAGTGAACTGATTTGCCTTCTGGATCTGGACCTATCTTCACTTTAGTATCAACAGGTGTTCTGATAGACTGATAGTTAGCAAGGTGGAATTTCTTAAACATTGTTTCTACATATTTTGATTGAGTGATGAAGATTCCATCTGCCGTCTGTTGGACTTGCACTCCTAAAAAGAATGTGAGTTCCCCCATTGCACTCATTTGAAATTTTTAGTGCATAAGGTCTTCAAAATCTTTACAGAGTTGCTTGTTTGTTGAGCCAAAAATAATATCATCCACGTAGAACTGGAACAACAACAGTCTCTTCCTTTTCTCTTTCTGAAGAGAGTCTGATCAATCTTTCCTCTTTCATATCCATGTTCAAGAAGGAAAGATGATAGAGTCTCGTACCACTTTCTTGGAGCTTGGTGAAGACCATACAAGGCTTTGTCAAGCTTGTACACCCTGTGAGGGAAATTAGGATCTTCAAAGCGAGGTGGTCGACTCACATAGACTTCTTCAGCAATCTTTCCATACAGAAAAGCACACTTCACATCCATTTGATAAATAGTAAACTTCATGGATGTTGAATATGCAAGAAAGATTCTTATTGCTTCTAATTTGGCAACAGGTGCAAACACTTCGTCATAATCAATTCCTTCTTCTTGTGTATACCCATGTGCCACTATTCTTGTTTTATTTATGAAGACAATCCCTCTATCATCATCTTTATTTCTGTCAGCCATGTGGTACCGAGAGGATATTGTCCTTCGGGAAGATCTACTAGTTGCCATACTTCTTGCTTCTTGAACTGTAGCAATTCTTCCAGCATTGCTTCAATCCAACT
Organism: Flaveria ramosissima; assembly: GCA_025215565.1. Taxonomy (NCBI): domain Eukaryota; kingdom Viridiplantae; phylum Streptophyta; class Magnoliopsida; order Asterales; family Asteraceae; genus Flaveria; species Flaveria ramosissima. The sequence goes on from CM046037.1 coordinate 64,883,480, forward strand.
ATTGTCTTGAAGAGCCTCTTTGATATTATTGGGTACTGTTTGACACAGAAAGCATGAGAACAAACAGATGTTCATAATACTTGACTTGCTTCTTGTTACCCGTTCATTAAGTTCACCAATAATGCTTTCTACTTGATGATTCTTGTGTATTCTAGTGGTTGGAATTGAGTCACCAGCAATGGTTACATCAAGATTGGAGACATTCAGATCATCTTGGTAAGAGGCACCTTTATCTTGTACTGTTGGGGAGTTATGAAGATAATCAGAATCTGTTTCAGTGACTGCTTCAGCATTAGCAGCACTTTGATTACTTCCATCATTAGAGGTTCTTTTTCTGTTTCAACTGGAGGTGTAGCTTGATCTTGATTTCTGACTTCAGTTGATGGGTCTTCTGAAGGTGATGGTAACAAGCTAGGACCAGCTTCAGTTGAAACACTTTGATTTTGAGATGATTGTCTGACAGGATCAGCTTGTAGTGGAACATCTTCATTCAGTTGTCAGTAGAAGTAAGAGGAATCATTGGAAAGTTATCTCTTCTTTCTACACCTGAAGAAGGTTCAGATGAATGTAGGTTTCCTGCATCAGACAAGTGAAATTGATCAAAAGATTTTGTAAATTAGTCAATATCAAACAACCAGTCGGGACCATTTGTAGATTTAGGAAATGAATGTTCCTTGAATTGAACATTTGTTGATTCATCAATAATGTTTAATCTAGGATTAAACACTCGGTAAGCCTTTTAAACAGAAGAATAACCAACAAAGAATCCTTCATCAGACTTAGATGAAAATTTTCCCAAATAGTCTCGGGTGTTTAATATTGAGACAGGACAACCAAATGACTTGAAAAATCCAATAAATGGTTTTCTATGAAAAAGAAGTTCATATGGAGTCTTGTTGCTTTCTTTTACAATTAGAGTTCTATTTTGCATAAAGCACAATGTGTTAACTGCTACTGCCCAAAAGGTTATTGCTAGTTTAGCATCAGCTAGCATTGTTCTTGCTGCTTTAATAAGTGTTTTATTCCTCCTTTCAGCTACCCCATTTTGTTGAGGAGTTCTAGCTGCACTAAATTGATGAGCAATGCCTTTGGTTGTACAAAATGAACTCATATCTTCATTCTTAAGTTCTGTCCCATTATCACTTATGATTGTTTTGACCTTATGACCAAGTTGATTTTCAATTTTTATGATAAAACCTTTTATTATTCGGGACGCTTCGTTTTTATGAAGTAAAAAGAAAACCCATGTAAATCTTGAAAAGTCATCAATGATCACCAAACAATACTGTTTCTTTTCAATACTCATAACATGAGTTGGGCCAAAAAGATCCATATAAAGTAGCTTTAATGGAGAATTGTTTGTGTTCACCAACTTTGGCTTGAGGGAAGACTTATGTTGTTTCCCTTTGAGACACGCGGAACAGTGATCAATAAAGTAAACTTCCTTTTGGGGTAAACCAATGACATGGTTTCCCTTGACCAGTCTGTTTATGTTTTTGAAATTGGTGTGTCCCAAACGTTTGTGCCAAAGCTGTGACTCATCAAAAGATGCTTTTGACAGAAGACATGTTTCATCTTTTGGAATGGAAGAATTGAGGTTTACGACATATGTGTTATTTTTCCTCGGGGTCTTTAAGACAACCCATTCTTCAGGAATTTGAAATCCTATTTTCAGAATGTAGCAATGAGTGTTAGTGAAGTGAGTAGAATATTTCTTGTCATAGATCTGACACACGCTGAGTAGATTGAAACTCAGTTGTTCATAATAGTTCACTCTATCAACGCTCAGCATCCCATTAGTCACAGATCCTTCACTAGTAATTCTGCCTCCTAGTGAATCTCCTCCGAATGCTACAGTAGTTCCTTGGATATGCTTGAAGTAATGTAGGAGGGAACGATCTCCAGTCATGTGTCGGGAGCATCCACTATCCACATAACATAAGTTGTTGGACCTGTATGAATGACCCTGCAAGCACAAATGAACTAATTAGAATGTGAAACCCAAGCCATGATGGTCTTGGGTTTACCGTTCCTGTCCATAATGGTAACTTCTTGATACTTTCCTCAAAACTGTGGCTTAGAGGAAGGTGTTCTGGGAGATTTCTGATGATATTTTGCATGTTTCATCTCATCAATTTCATCTGAGGAGTCAGATGAATATTGAAACCATTGGTCCCTATTTCTTTGAAGAAATATGACATGGTTTTTTATTATCAAACATCATTTTTGGTTTATAAAGATTAGATGTTTGCCTGATGTTGTGATATTTGTTTCTTTGAATTTTCTTCAACTCTTTTATGTTACCCATGTCATTATCTGAACTAGAAGTCCTTGATTGATTATTATGAAAATGACTTCTAATTTTGGGTTTCAGAGATGATATTGGTGAGATAGGTTTGTTTTGGGGAATTCTTAACCCTTTATGCTTGAAGAAACAATTAGATGTATTATGATTGGTCATATCACAGACTGAATAGTATTTGTTGAAATAGCAGTTTTTTGTGGAATGATTGTTCATGTCACAGATAGAGCAGTATTGATTGAAATGGCACTTATCTGTACTGTGATTAGACATTTCACACACATTGCAATACATGTGTTTGTCTCTTGATGCTTATCATGTTGTTCAAGACTCAGTAGGTTTACCTGTTTTCAGCTGAGTCTCAACCTTTGATTTTGGAGAGGAAGCAGGATCAGCCTTTTTTGTAGTTTGTTTCATAACACTACTAGGTTTGTCCTTTCTAGATTGTTTATGCTTCCTTACCCTTCTTCTTAATTCCATTTCTAATTGATTTACATGTTCTTTGTTACATTTTTCAAAACCAACCCCTTGCTTTGGTTTTGAAGATTGAGGGTCTGACTTGATGTTTGATTTAGAAACCAGTGAAATGTTGTTATTCTTTGGCAGTGAAACTTTGTCTGATTTGATTGAATTTTTTAGAGATATAATCTCATAATAAGAACTGCTTTCAGAAGTGGGTTTCACTGAATCCTTGGTTTTCATCTTTTCTTTCAAAGTTGCAGGAACAAATTTCACAAAGGGCACTATGGATTTGATAGGGCTTTTGTATCCAATGACATTTATTGTCTTGTCTGAGTACTCTTTGATTTTGATTGGATGACCTAACTTAATCTTATCCTCGTTTGTTTCAATGTAAACACTTGGTTTATTTTGAGGATTAGTGACTTGTGTTACTATTGTTTTAGGTTCAATAGTTTCAGGTTCAATTTTATCAGACAAAGTGACAGACTCAAGGATGACAGTATAATTGTCATTATATGGTGGTGGACATGAATTCTATCATCATTGTGCTCCTTCTATGAATCAAGCATCTCTTGCAGCTTTGCTAAAGACATTTGAAACTTTTCAAGTTTTACTTGAGTAACTGATTGTTCAGCTTTTGATTGGGCTAACTTTTCAGTTAACTGTTCATTCTCAGCTGCAAGATTGTACTTTTCCCCATGCAATTTTTCAATACCTGAGATAAGAGATTTTATTTTTATTTCAAAGCTTTTGATTTCTCTTTTGAGCATCTTAGATTTAACTTTTTCTTCTTTTATTTTATCAGCCAGTTTGTGATTATGCTCACGATATCCCTGTAGTTCAACAATACATTTGTCACTACAAAGATTAGATTTACCTCAGATGGCATTGGAGGTGGGCCATCATTGATATGAGCCATGAGAGCATGATTCTGAAATTATGGCTTTACTTCCTTAGCATAAAGACTCCAATCACATACTCCGTCTTGTCTGATGACAAGGGCATTTGAGGTAGATTGGTTGTTTCCATTAGCTTGATTTGTCAGTTGAGGCTGACTGTGGTATGATTGTTGTTGTTGTTGTTGTTGTTGTTGTTGGTGATGATACTACTGTTGATGATTGTTGGTGTGAAATCTTGTGCTTGGTTGTGAGGATGCCTGACCTGGAGAGTTCCTTTGGAAGTTGTTGTTGTTTCTTCTAGGAGCATTGCACTCTCTAGAGAAGTGACCAGTCACACCACAGTTGAAACACTTTACCTTGTATTTGTCATATCCAAGTTTGGTGTTTTCATTGAGACTAAGCTTTCTCCCTTTTCTGAAGAACTTCTTGGCTCTCATTGCTATCATAGCCATTTGCCATTGGATATCCATTTCTTCCACATCATCAAGGTCCATTTCTTCCAAGTCATCTTGGATCAAATTAGCAGAAGTGAGTCTGCCTCCCACGTAAGCTTCAAAACTAGCAACAAATGCATTATAAGTTGCCTTTTGCTCTTCTGATCTTGGGTCTTCATGAGTAATCGAGGGAGTGGTAGTAAACCCTGTTGGTTGAGATGATGTTGATGGCTTGTTTGGTGTTGGTGCAACAATGAAACCAGTTGTCTTCACTTGATCTCTTGAGGAGAAAAAATCATCATCCTCAATGATGAATGCATTTTCCACAGAGTGAGTAGGCTTCAATAACTCAAGGTCCACCAAGGTTCCTACTCCTTTCATTCAGTTCAAGAGTTTCTATTTTGGCAATCATTATGTCCAAGATGGTACTCTCTAGATCAAAAGTGTTTTTCAGCATTGTAACATTTTGTTTCCAACTTTCTGGAAGACCGTAAAGCATCTTTTTGTTCAGTTCTTTAACTTTGTATGTTACTCCCATGATCTCTAAATCATTCACCAGCTCTACAAATATATGCAGCTGTTTAGAGATGGACTCCCCTTGGATTGATGAAAGGTTTCATATTGATTAACAAGCTTATCCTTGTTAATTTCAGCAACTTCATTACTTCCTTCACACATTATCAGCAGTGCATCCCAAACAGCTTTGGCAGTTCCATACTTCTCAAGTCTTTTCAGCACATCCATTTTCAGTGCTTGAGTGAGTATAGAGTAAGCTTTGAGATCAACTTTATCTTCTTGTAGTCATCATCATCAAGAGTGAGATCCTCAATGGGTATTCTTGAGGTTTTGTATAGTGTAACTTGATTAGCAGAAAGTGTCATAGGAATGTAAGGCCCTTTTCATATTGAAATCCAATAGTCTGGATCTACACCTGTAACATAGTTCATGAATATGATTTTTCATTACTTAAACTTAGATTTATGTTTAAGCATAGGAGGTTTTGGAGTATGACCAAGTTCAGAGAAATTATGTGAATCCATTTTAATAAGTTGTTTTTAAATTGTTTGAATAATGATTAAATTGATTTTTTTAAGTCCAATTAGTCCAACTAGTCCAAAACAGGCTTAAGGAATCATATTGGCTGATGTTTGTGAGTTTTTGTTGTAAGTTTAGGGTTTTAGCAACTGTTCACATCTTTCTTCTTGAAGATGAGTACGGATGAGCAGTAACTGTTGAAGAGTTTTCTGATGTTTTTCAACTTGTATGCTAAGTAGAGGTAGTCAAACACTCTGTCAGCAACTCAATCGCCAGTTCATCGAGTTCAGCTTAGACCTAGACAGATTCTTAAGAAGAACCGAGAGCCAAGGCTCTGATACCAATTGACTGGGTGTGAGATTGATATTCTCACAAGGACCAAATATGATGATTGAGTCAATGATTGTATGGCGGAATCAAACAATCAGGAACATTGATGTTGGACCAAAAGAACCAATGAGCCAGATCAGAAAAACCTTTAAGTCCCACAGACATCACAACAACTGAAGAGATCTACATCAGCTGAAAAAAAAGTCTGAAGACAAAGTCCGAAGACAAAGTCTGAAGATAAAAGGCTGAAGACAAAGTCTGAAGACATATGTTGAAGACAAAGTCTGAAGACCAAGTACTCAGAAGTTGTCTCAAACAGCTGAAGTGTTTCCTTTCAGTAGTTGTAATGTTTTTACTTTTCAGTAGTTTACTTTCAATAGTTTTATTATTGTAAAACATCTAAAGTTCTTACATTTCAGATGTTATAGTTTCAGTAGTTGTAATTCCAGTTTACACTTAGACTTTTTGTAAAGGTGTCCTCAGTTGTTGTGGACATTTTCAGTAGATTAGTTATTTTCAGTAGTTTGTTAAATCAGTTAGATGTCACTATCAAGTGACATCAGCTGACGTCACATTCCTTTATAAAAGGAATGTTGACCTAGTTGTTTTGTAACCGAAGCATTAGCGTGAATGAAAATATTCCATTAACAGAAAAGTTCTCTCTCTATAATCGTCATAGTGTGATTACATATTCATACTTATCTTGCTTGAATTTGATCTTATTTCTGTTATATTCCGCTGCAAATTCAAATCTAATTGATCAAACTAGATCCGATCCTATCAAATGGTATCAGAGCAGGTTAATCATTGATCGATTTAACAATTGATCATTGAAACTGCTCTTTTGATATCTAAGTTTGATCGAATTAGCAAATTTGCAAGACTTGATTATAGAGTAAGATTTTCTGTCGCTTCCGGTCAACTAATTTGAGATTCAAATTGTGTTGTTGAGTTTTTTAAGCTAGACTGATTTTAATCTCATTGAATTTGGTTGAATCGGTGAAAATGACTACTTCAATCAATGATCCTCACAATACTGGCTCCTCAACTAAGCCTCCGATGCTTGTTAGGAGTGAGTATAACATATGGCAACGCCGAATGCTCTATCACCTGTCTGTTAACAGTTCAGGTTGTTGGAAGTCAGTGGTTCATGGACCATATAAGCCTATGGTGAGTAATCCTGAAACCAATGAGATGGTTCCGAAGAAGAAGGAACAATATTCTGATGAGGATTTAAAGCTGTTTGAAATTGATGCTAAAGCCCATGGAATTCTGGCCATGGCACTACCTAATGAAATCTACTCTGGGCTTATGCATCAAGAAACTGCTCATGATCTCTGGGTTGCTTTGAAAGAACAATTTGGAGGAACTGATGAGGTCTTAGCAAACAATAGAGAAATCCTTGCCCAGCAATATGAGACATTCTCTCATAGGAAGGGTGAGACATTGACTCAACAGTTTGAGCGATTTTCCTGTTTGATATCTGAGCTAAAAATGGTTCAACATGAATATACAAACAGCCAGATGAATAACAGATTCCTCAGATCCCTGCCTGAGAGATGGGACACTTATACCATTGTCCTACGCTCTAGTGCAAATCTGGATACTCTATCTCTCACCCAACTTCATGGGAAACTCTTAACATTTGAGAGAGAGATAGAACAGAAAAGGAAACTGTCTTCATCTGGAAAGCCCACTGATGACTTTGTACCAGGAAACACTGCTCTGGTTGGTCATGAGTCTGAATATGCTTCATCAGAAAGTTCATATGATGAGCATATTGATTTCTCTTCAAATAGTGGAAATCATGCTTTTGTTGGAGTTGAGGGTAACTCAGGGTTTAGTGTTGATAACCTGTGTTTTCTGATGGATGATTTGAAAGGAAGTGCTGATGATGATCTGGAAGAGATGGATATTTTGAGCCAAATGGCATTGATTAATATCAGCTCTCAAAAGTTTTACAAAAGGACAGGTAGAAAATTCCCTGGTCTCTCTGGCAAAACCAAAGTTGGTTTTGATAAGAGCAAGTTGAGATGTCACAAGTGCCATAGACTTGGACATTTTGCTAGAGAGTGTAGATCATCTGGATCTAACTCATCTGCACCCTTTGTGACGTTTCCAAGCAATAGCTCACAATCCAAAGGGCAACATTCTACCAGTTCTGATCATCACTCACAAATTCAATCATCTCCTGCATTCTTTGTTCCTCAAAGTCCAATGCCATATCCTTATCCATGCTTTTACATGCCTCAGTCTAGTCAGGTTCCTGTACCCATGGCTCAACAACCACATGCTCTACCTGATCCTCAACCATCTCAAACAAATCAACAATCTCAATCTCAATCACATCAGAGTTTTTTCACCCCTAAGGTTGTTGACTGGAGTAGCTTACCAGATGATGTCTCTGGTTATTCTGAACAATTATTTGCTGGTGCTGGTCAACATGGTGGTGAAAACCCTTTTGGAAATCTTGCTCTAATGGCCCTGGAGTCTACTGATGGAAATCCTTCATCATCACAGGTACCACAGGTATCTTCTGAGGCTAAGACCAAGTTATGTTCTGAGTCATGCATAGCTGCTTTTGTTTCAATTAGGGAAGCAAATGTAGCTTTAATTAATTAAAACCTTGACCTAGAAAAAGCAATTTCCAAAAGAAAAGCTGAGTTTGAGTCTGTTCTAACAGAGAAGGATGAGGAGATTTATAAACTAAAATGTCAAATCACTGATAAAAAAGCAAAGGTAGAGGTCATTTTGGAAAATCACAAGAATCTCAAAGAAACACTTGCAGCTACTCAAGTTAATTGTGAACGTTGGGTAACATCATGCAAGGGATTTGAAATGCTTCTCAGTAAGCAAACAGCTTCTAATGTGAAGTTTGGGATTGGGTATAATCATACCATACCTCCTACAGATTTTACTCCCAAGCTAGAAGTAAAATCTGAGGATGATTGTAATTCCCAAACCACATCATCATGTGTCTCATCCTCAAGTGATAATTCAAAATCAGAGGATGAAGTCAGTGTTATTACCTCAGCTATTCAAATTGCTGATGGTCCCACTGCTTCTAAACACATGATCAAGAAGAAACTGAGTAATTCAGGTGTTGTCCCACAAAGTACTCAAAGTACTGAAGGGCAAAACACAACACCTGAAGAGCATTTCAAATCAGAGGAAAACAAGCATTGCTTGACAACTGCTGAAAGGTCTATCAGGAATCTCAAAAGTACTGATAGAAAACTTCTGAAGAACAAATCTTCAGTTGTTGCAAATCCTTCAGTAATTCCCAAAAGTACTGAAAAGGAAAAAAGTACTGAAGAACAAATCTTCAGTAGTTTCATCATCTTCAGCAGTTGATCAACAAAAGATGAAAAGAAAGCCATGTGAAATATGTGGTTTGTTTAATCATCTTACTGATGAATGCTGGTATAACAAGGGTTTAAAATTCAACAAAGAGAAAATCATTAAGAAGAAAATGCATAAAATGAAAGATGAATTTCAAAGCAACTTTGTACCACAATCATCTCAAACTGATAAACCAAAGTTTTTCCAAAAAGTTACAAAGAAGGAAGGGGTTTGTCACACAACAGCTGCAAATATTCCTCATGGAATATCAAAATCCCAGACTAAGTCTGTGTTTTTTCAAAAGAAGGATGTGGTGAATCACAAGAACAAATCACCAACAAGTACTGATGTGTCAACTGAGTTGAAAACTTTGACAACCAATCAGACACAACTTGTTATGATGGTTCAACATCTATTGGGGAGAGTTAACCAATTAGATGTTTCTGTGATTAAACCACTGAAAAGGACACCTAAGCCAAAATCAAAGGAATCCTTTTCAGCACCATCTATACCTTCAAAGGCTGTTAATCATGCAAAATCAGTTAGTTTAAAATCTGTTGATGAAAACGGACCCAAAACCAAAAAGGTTTGGGTCTCAAAGGCTAACTAATTTTTGTGAAAAATGCAGGGTTCTTCAGCATGCCAAAGAAGCATCTGGTATGTAGACAGTGGAGGATCTATGCATATGACAAGGAGCAGCTCTCTTCTTCATGATTATTCTCAAGGGAAGAAGGGATTTGTTTCTTTTGGAAATGATGCTAAGGGTTACATCATAGGAAAAGGATTTGTCTCAAATGGGGAAATAAGGTTTGATGATGTTAACCATGTGGAGAACCTTAAGTACAATCTACTGAGTGTCAGTCAAATGTGTGAGAAAGGGCATGTTGCACTTTTCACAAGTTAAAACTGCCGGATTCTGTCTTCCAAAGTTTTGAACAAGATTGAAAAGATATTGGATGAGTATACTCTCCTGAAGGCCAACAGGATTGGAAGAGTATATGCCTTAGATTTATCAAAGAAAATTGATCTTAAAGGCCATCCATGTCTTTTCTCTAAAGCCTCTCCTCAAGAATCTGAACTATGGCATAGAAGGCTTGGTCATGTGAATCTTAAGAACATGAATCAGCTTATTCATCATGGTTTAGTGAGAGGTTTGCCATTGAAGGAGTTCAAATGTGATGACAACTGTCCAGCTTGCTTAAAAGGAAAGCAACACAAAGTTTCATTCCTTCCAATAGAAGAACCCAAGTCAACTGCCTGCTTGCAATTACTGCATATGGATCTCTTTGGTCCTGTTAGAGTAATGAGTATGGCAAAGAAAAAATACTATCTGGTAATTGTGGATGATTATTCCAGATATGTATGGACTTTCTTCTTGCATTCCAAGGATGAGGCTGCTCAAATCATCATTTATTTTGTGTTGCATGTGGAAAAGCAGCATTCACATCCTGTCAAATGTGTGAGAAGTGATAATGGCATAGAGTTTAGGAATCACACTCTTGATGAATTCTATTTGTCTAAGGGAATCAAGAGACAATATAGTATTCAAAGAACTCCTGAGCAAAATGGAGTGGTGGAGAGAAAGAACAGGACCCTTATTGAAGCCGCAAGGACAATGTTGGCTGACTCTGGTTTGCCACTAACCTTTTGGGCTGAAGCAGTCAACACAGCTTGCTATGTACAGAATAGGGTGTTAGTGAATCAGAGGTTGATGAAGACTCCTTATAATTTATTACATCATTTGGCCCCTCTAATTTCATTCTTTAGAGCATTTGGGTGTCCCTGTTATATTCTTAACACAAAGAATTCACTCTAGAAGTTTGAATCCAAGGTGGATGCAGGGTATTTTGTTGGGTATTCATCTACATGCAAGGCATAAAGAGTTTTTAATTGCAGAACAAAGATTGTTGAAGAAACTTTGCATGTCAAGTTTAATGAATCTCCAAAAGACAAAATTCCTCAAAACCCTATGGAGTTATTTGATTTGGACATACTGCAATATGTTCCATATCAGTCTTCACCTGTTATTGTTTCTGAAGTTCCATCATCTCCATCTGATGGTCTAAATGCAAGTTGTAGTGATCATCTGCCTGTGTCTACTACACTTGATGTTCCTGTAGCTTCAGCAGTTCCATCCACAACAAATGCTGATGAAATCTCTGAATCCTCTACTTCATTTGAACTGCCATCTCAGTCTAGGTTTCAAGAGTCAGAATCAACATCTGTTGCTGCTGAATCTCCTACAAACACTTGCACAGATATTATTGAGTATCAAGAATTGAAAAATCATCCCATGTCCCAGATCATTGGTGACATTAATGCTGGTGTTTCAACAAGAAGTCAATTGTCCAATTTCTGTCTTTATGCTCTCTTCATCAGTCAGCAAGAGCCAAAGAATTATCATGTTGCATTAAGGGACAATGGATGGGTTGAAGCCATGCAGCTTGAGCTTCTTCAATTTCAAAAGCAGCAAGTGTGGGAAATGGTTCCTCTACCCCAAGGTAAGTGTGCAATAGGCACTAAATGGGTGTTTAGGAATAAAATTGATGAAAAAGGCCAAATTGTCAAGAACAAGGCCAAACTGGTTGTACAGGGGTTTTCACAAGAGGAAGGTATTGATTATGATGAAACCTTTGCCCCTGTAGCCAGACTGGAGGCAATCAGATTGTTTTTAGCTTATGCTGCATTCCATAACCTTAAAGTTTTTCAAATGGATGTCAAAAGTGCATTTTTATATGGTAAAATAAAAGAAGAGGTTTATGTGTGTCAACCACCAGGTTTTGAAGATCATAAACATCCAGATTGGGTGTATAAGCTTGATAAGGCTCTTTATGGGTTGAAACAAGCACCCAGAGCCTGGTATGAAACACTATCTAACTTTCTTCTTCAAAATAATTTCACTAGAGGCTCCATAGATAAAACTTTGTTCATTAAGAAATGTTGGACCAAAAGAACCAATGAGCCTGATCAGAAAAACCTCTAAGTCCCACAGACATTACAACTGCTGAAGATAATCACATCAGCTGAAGACATCAGCTGATTACAAAGGTCTGAAGACAAAGTCTGAAAGCAAAGAACTGAAGACAAAGTCTGAAAGCAAATAACTGAAGACAAAGTCTGAAGAAGAAGTGCTGAAGATAAAGACCGAAGACCAAAGTGATCAGCAGTTGTCACAACAGCTGAAGTTGTTAACTTCAGTAGTTGTGATGGTTTTACTTTCCAGTACTTGTAATTTTATATTTCAGTAGTTTATTGTTTCAGTAGTTATTAGTCAGTAGTTTTATGTAATTGTACTTAGCATTCACTGAGATGTAATCAGTTGTTGAGAACATCTCAGTAATTTGCATATTTCAGTTGTTTTGTTAATTCTGTTAGATGTCACTGTCAAGTGACATCAGCAGACGTCACATTCCTCTATATAAGGGATGTTGACCTAGCTGTATTTCTAACCGAAGCATTACGCGTGAATGAAAACATTCCTTTAACAGAAATATTCTCTCTATAATTGTGATTGATTGTCTTGCATATTCATTACCTTTCTTGCTTGAATTCGATCTCAAATTTGTGATATTCCGCTGCATAATTCAAACCTAATTGATCCAATCCTATCAAATGGTATCGGAGCAGGTTAATCATTGATCGATCTAACAATTGATCATTGAAGCTGTTCTTTTGATAGCAAAGGTTGATCGAATTAGTAGTTTTGCAAGAATTGATTATAGAGATCAATTTTCTGTGCTTCCGGTTCATTAATTGTGATTCTAATTGTGTTTTCTAAGTGTGTTGTTGAGTTTTCACACTAGACCGATTTTAATCTCCTTGACTTCAATTGAATTAGTGAATATGACTACTTCAATGAATGATCCTCATAATATTGGCTCCTCAACTAAGCCTCCTATGCTTGTTAGGAGTGAGTATAACATATGGCAACGTCGAATGCTCCATCACCTGTCTGTTAACAGTTCAGGTTGTTGGAAGTCTGTGGTTCATGGACCATACAAGCCTATGGTGAGTAATCCTGAAACCAAGGAGATGGTTCCTAAAAAGAAGGAACAATATTCTGATGAGGATCTAAAACTGTTTGAGATTGATGCTAAAGCCCATGGAATTCTGGCCATGGCACTGCCTAATGAAATCTATTCTGGGCTCATGCATCATGAAACTGCTTATGATCTCTGGCTTGCTATAAAGGAACAATTTGGAGGAACTGATGAGGTCTTAGCAAACAACAGAGAAATCCTTGCACAGCAATATGAGACATTCTCTCATAGGAAAGGTGAGACACTGACTCAACAGTTTGAGCGGTTTTCATGTTTAATTTCTGAGCTTAAAATGGTTCAACATGAATACACAAACAGCCAGATGAATAATAGATTCCTCAGATCCCTGCCTGAGAAATGGGACACTTACACCATTGTCCTACGCTCCAGTGCAAATATGGATACTCTATCTCTCACCCAACTTCATGGGAAACTCTTAACATTTGAGAGAGAGATAGAACAGAAAAGGAAATTATCTTCATCTGGAAAGCTCACTGATGACTTTGTACCAGGTAATACTGCTCTGGTTGGTCATGAGTCTGAATATGCTTCATCTGAAAGTTCATATGATGAGCATATTGATTTCTCTTCAAACAGTGGAAATCATGCTTTTGTTGGAGTTGAGGGAAACTCAAGTTATAATGCTAATAATTTGTGTTTTATGATGGATGATTTGAAAGGAATTGCTGATGATGATCTTGAAGAGATGGATATTTTGAGCCAAATGGCATTGATTAATATCAGATCTCAAAAGTTTTATAAGAGAATTGGTAGGAAATTTCTTGGTCTCTCTGGCAAAACCAAGGTTGGTTTTGACAAGAGTAAGTTGAGATGTCACAAGTGTCACAGACTTGGACATTTTGCTAGAGAGTGTAGATCATCTGGATCTAACTCATCTGCACCCTTTGTGACTTTTCCAAGTAATAATTCACAATCCAAAGGGCAACATCCTACCAGTTCTGATCATCATTCACAACATCAATCATCTCCTGCATACTTTGTCCCTCAAAGCCCCATGCCATATCCTTATCCATGTTTTTACGTGCCTCAGTCTGGTCAAGTTTCAGTACCAATGGCTCAAGAACCACATGCTCTACCTGATCCTCAGCCTTCTCAATCAAATCAGCAATCTCAACCTCAATCTCATCAGAGCTTTTTCACCCCTGAGGTTGTTGACTGGAGCAGCCTACCTGATGATGTCTCTGGTTATTCTGAGCAATTTGCTGGTGCTGGTCAACATGGTGGTGACAATCCTTTTGGAAACCTTGCTTTAATGGCCCTGGAATCTACTGATGACAATCCTTCATCATCACAAGTACCACAGGTATCTTCTGAGGCTAAGGCCAAGATTTGTTCTGAATCATGCATAGCTGCTTTTGTTTCTATTAGGGAAGCAAATGTAGCTTTAATTAATCAAAATCTTGACCTAGAAAAGGCAATTTCTAAAAGAAAATCTGAATTTGAGTCTGTGTTAAAAGAAAAGGATGAAGAGATTTATAAGCTTAAATGTCAAATTACTGATGAAAAGGTTAAGGTAGAGGTCACTCTAGAAAATCACAAGAATCTCAAGGAAACACTTGCAGCTACCAAAGTTGATTGTGAACGATGGGTAACATCCTGCAAGGGATTTGAAATGCTTCTCAGTAAGCAAACTGCTTCAAATGTGAAGTTTGGGATTGGATATAATCATACCATACCTCCCACAGATTTTACTCCTAAGTCTGAAGTACAATCCGAGGTTGAGAGTCATTCCCAAACCACATCATTTGGTGTTTCATCCTCTATTGAAAATTTAAAATCTGAGGATGAAGATAGTGTGAGTATCTCAGTTAATCAAATAACTGATGATCCCACTACTTCGAAACACTTGATCAAGAAGAGGCTGAGAAATTCAGGTGTTGCTCCACAAGGTACTCAAAGTACTGAAGGGCAAAACACAACACCTGAAGAGCATTTTAAATCAGAAGGAAATAAACAATCCTTGACAACTGCTGAAGAATCTATCAGGATTCTAAAAAATACTGATAGCAAACCACTGAAGAAGAAATCTTCAGTTGTTGAAAATCCTTCAGTACTTCCCAAAAGTACTGAAAGGAAGAAAGTACTGAAGAACAAATCTTCAGTAATTTCCTCAACTTCAGCAGTTGATCAAGAAAAGATGAAAATAAAACCATGTGAAATATGTGGTTTGTTCAATCATCTGACTGATGAATGCTGGTATAGCAAGGGTTTAAAATTCAATAAAAAGAAAATCATTAAGCAGGAAATGCAGAAAATGAAAAACGAATTTCAAACCAAGTTTGTACCTCAATCATCTCATTCTGATAAACCTAAGCCTTCTCAAAATGTCATTAAGAAAGAAGGGGTTTTCCAAACAACAGCTGCAAATATTCCTCAGGGAATATTGAAAACTCAGACTAAGTCTGTGTCTTTTCAAAAGAAGGGTGTAGAGAGTAACAAGAACAAATCATCCACAAGTACTGATGTGTCAACTGAGTTGAAAACTCTATCAACAAATCAGGCACAAGTTGTGATGATAGTTCAACATCTATTGGGGAGAGTTAACCAATTGGATGTTTCTGTGACTAAACCACTGAAAAGGATACCCAAGCAAAAATCCAAGGAATCCTTTTCAGCATCATCTACATCTTCAAAAGCTGTTAATCATGCACAACCTGTTAGTTTAACATCTGTTGATGAAAACAAACCCAAAACCAAAAAGGTTTGGGTGTCAAAGGCTAACTAATGTTTGTGTTAAATGCAGAGTTCTTCATCATGCCAAAGAAGCATCTGGTATGTGGACAGTGGAGGATCCATGCATATGACAGGGAGCAGCTCTCTTCTTCATGACTATTCCCAAAGGAAGAAGGGATTTGTTTCATTTGGAAATGATGCCAAAGGTTACATCATTGGGAAAGGTTTTGTCTCAAATGGGGAGATAAGATTTGATGATGTCAACCATGTGGAGAACCTCAAATACAACCTTTTGAGTGTCAGTCAAATGTGTGATAAAGGGCATGTTTCACTTTTCACAACTCAAAACTGTCGGATTCTGTCTTCCACAGTTTTGCACAAGATTGACAAAATATTGGATGAGTATACTCTCCTGAAGCCAACAGGATTGGAAGAGTATATGCTTTAGATCTATCAAAGAAAATGATCTAAAAGGCCATCCATGTTTGTTCTCCAAAGCCTCTCCTCAAGAATCTGAACTATGGCATAGAAGGCTGGGTCATGTGAATTTCAAGAACATGAATCAGCTCATTAATCATGGGTTAGTGAGAGGCTTGCCATTGAAAGAGTTCAAGTGTGATGAAACCTGCCCAGCTTGCTTAAAAGGAAAGCAACACAAAGCTTCATTCCCCTCTATAGAAGAACCTAAGTCCACTGCCTGCTTGCAATTACTGCACATGGATCTTCTTTGGTCCTGTGAGAGTAATGAGCATGGCAAAGAAAAAGTACTGTCTGGTAATTGTGGATGATTACTCTAGATATGTATGGACTTTCTTCTTGCACTCCAAGGATGAAGCATCAAAGTATTATCTATTTTGTGTTACATGTGGAGAAGCAGCATTCACTTCCTGTTAAGTGTGTGAGAAGTGATAATGGGACAGAGTTTAGGAATCACACTCTTGATGAATTCTATTGTCTAAGGGAATCAAAAGACAATATAGTATTCAAAGAACTCCAGAGCAAAATGGAGTGGTGGAAGAGAAAGAACAGGACCCTGATTGAAGCTGCAAGGACAATGTTGGCTGACTCTGGTTTGCCACTAACCTTTTGGGCTGAAGCTGTCAATACAGCTTGCTATGTTCAGAATAGAGTATTAGTGAATCAAGGTTGATGAAGACTCCTTATGAGCTCTTACATCATTTGGCTCCTTTGATTTCATTCTTTAGAGCTTTTGGGTGTCCTTGTTATATTCTTAACACAAAAAGTATCCTTCAGAAGTTTGATTCCAAGGTGGATGCAAGGGTATTTTGTTGGGTATTCATCTACTTGCAAGGCATACAGAGTGTTCAACTGCAGAACAAAGATTGTTGAAGAGACTTTGCATGTCAAGTTCAATGAATCCCCAAAAGACAAGATTCCTCAAAACCCTGTTGAGATGTTTGACTTGGACATACTGCAATATGTTCCATATCAGCCTCCACCTGTTATGGTCTCTGAAGATCCATCATTCCCAACTGAAGATACAAATGCAAGTTGTAGTGATCATCTGCCTGGTTCTACTACACTTGATGTTCCTGTAGCCTCAGCAGCTCCATCCACAACAAATGCTGATGAAATCTCTGAATCCTCTACTTCATTTGAACTGCCATCTCAGTCTAGGTTTCAAGAGTCTACATCAACATCTGCTGCTGCTGAATCTTCTACAAACACTTGCACAGATATATTGCATATCAAGAATTGAAGAATCATCTTGTGTCCCAGATCATTGGTGACATAACTGCTGGTGTTTCAACAAGAAGTCAATTGTCCAATTTCTGTCTCTATGCTCTCTTCATCAGTCAGCAAGAGCCAAAGAATTATCATGTTGCTTTAAGGGAAAATGGATGGGTTGAAGCCATGCAGCTTGAGCTTCTTCAATTTCAAAAACAGCAAGTGTGGGAACTGGTTCCTCTACCCCAGGTAAGTGTGCAATAGGCACTAAATGGGTGTTTAGGAATAAAACTGATGAAAAAGGTCAAATTGTCAAGAACAAGGCCAGACTGGTTGTACAGGGGGTTTCACAAGAAAAAGGTATTGATTATGATGAAACCTTTGCCCCTGTAGCCAGACTGGAGGCAATTCGTTTGTTTTTAGCTTATGCTGCTTTTCATAACCTTAAAGTTTTCAAATGGATGTCAAAAGTGCATTTTTATATGGTAAAGTAAAAGAAGAAGTTTATGTGTGTCAACCACCAGGTTTTGAAGATCATAAACACCCTGATTGGGTGTATAAGCTTGATAAGGCTCTTTATGGGTTGAAACAAGCACCCAGAGCCTGGTATGAAACATTATCTAATTTTCTCTTCAAAATAATTTCACTAGAGGCACCATAGATAAAACTTTATTCATAAAGAAAGCTGGCATGCATAAGCTCCTTGTTCAAATTTATGTTGATGATATTATTTTTGCATCATCTGATCCCCAGTTGTGTGATGCATTCACAAAATTGATGCAACAAAAGTTTGAAATGAGTGCTATGGGAGAATTACAGTTCTTTCTGGGTTTACAAATCAAACAACTGACTGATGGAACTTTCATTCATCAGTCAAAATACACAAAAGATTTGTTAACCAAGTTTGATTTACAAAACTGTAAATCCTGTTCTACTCCCATATGCAGCAACACATAACTGGATGCTGATCAAAAAGGTAAAGCAGTTGATGAAACTCTTTACAGATGTATGATTGGTTCCTTGATGTACCTAACAGCTTCTAGACCAGATATTATGTTTGCAACTTGTGTCTGTGCTAGATTTCAGGCTGCTCCTAAGGATTCCCATATGATTGCAGTCAAGAGGATCTTTAGATATTTGCAGGGAACTAAATCACTAGGACTATGGTATTCCACTGGGCACTCTTGTAAATTGGTTGCTTTTTCTGATAGTGACTATGCAGGGTGTAAGTTAACCAGAAAATCAACTTCTGGTGGATGCCAATTTCTAGGCAACTGTTTGGTCTCTTGGCAGAGTAAGAAACAAACACCAGTTGATACATCAACAGCTGAAGCAGAGTACATTGCAGCTGCAAGCTGTACATCTCAGGTACTTTGGCTTCAAAATCAGTTATTGGATTATGACATTACAGAGACTAAGACTCCATTATTAATGGATAGTTCTTCAGCTCTTTGTATTGTTAAGAATCCTGTCCAGCATTCTAGGATCAAACACATTAAGATCAGACATCATTTCATTAGGGATTGCTATGAAAAAGGTCTGATTGATCCAAAGTTTGTGCCTAGTGCTGATGAGCTTGCAGATATATTTACTAAGCCTTTGGATAGTGCAACATTTCATAATCTTGTACCCAGGCTTGGTATGCTGCAACTAGAATAATTTGACAACTACTGATGCTCTTAGTTTATAAATACTGATGAGCATTAGTATACTTTTGTCAAAAGTAAGTGCTGATAAGCCATTTTATCTTCAGTAGTTTTACAACTACTGAAGCCTAAATTACTTAAAAGTACTGAAGTACCTTATTTGTTCGAAAATACTGATGTAGTTCAAACTACTGAAGTCTATTGTAATAAATAAGTACTGATGACCAATGAAACATCTGAAAATCAGATGATCTGATGAGTAAGTGTCAAGGTCATTGAAACAGCTGACCTTTGTGAATTGACGACAAGTACTGTTTCATTTCCAAACAACTGAAGCCAAAACCAAGTCTTCAGTAGTTTTACAACTTCTGATGACCAACACCAAGTTTTCAGTTGTTTTCCCTCAGCCGTTTCATAACCTATATATACCTAACCCTAACTTCAACCTTTTCATAACCCACTTTCCAAACGTTCATCTTCCATTAATGGCGACCATGCAAATCAAACCTCAACACAACTGTGTTGCTCATCTTACCAAATCACCATTCTGGAACAAGTTTGATGCTGCTATCGACTTGATGGTCGATTCCCAATACCGCACAGCCCTTCTCCTCAATCCAACCATTTACCCTGATACCCTGTGCCAGTTTTGGACGAACGTCACCGTTCATACTGATGAGAATGATGCCACCATCACTCTCTAGTCATTTGTTAACCAGAAACGGGTGATCATCACTCCTGAGATCATTCGTCAAACCCTAGACCTAAATGATGCCACCTATCCCACCAAGTACCCAAAAGGCACCATTGATCTTTCTTTTGCCAATCATGGTTATGAAGGTGACCTAAGTGCTACTACCATACTGAAGAAGCACTTCCATGATGCTGAGCGACTCATATTTCACATGATCAATATCTGCCTGGCTCCTAAAACATCTTCTTGGGATCAAATGTCATCCAGATGGCAACATGTATTATACTCTATCCTTGAGCACCAAAATCTAAATTTTTCTGATATTATCTTTTTGGAACTTAAAGATTTGGCATTGAAACCTGTGGCAAATAGATGGATATTATATCCAAGGTTTCTTATGGCAATCATTTTGAATCAATCAAAATCTGATGGCCTTGTTGGCCTTGGAGTCCCTGCTCTGTTGGTTTTACCAGAGGTATACTCCAGGCACAACTCAAACCCACAACTCAAAGAGGCTGCCAAACTGCTCAAACCCAAGCAGAGGGAACCCACAGCCTCCACCTCCAAATCTAATGTCCCCTCCAAACCCAAACCAAACAAAACCAAAAAGGCTACTCAGGGAGTTGAGTTCCCTGATGATGCCCCTGCAGCACAAACGCTGGATGAGACTACTGAAGATCATGATAGGTTGGACTCACTTTAGTATAGATGTTTACTTTTCATTGTAATAGGACTTGTGTTAGTTTCATTTTGTATTTTGATAGTTATTAGCAGTTTTGGCAGTCCAGCGAAACTGTGAGCGAATCTATAGTTTCGCTCACAGTTTGCTGTTTTGGTTCACCCGGCGAACTTATGTTCTGCCGGGCGAAACTATAGTTTCGGCATGACAGTTTCGCTTGTAGCGAAACTGTCAGCGAAACTATGACTGCTATATATACTTTTGTTATTTCATTTTGCATGAGAAGTTTGCAAAACCCAAAACGTGGAATTCTGTTGCAAACTATCATTCTCCAGCAGTTACTTCATTGAAATACATTGTGCTTATTGTTATTGAGTGAGTTTGTTCATTTGAATATCAATTATGTCTTGATTCATCATATTCATCTCTCAATTGTTTGTTATTTGGCTTATGTATGTGATATTGATCAAACTATTCTATCAATTGTACTGTTCATCGATCATATGGACCAACAATATGGTATCAGAGCCTTAGTGCTCTTGATTTGTTGAGTTTTAGTGGTTTTGGTCAATATCTAGGTTCAATCAATTCTCATTGGATTATCAGCTGTTTTTGGGATGGAAATTGATTGAATTATGCTTGTTCTTCATTGAGGAAGATTCTACAATCATCAGATCTCAAATTCATTGAGTTTTGGATGATTTTGGATTGATTTTAAGGTGAAAAAGGGTTTTCAGATCGACGAGCGAAACTACAGTTCTTACAGCGAAACTGTGATCTTCATTCAGCGGAATTATGAGTTATTTTGGATTTGAAGTTGTTTTCTAGAATTTCAGCGAAAGTATCTCTTTGAACGAAAGTTCAGCAGTGTTTTTGATCAATTATCAAGCGAAAGTGCTGCCGAATCTATTTCTGAACGAAAGTTCAAGCTTGTTTCCTGCGAAATTAGCAGCGAAACTAAGCAATTGTTGTCTCTGATTCAAGCGAAAGTGCTGCTGAAATTGCAAGAGAAAGTGTCTGTGTTTGCGAAAGTATTTGTTTTAGCGAAACTGTTAAGCAAGTCTACTTTCTCAGCGAAGTTGTTAGCGAACTTGTCAGCGAACTTACCAGCGAAATTACCAATCTTTCTGCGAAACTATCATGTCAAAATTAACTACTCTCACACTTGCGGATCTTGAAAGTGTTGCTCCTAATAGACCTCCAAGACTCATTAATGGAGATAATTTTGAAGATTGGAAGAGATGTCTCAAGGCTTTCTTTTTCTATACAGATCATAATCAATGGGAATCGATTATTTCAGGTCCTCATATACCTACGGTTACAGTTGGTGATGTCGTTTCTTAGAATAAAGATCCATCTTCTTATACTGAAAGAGATCTGAAACTGATTGATCGTGATCAAAAAGCATTTGGTGCTCTAACTCTCTGCTTGGCTCCTGACATCTACAATCGTTTTGCAGAGCATAAAAATGCTAAATCTCTTTATGATGCTCTCTGTGAATTCTTTGATGGGAATGCAGATCTGGTGAAAGACATGAGTATTCAAGCTGAAAAGGAGTTTAACTCGTTTGTAGGATATAAGAATGAAAGTTTGACAGATCTTACAAATCGATTCTTAACTGTTTCAAGCACTCTGAAGAAATATGATGAAAGACTCTCCAACAGCGAACAAGTTAACAGACTTCTCGATTTTCTTCCACCACAATGGAGTCTTCAAGTGAGGATGCTCAAACAAGAAAGAGGTTTTACAGATTATAAGCTGATGGATATCATTAATAAGTTGAAATCCTTTGAGTTGGATATGAAAAGAAGAGAATTTAACCAGACTATGATGCCCACACCTGGTTTTTCTCAAAATGCTGCTTTATTTTCATCCGCTGCAAACTCTCACATTCAGAATCCAATTCAAGGAGGGAGCAATACAAGTAATTTCTCAAGTGGTAGTAATCATGTTGGAAAGGAATTGGGAAATTCTAAGGTGAATGCTGAAACTACTATTCCATCTGAAACAATGGCTCTTTTTGGAATGTTTGTTCAGAGCTATGAAGCTCTTGTTGCTGGTGAATTGAAAGGTAAAGGAATGACTATGGAGGATATGTATCAAGTTGATCCTGATGATTTGGAAGAAACTGACATTCAATGGCAAATGGCAATGTTAACTTTAAGAGCTCGGAGGTTCATGGAAAGAACAGGAAGAAAGAACTTCGGTGGTCAATCATCAACCTCAAAACTAGGATTTGACAAGTCAAAACTGAGATGCTTCAACTGTAAACAATTGGGACATTTTAAACGTGAATGTCCATTACCAATTGTAACAGATCCTAGTAACACAGGAGTGCCAAGATTGACAGAGAAAGTAAAGGAAGAGGGAAATTCAAAAAAGGAGTCAGCCTTGATTTCTAATTTTGACTGGAGTGCAGAGGTGGAAGAAACCAGATCTGAAATAAATCATGCTTTAGTTGCTGAGATTGTGAAAAGTGATGAGATGGAAGTTGAGAAAGATGAGTTTGTGTTGTTTAAGGAATTCAAAGGAGAGAATGAATCTTCAGTAAAGGAGAAAGAAGAGAAAGATGATGGAGAGAAGAAAGAGAAAACTACAGATTCAAAAGCTGTGAAAGGAAAAGAGAAGGATGATGCGGCCGCTACTGTTGAGGAAAGGAAATCGAGTACTCCAGTATGCATGTGCGATAAAGCTTTAGCTGCCGAAAAGATGATAATGGGACTTCCTTATGAGGTAATAAAGGATATGTGTTCATCTGCTTGCAAAATTAGACTTTTTGGGGTTTATAAGGCTAATCGTTTGTTAATTGATAATGAAAAGGATTTAAAACGCATTAATGATGAACTTAAATTGAATGAATCAAAATATTTTGTGAAATTAAATGAGGCTTTAAAAGAAACTGATCATTTAAAAAGAATTGTTTTGGAAAGGAATGTAGAGATTAATACTTTGACTGAACGGGTTGCTCTGGCTGAATTTGAAGCAAGCAAACTTCAGTCAAAGTTAGATAAATGGACTATTTCTGGAATGAAACATGATGATCTTTGTAAATCTCAACGGGGAGCAAGAATTAAAACTGGTTTGGGTTATGAAAATGTACAGGTTTATCCTCCTCCTAGTACATATTGTTATTCTCCTATGCCTGTTCCTCATCCTTCTAATGATTTAATCAAATCAGATACTGACAGTATGTCTGCAGGTTTAGTTGGGAATAATTCTAAGTACATTCGTGAAGACTACGACTATGGACCAACTAGTGGGCTTGGATGCACTAGTTCTAGTACACCTGAAAAACAGCAGTCTGTTTTAGATAATAAGTCTAGTTTAAATTCAGTGTTTGTTTCTAGTTCAAATGTAACAGACTTGAATGTCTCATGTTCTCCTGATTGTTCTATTTCATCTTGTAATTCAAATCTTAATAGTGATGATTTTTGTTCTGGTTATGAATTCAATGAATCTGATGTTTCACCTAAAACAACTGAGCAACTTAAAACTAATTCTTTTGAAAAGTTCTTTTCTCAACCTATTCCATCTTTTATACCATTAAATACAACATCTTCAGAAAAATGCAGTTCTCCTTCATCTGAAACTGGTACCAATGGTACGAGTTTTACTGATTTGTCAGAAGAATCAAGCTATGATTTTGTAAAGAATAATTCTGAGTCAAATAAACAAAAACATCATGAGATGTATGAGACATTCAGTGATGTTGATTCTAGTTTGTCTGAATGTGATGAGGAGATTATTATTGATCCTATTTTTACCTCATCACATCGTCGACCTAGATTCAAACATCATTGTTTCAGGTGTGGTGAAGAGGATCATCTTATCAAAAATTGCCCTTTGATTGAAAGATCCTCTAATAGAAATTATTTTGGGAATAAATTGACAAAATTGGTTAATAATTTCTTTCATAAAAAATCAGCTTCTTTGAAAACAAAGGTTGTTCAATCTTGGGTCCCTATTACTCCTGGCTAAATGATTTGTTCATTCATTTCAGGGATCTTCTTCAAAGATTGTAAACAGTCTGTGGCATGTTGATAGCGGCTGTTCCAAACACATGACGGGATTAAAGGATTTGTTGACTAATTATCGAATTATCGATGGAGGATATGTGGCATTTGCTGGAGACAAGAAGGGTGGAAAAATGATTGGACAAGGAGAAGTTACCAATGGCTCTCTTACTCTTGAAAAAGTCAACCATGTTCCTGAATTGGCATTTAATCTTCTGAGCGTCTCTCAAATTTGTGATAAAGATATTCCAGTTCTATTTAAATCTGACGAATGTTTATTTTTGAAATCAGAGATAGCTGTTCCAGAAGATTTGATATGAATTCTAATGAGTCAAAAGCTACTGCAACTTGTCTTCTTTCAAAAGCATCAACATCTGAGTCACTCTTGTGGCATCGTCGATTAGGCCATGTCAATTTTAAGATAATTAATAAATTAGTAAAGAACAATCTTGTTAGAGGACTTCCTTTAAAAGATTTCTCTATGTCTGAAAAATGCATGGCATGTGCCAAAGGGAAACAACATAAGAAACCTCATAAGCCTAAACTTTTAAATAACATATCAAGTCCTCTAGAGTTGTTACATACTGATTTATTTGGGCCAATTAGTGTTAAATCCATTGCTAAAAAGTCCTTTTGTCTTGTTGTTACAGATGATTTTTCACGTTATTCATGGGTGAGGTTTCTTGCTCACAAAAGTGAAGTTGCTGAGGAATTGCAGAAATTAATCATTTCTATTGAATCAGTCAGTAAGAAAAGAGTTATGGGATTAAGAAGTGACAATGGCACTGAATTTAAAAATCAGATTCTTGACTCATTTTGTGCTCAAAAAGGGATCGTGAGACAATTTAGTGCTGCAAGAACACCCCAGCAGAACGGAGTTGCAGAAAGAAAGAATCGTACTCTTGTGGAAGCTGCTCGTACAATGTTGATAGAATCCTCATTACCTGTCATTTTCTGGGCTGAAGCTGTTAATTGTGCTTCTTATGTTTTAAACAGAGTGCTAATTGTGAATGATAAAGTGAAGACTCCTTATGAACTTTTTCATAAGAGGAAGCCACTAATTGATTTCTTTCGCCCATTTGGATGTTCTTGTACGCTTCTGAATACTCAAGCTCAAAAGACCAAATTTGGGGCTGTTTCTGATGAATGTTACTTTGTTGGATATTCTTCTTCACAAAAGGCATACCGAGTTTACAACAAAAGAACACGTATTGTTCAAGAGTCATTTTATGTTGATTGGCAAGAATCAAATCCTTCTGAAGTTAAATCTGAACCTGCATGGTTCTTTGATTCCGATACTATGTTCAATTCATTCAATTTGCCAGTTTTCGATGATGATACGTCAAGTCCATGTACTCAAACGAATATTATTCCATCATCTTCATCGTCTGTTCCATCAATTCCACAAGTAATTGATGCTGTTTCAATTGATGTCAGCTCATCGTCTCCGATGCCTGATCAAGCACCATTATCTGATTCTTTATCACCTACATCTCCTAACTCACCTGATTCATCACCTGTCATTAATACACCTTCATCTACTCTTTCTCCGGCGGCTGATACTTCTTCAACTATCTTTCCTTCTTCTGGAGATTATAAAACTTTGAAAGATCATCCGCTTGATAATGTAATTGGATCTGTTTCTGATGGTGTTCGCACACGAAGTCAATCCGGTCTGATTAATGTTTGTCTTTTCTCATGCTTCATTTCTCAAATTGATCCTAAAAATGTTCATGCTGCTCTACAAGATCCGTGTTGGGTAGAGTCTATGCAGTTGGAACTTCAACAGTTCAGGAAGCTTAAGGTTTGGACTTTAGTTGATTTACCTCCCAACAAGTATCCAATTGGTACAAAATGGGTGTTCAAGAACAAACCAGATGATCGGGGTGTGGTGGTGCGAAACAAATCTAGACTTGTAGTGCAAGGCTTTGCTCAAGAAGAAGGTATTGATTATACAGAAGTCTTTGCTCCAGTTGCTCGTCTTGAAGCAATCCGTATATTTCTTGCTCATGCTGCTCATAAACAGTTCAAAGTGTACCAGATGGATGTGAAATGTGCTTTTCTCTATGGCGACATTGATGAAGAGATATATGTGTGTCAACCACCAGGCTTTGAAGATCCTGATTTTCCTGATAAAGTGTATAAGCTTGATAAATCTTTGTATGGACTTCATCAAGCACCCAGAATCTGGTATGAGACTCTTACACAATATCTTTTAAGCAATGGTTATTCTCGTGGTACCATTGATATGACCTTATTAAAGAAGGAGGTGAATGGTGAAATGATCTTTGTTCAAGTGTATGTCGATGATATTATTTTTGGATCCACAAACTCTCAATTGTGTAGAGAGTTTGAAGAAGTGATGAGCCAACGGTTTGAAATGAGCATGATGGGTGAAATGTGCTTCTTTCTTGGCTTGCAAGTTGAACAACAGAAAGAAGGAATTCTTATTCACTAAGAGAAGTACATTAAAGATATTCTGAAGAAATTTAAAATGGATGATGCGTCTACTGAAATGACTCCTTTTACTGCTCAGACGTGTCTCACTCCAGACGAAAATGGAAAACCAGTTGATCCTCATCTTTTTCGATCTATGATTGGCTCTCTCATGTATCTTACTGCAAGTCGTCCTGATATCACTTTTGCTGTTGGTTACTGTGCTAGATATCAGTCGGCTCCAAAGGAATCTCTTGAGAAAGCTGTCAAACGAATCTTTCGTTATCTCAAAGGATCATCTCGTCTCGGACTGTGGTATCCATATGGTGGAAATTTTGATTTACATGCTTATTCTGACAGTGATTCCAATGGTTGCAGGTTAAACAGAAAATCTGTGTCTGGAGGATGTCAATATTTGGGTAATTGTCTGGTATCTTGGCAGAGCAAGAAACAAACAACAGTCTCTCTTTCTACAGGGGAAGCTGAATATATTGCTGCATCTAGCTGCTGCTCTCAAGTTCTCTGGATACAACACCAAATGATTGATTATGGAATTAATTTCCTTCATACACCTTTATTCTGTGATAATGAGGCTGCCATTGGAATCGCTAAAAATCCCATTCATCATTCTCGCACAAAGCATATTGAAACCCGAATTCATGCGATTCGTGATGCTCAAGAGAAGGTTTCATTTATATTATTCCCATCGATACAAAAAATCAAAAAGCTGATCTTTTCACAAAAACGTTTGATAAACCTCGTTTTTATGAATTGATTTCTATGCTTGGGTTAATATCTTTTTAAATTTTCATTTTCTATTTCTTTGGTCATAATTTTAAAAATAAAATACATAAAAACAAAAACCAATAAAAAAAATAAATCAAGTTACAATTTTTCTATAATTATAGACAAATGAAAATAAAAATTTGGGGGAGTAATATCAGTATTCTGAGATCGGATTTAACATGATGAGAAATGATTGTATATTCTCTAAATATTCTTATTTACATGACCAGTAATTCTATGAGAAATGATAGTAACTGTCTCTAGATTCTGCTTCATAATAAAAAAAATAATAGGAAATGGATCAGATTCTTTGACGATATGCTTGATAGACTCAGCCTGATGAATGAAGTAGACAGCAGCTTTATGATTAAATTAAACTTTATGCTTAAGAATGCCTGGATTTACTCATTCATTTTGGATTGCACAAAAAACTGAGTCCTGACAAAAATGGATTGAGAATGAATCTTTCGTTCATTGTGCTTTGATATGTCATCATTCTCTGCTGTTTTATTTTGTGTTAAGATGTCTTGTGTCTGTGCTTATCTCCTTTGCTGTACGAAAGTACTGACCTGGAGTGATGATCTCCTCTGCTGTACGATAGTACTGACCTGGAGCTCTCATCAGCACATGTTCAAATGGTTATCTCCTCTGTTATACGTGAGTATAGATCTGGAGCTCTCACCATTTTGATATAATTATGTCAAATCATCTTATGATGAATTTCTCTCAGAATGAAATATTTTGTGTATAATCATTTGTACACTTATTCAAAAATGTTGTTTCATGAAGATTGATTCATAATTCAATAAATCCTGAGGTTGGGTGAGGGTTTTTACCAAATGATTGTGGGGTCTTAGCATTCTAAAGCATCTAATCGAACCTTAAATGAATCATAAGCTGTTGTTTGAAAAAGGATAAGGCATGAGTTTAAGTGGATAATTATATCAGCAATCGTTATTGATTTGTTCTAATTTCTGTGGTTTCTGTGCAGATTGTGATCAGATCTTGTTTTCAGTATGATCTCATGACTGGTAGATGATTTTTAATCATCATTATATTCTAAAATATTTAGAGAATGTGATCTCTGATTATTTTAGATCTCATTATGTGATGTGCTTCCCTTGAGTATTATTGTTAATAAAAATAAAAAAAAATAATAAAAAAAATAAAAATAAAAAAAATAAAAAATATAATAAAAAAAATAATAATAATAATAAAAAAAAAATAATAATAATAATAAATAAAAAATAAATAAAAATTTTGGTGCGAAATTATTCTTTCGCTGACAGCTTCGCTAAGCGAAACTGCAATTTCGCTAGGTTAGCTTATAAGTTGTTAACCAGTTATCTTTTAGCGAAATTACAGTTTCACTGAGCGAAACTGTAAATTCGCTTGACGAATTTATAGTTTCGCTGTCAGCGAAACTATTGACTATATAAGTCAATTTTGCGAAGTTTTCTTCATAACTTCGCAAATCAGTTCAGGTCGTCTGTTAGGGTTTTTATGTTTAATATACGGCGATATTGATTTGAGATTGGTTTTTGGACTGATTTTGAGTGATTTTCTCTTCAGATGTGAGTTTCGAACGTTGATTGACCATTTAATCTGGATTACATCTTGTTTCTGATAAGCGATTTGGATTTGTCGCTTCGGTGGTTTCGCTGTTCGTTCAGCGAAACTACCGAAGTTTCAGCGAAATTGAACGAAAGTTCACCGTCTTTCAGCGAAACTGTAAAGTTATGCTGTCCCAGCGAACTTAACAGTTTCGCCATATCTTATCTAATTTCGCAAAACTAATCCTTATTTCACAGTTTCGTCTATAATTTCTTAAGTCAGCGAAACTAATTTGTAACAGCTAATCTAAATTAATTTTTGGTGAAACTAATTGCGAAACTACTTTGAATCATTCTAATCTTGTCGAAAATGCTTTTTGTTCTGCTAAATTAACAAGTTTCTATGAGCAAAACTATAGTTTCGCTCATCGAAACTGTTTGATTTTCTTGACGAAACTGTCTTTAATTCAGCGAATCAATCATGTCTTAGTGAGCGAAACTATTGTTTCGCTTGCCGAAATTAATTGTTTCTTTTGTTTGTATCTTATTTTTCTTATTTTCAGTATTTCTTATTCAAATTTATTTGTTGATCTTTTCAGATTATTATGGCGAATCTAAAGTTTGACGAGAGGAATAACATTACTGCCATATTAGATGATACTTTGCCTAAAGCGGCCGGATTTTGGGATTGTATACGATGGCTCCAAAGATCACCCATTGCATATGCTATCTCTCATTCTCCCACTATCTATGATCTTCACATTAGAGACTTTTGGAGGTCAGCGGAATACAACACCGGAGGAGATGTTCAGAGGATCATAGCTAGAGTGCTTGATCATGATATATCTATTACTGCTGAGAATGTGTCGAGGATTCTTAGACTGGACGATGATACTGGTGATGAGGTTGATATGACGGAATCTGAAGTATTCCAAGCTTTCCGGCAAATGGGATATGAGGGACCAGTCTTTGGGTCGAGGAAAGAGATTAAAAAGTCATTTTTATCTAAAGAATGGAGATATATAGCTCACGTGTTTATTATGTGCTTAGATCACCGTAAGGGTGGATCAGATGGACTTAATCTTGACTGGGCCAAAGCTATGGTGATATGTTGCAAAGGAGAGAAGGCAAACATTGCTAGATTGATCTTCGCTTGTATGGCAGAAAATGTGATGGCAGTGAAAAAGGATAAATGGTTATTATATCCTCGTTTTATTCAGATGATTATTGATGATTTGATTCCTGATGTTCCTAAACACGGTGAAGTTAAGAGATTGGTTCAGATGAACCCTAGGATATTTGCAGATTGTTGTGCTATACGCCATGATTTCAGTGGTAAAATAACCCATCTCTGGGAGAACATGTACCCACCAGAGCGATGGAATTATATCAGACGAGTCGATGAGTCTTAAAACAAAAGAGCTGAGGAAACACGGGTGAAACAAGCTGATGCAGCTAAGAAAAGAAAGAGATATGCAAAGGAGAAAGATTATGATTTTGAAGAAGATATAGATACACAAGCTGAAGAGATAAGGGTGGAGAAGGAACGAAGGTCTAAAAAGAGGACTGACTTTGTTGAGCCTGAACGAAGAACAAAACATAGACATGAGGGTTTCACAGCTGGAAAAGAAACAAGTGCTGGTCTTGATGAGGATGTGATTCGTGGTCTAAATACTTCATTGGCAAATGAATTAAGTATGATAAAGACTAAACTGATGAATCAAGAGATTCGGGAACAACAGAAAGATGAGGTCATTGATGGAATGAAAAAGATGTTCATTGATCAGAACAGTTTGATTAAGAAGTTATTTGAAGAGATTTCACAGATGAAGGCTGCTGCTGGCCTACCCAGTCAACTAACTCAATCTGAGTTAGATGATATGACTGATATATCTAAGTACCCATTCTTGAATGTTGGTACCTCATCAAAGGTAGGAGAGGGCACCTCTGGAGCAGCTGATACTGAAACAAGAGAACAAGAGATTCCAAGAGAAGAGGCTGGTAGAAATGATGAAGATGAGATTGTTGAGGCTGAGTTTGTTAATCTACAGTTTGACTTTGATAAAGATATTTTGGGAGAAGAAGTGATTGTTACAGATACTCATGAGGAAGCATCAGATAAAGGTAAAGGGTTGATTGATGAAGAAGAGGAGGATGAGCAGTTGGTTGATTATGATTCTGAGCCGGAATTCTATGAAGTAGATGAAAGACCTTTAGTGTATGTGGCTAAGAAGGGAGATGATGAGAATGATGTGTTTGAGATGGATAAGAGTGATTGGTTGATAAAGGAGAAGGAGGCTGAAGAACTCACCCCTCTGTTTCAAAATATGGAGGGTTTGAGCGGAAAGGAAGCAGACAAGAAGATAATCAGCTGGTGTTATAATCCTTTCTTAAAGATGTTTTTGATTAAAAGAAGAGGAGGTAATATCAGTTACATGCTCAAGAGGAAGGCGTTTAAGACCTTGCCTAAGTGGGATCTGAGACGATTAGCTACCTTGCCTTTGATTAATGCTAATTTAAGTGAAAGGGCAGAATTTCTGGAGAAGGAGATTAAAAATGGTCTAAATGATAATTTTGAATCATTTGGTTTTATGAAGGCTGAACGAAAGAGATCTAAGAAAGACAAAGACTGGGAGACAGGGAAAGGGAGAATTGTGTTGAGAGTTAAACCGCCTAAGACTATAAACAGAGTAAGACTGGCTGATCCTCTTCCTCCTCGTTTACAGGACTTTGAGAAGTGGTTCTATGATAATAACACTGGTGAGGCTGTGATTAGAGTCAAACAAGGAAGAGAATTTAGGGTGTTTGATCCAATGGAGTTATTCAGCTTTTGTGATGAAGATCTTTTGATTCTCTGTGAAAATCATATAAAGGCGGGGGCAGGTGAGGAAACAAGAAAGGAGGCAAGCTTGTTTATGAATGTGGCGAACAAAATAAGGGGAGTTCGGGCAGAGGTGAAAAGTTTGGCTGAAAAGGTGAGAGCACAAGATGACTTGGCTATGGATGTTCAAGACTTAACAAGGCAGTTTGCTAGAGCTAGTGGTCATTCGCATGAAGCTGATGAGGCAGGAACTAATCTTGGAGAATCAATGGCTGAAGCTTCTCAAGACACTGCTGCAGGAGGAGATGAAGACAGATCAACAGCAGCTGAGGAAACGGGAGCTGAAGAGCCGAACGAAGAGCAGTGAAGACAGTGAGGTCCAACCTAGGGGGAGTATTGAAGATCATGATAGGTTGGACTCACTTTAGTATAGATGTTTACTTTTCATTGTAATAGGACTTGTGTTAGTTTCATTTTGTATTTTGATAGTTATTAGCAGTTTTGGCAGTCCAGCGAAACTGTGAGCGAATCTATAGTTTCGCTCACAGTTTGCTGTTTTGGTTCACCCGGCGAACTTATGTTCTGCCGGGCGAAACTATAGTTTCGGCATGACAGTTTCGCTTGTAGCGAAACTGTCAGCGAAACTATGACTGCTATATATACTTTTGTTATTTCATTTTGCATGAGAAGTTTGCAAAACCCAAAACGTGGAATTCTGTTGCAAACTATCATTCTCAAGCAGTTACTTCATTGAAATACATTGTGCTTATTGTTATTGAGTGAGTTTGTTCATTTGAATATCAATTATGTCTTGATTCATCATATTCATCTCTCAATTGTTTGTTATTTGGCTTATGTATGTGATATTGATCAAACTATTCTATCAATTGTACTGTTCATCGATCATATGGACCAACAACTACAAGCCTTAATCCCCTTGTAGTCTCAATGACTCTGCCAGCTGAAACCGCTCAGGTATCCTCTCAACAGGATCCTGATGCAACCAATATAGGGGAAACCACATTGCTGGAATCTATCTCACTTGAGAAGATTACCATTGAAGAGCACCAATCTCCTCAGGTGCAAACCTTTTCACCACCATCTCCCACTGATACCGCCCCTACAAGCCCAACTGCAGTCATTGCACAAGTGCTGACTCAGCTACATTCCTCTACCCCTCCCCAGAAACCTGTTACTACTGGGAAAACCTCAACAGCTGAGGGAGAGGATCAAAATGTAGTTTATATCCAACAGCATAGGGATTATCAAGTTCAGTCTCCTAGTGTAAATGTGGAGACCAGAACATCTGGTGAGGCTACCTCTTCCCCTGTGTCCGCACATGCACAGGATGAAGCTGGTATCATCTCTAAGACCTCACCAGAGGCAACTGTCAATGAAGGACATGCTCCTGAGACAGGAAGTCCCCAGTTCCAAGACAAAGGGGCACATGTGATCATTGATTTACACTCAGCACATGTTCATCCTCATTCAATCAGGAGGTCAGGTGATTCAGTTTATACTGATGATGACCTGGGCTTTTTCTTTGAAGTCTTAGCCCAAAATACTATTCTTGAGGCTGAGGTTTGTAGATTGAAAGATCTGCTTCCCATCATGCCTCAGGAATCAAGACCATCTGCCCCAATAAACCCACAGATGGCAGCTTCTGTTGAAGCTTCCCTAAACACTGAGCCACTCAAATCAACCAAACCACCAGCCTCTGGCTCAGGCACCATTTCTCAGGGAGAGAACCCCTCTGAGCAAATGGTTGCTGCATTCAAATCTTCCTTACCTCTCATCACACCCATCATCACATCTATTGTTCATAAAACCATTGATGAGAGGCTCTCCTCAGATATTACCTCACTTGTGACTGATGCTGTGTCCAAGCACCTTTCTGACATTCAAACCCCTGAACCCAATGCAACCAAAAAGGGGGAGTCTAAGTCAGCAAAGGATGATAAAAGGAAAAGAGCTGAAGAGGAAGAAGATAAGGAAGAGAACAAAGGCAAAGAGATCATCACCTACAAAAGAAAGAAAAGTATTGGTGATCAAACTGAAGATGAGAAGAGGTTAGATGAGATGATCAAAGAAGCTGATGACCAACACAGTAGATCCATGGACAGGATCATTGATCAGCTCTTCAGGCAAGGATTTGACACTGCAAAACTTGACTCAGAGATCAGGAGACTTGAGATTCAAGAAATTGAAGATTGATGGGCAAGTTGTAATGAAGAAGAAAGGGAGAGACTAGAGGCTATGATTAGATTTCTTTCTAAACATCTGGGAAGACCTATCATAGAGATTAAATCATGGTCCAGAGATAGCATCTTGGAGATAACTACCAAGATATGCTCATCTGAAAGCTTCAATAAAGGCTTAACCATTAAAGCTCTGGATGAAGCTGGTGCTGGGAAGAGAACTGATATGGCCAAGTTGTCAAAAGCCACCCTCACCAACAAAATGATAGAGCAGCCCTTCAAATCTCCCTTACCAAAACAATCCTCCAAGCCAACCTCACAATCAAAACTGCCTACATCTAAACCTTCAAAACAACCAACCTCTCAACCTCCAAAACAATCAACCTCACAACCATCTAAACCAATCCCTTCACCCAAGAAACCTATCCAAGAGTCCACCAGTGAAGCACCAAAAAGAAAAAGAAGGTTGCTGAGGATGGAAGAAGAAGAAGAAGAGGATGAAGAAGACAATCTGCCAATATCTGCTGTTCTTGAAATGAAGAAACTGAAGCCTAGGAGTCAATCACAAGCAATAACTCCTGAAACTCAAAGGATGACAGTTAAGGTCAAAATTGAAGAAGAAGAACAGCAGAAGCAGCATGATGAGCAGTTTCTTAAAATGGTTGACAAGGACTTCCCTCAGTCCTCATCCATTCAAGCTATGAAGATTCAAGCTCAAAGGTTGTACACTCTCAGGCATACTTTTCAACATCAAAAAGAAAGAGTGCGGATTTGGCCAGATCCCAGGGTAAGTTCTAGAATTCACAAGAATAATTTACCAAGTAGATATCATGGCCAAGTAAGAAAGACTTTGAATGCTGCAATCATGTTGGCCATGGTAGTCTCACCCTGGGAAATCATTGAAGAATTCAAGAAAGCTCACACATCCAAATCAACCCCTATGTCTATTCTTGAGAATAAAATGATCAAGAAGGGGTTGCTATACAAAAGACTTGAAGATCTTCAGAAGAGTGAACTCCAGTTGTTACTTGAAGGCTCTCATCCAGATGAATTCGCATATAGAGAGATAACAACTGTTGAGCTAAAGAATGGGAAGACAGTGAGGTACCTGTCTGAGTACTATGGGCCTGAGTTCTTCTTTGAGGGAGGAGCAGAAGAACTCACTAAGGAGGAACAAGTTGTTCTCCTTGAGGCCTATGCAAGGGAGTCTTTCAAACTCATAAATGGGAAATAGGTTTCATGGTTGGGACAAGACTCTGTGTCCAAATTCCCCAAGACAGAGTTCCCTTCCATACTTAGCCAATCAAATGATTAGAAATCTTTTCCTGGCCTGTGCTTATCTGTTTACCTCTGAAGCTGATCAAGAGAGTACTTTTGCCAAAGAATAAGTGGGATCTTCAATAAAGTTAGAGGTTTTGGCTGCATTGGTTCAGGGGAGTTTGTTGGACCAAAAGAACCAATGAGCCTGATAAGAAAAACCTCTAAGTCCCACAGACATTACAACTGCTGAAGATAATCACATCAGCTGAAGACATCAGCTGATTACAAAGGTCTGAAGACAAAGTCTGAAAGCAAAGAACTAAAGACAAAGTCTGAAAGCAAATAACTGAAGACAAAGTCTGAAGAAGAAGTGCTGAAGACAAAGACTGAAGACCAAAGTGATCAGCAGTTGTCACAACAGCTGAAGTTGTTAACTTTAGTAGTTGTGATGGTTTTACTTTTCAGTACTTGTAATTTTATATTTCAGTAGTTTATTGTTTCAGTAGTTATTAGTCAGTAGTTTTATGTAAATGTACTTAGCATTCACTGAGATGTAATCAGTTGTTGAGAACATCTCAGTAGTTTGCATATTTCAGTTGTTTTTTTAATTCTGTTAGATGTCACTGTCAAGTGACATCAGCAGACGTCACATTCCTCTATATAAGGAATGTTGACCTAGCTGTATTTCTAACCGAAGCATTACGCGTGAATGAAAACATTCCTTTAACAGAAATATTCTCTCTATAATTGTGATTGATTGTCTTGCATATTCATTACCTTTCTTGCTTGAATTCGATCTCAAATTTGTGATATTCCGCTGCATAATTCAAACCTAATTGATCCGATCCTATCAAGAAAGTAGGCATGCATAAGCTCCTTGTTCAAATTTATGTTGATGACATTATTTTTGCATCCTCTGATCCACAGTTGTGTGATGCCTTTACTAAATTGATGCAACAAAAGTTTGAAATGAGTGCCATGGGAGAATTACAGTTCTTTCTGGGTTTGCAAATCAAACAAATGGCTGATGGAACTTTCATTCATCGGTCCAAATACACAAAAGATTTGTTAACCAAGTTTGATTTACAAAACTGTAAACCTTGTTCTACTCCCATGTGCAGCAACATACAATTGGATGCTGATCAGAAAGGTAAAGCAGTTGATGAAACTCTTTACAGATGTATGATTGGTTCCTTGATGTACCTTACAGCTTCTAGACTAGATGTTATGTTTGCAACTTGTGTCTGTGCTAGATTTCAGGCTGCACCTAAAGATTCCCATATGATTGCAGTCAAGAGGATCTTTAGATATTTGCAAGGAACTCAATCTCTAGGACTTTGGTATTCCACTGGACACTCTTGCAAATTAGTTGCTTTCTCTGATAGTGACTATGCAGGGTGTAAGTTAACCAGAAAATCAACTTCTGGTGGATGCCAATTTCTAGGCAACTGTTTAGTTTCTTGGCAGAGTAGGAAACAAACTTCAGTTGCTACATCCACAGCTGAAGCAGAGTACATTGCAGCTGCAAGCTGTACATCTCAGGTACTCTGGCTTCAAAATCAATTATTGGATTATGACATTACAGAGACTAAGACTCCTTTACTAATGGATAGTGCTTCAGCTCTTTGTATTGTTAAGAATCCTGTCCAGCATTCTAGGACCAAACATATTGAGATCAGACATCATTTTATCAGGGATTGTTATGAAAAAGGTCTGATTGATCCAAAGTTTGTGCCTAGTGCTGATGAGCTTGCAGATATATTTACTAAGCCTTTAGACAGTGCAACTTTCCATAATCTTGTACTCAGGCTTGGTATGCTGCAACTAGAATAATTTGACAACTACTGATGCTCTTAGTTAATAAATACTGATGAGCATTAGTATAATGCTGTCAAAAATAAGTGTTGATAAGTCATTTTATCTTCAGTACTTAAAAGTACTGAAGTACTTCATTTGTTGAAATGTACTGATGTAGTTCAAACTACTGATGTCTTTTATAATAGATAAGTACTGATGACCAATGAAACATCTGAAAATCAGATGATCTGATGAGTAAGTGTTAAGGTCATTGAAACAGCTAAACTTTGTGAATTGACGACAACAACTACTGTTTCATTTCAAAACAACTGAAGCCAAAACCAAGTATTCAGTAGTTTACAACTACTGATGACTAACGCCAAGTCTTTAGTTGTTTACAACATCTGAAAGTTAAAACCATGTCTTCAGTTGTTTTCTAACAACTGATGACTCACACCAAAACTTTCAGTTGTTTTCTTTCAGCCGTTTCATAACCTATAAATACCTAACCCTAACTTCAAACTTTTCATAACTCACTTTCCAAACGTTCATCTTCCATTAATGGCGACCATGCAAATCAAACCTCGACACAACTGTGTCGCTTACCTTACCAAATCAGCCTTTTGGAACAAGTTTGATGCATTGATCTGATGGTTGATTCCCAATATCGCACAGCCTTCCTCTTGAATCCTACCATCTATCCCGATACCCTTTGCCAATTTTGGACAAACGTCACTGTTTATACTGCAGAGAATGATGACTCGATCACTCTCCTGTCGTTTGTCAACCAGAAAAAGGTGGTCATCACTTCTGAGATCATTCATCAAACCCTAGACCTGAATGATGCCACCTATGTCACCAGATACCCCAAAGGCACCATTGATTTATCCTTTGTTAATCATGGTTATGAGGGTGACCTAAGTGCTACTACTATTCTGAAGAAGCACTTCCATGATGCTGAGCGTCTCATTTTCCATATGATCAATGTCTGTCTTGCCCCCAAAACATCTTCATGGGATCAAATGTCATCCAGGTGGCAACAGGTATTGTATTCTATCCTTTAACGCCAAAGCCTAAATTTTTCTGAAATAATATTTTTGGAATTAAAAGATCTGGCTATGAAACCTGTGGCTAATAGATGGATATTATATCCAAGGTTTCTTATGGCCATAATTCTTAATCAATTAAAATCTGATGGCCTTGTTGGCCTTGGAGTCCCTGCTCTGGTAGTTTTTCCAGAAGTATACTCCAGGCACAACTCCAATCCACAACTCAAAGAGGCTGCCAAACTGCTAAAACCCAAGCAGAGGGAACCCACAGCCTCCACCTGCAGATCTAAAGTCCCCTCCAAACCAAAATCCAAGAAAACCACAAAGGCTACTCAGGGAGTTGAGTCCCCTGATGATGCCACTGCAGCACAAACGCAGGATGAAACTACTAGTCTTAATCCCCTTGTAGTTTCAACGACTCCACTAGCTGAAACCACTCAGGTATCCTCTCAACAGGATCCTGATGCAACCAATATTGGGGAAGCCACATTACTGGAATCTCTCTCACTTGAGAAGATTGCCATTGAAGAGCACCATTCACCCCAGGTGCAATCCTTTTCACCTCTATCTCCCACTAAAATCACCCCTACAAGCCCAACTGCAGTCATTGCACAAGTGCTGACTCAACTATATTCCTCTACCCCTCCCCAGAAACCTGTTAACACTGGGAAAACCTCAATAGTTGAGGGAGAGGATTATAATGTTGTTGACAACCCACAGCATAGGGATTACAAAGTTCAATCTCCCAGTGTAGATGAGGAGACTAGAACATCTGGTGAGGCTACCTCTTCCCTTGTTTCAGCACATGAACAGGATGAAGCTGGTATCATCTCTAAGACCTCACCAGAGGCAACTGCCAATGAAGGACTTAATCCTGAGGCAGGAAGTCCCCAGTTCCAAGACAAAGGGGCACATGTGAATACTGATCTACACTCAGCACATGTTCATTCTGATTTACTCAGGAGGTCAGCTGATTCAGCTAACACTGATGATGACCTGGGCTTTTTCTTTGAAGTTCTAGCCCAAAACACAATTCTTGAGGCTGAGGTATGCAGATTACAAGAACTGCTTGCCAAAATGTCTCAGGAATCAAGTCCATCTGCCCCAATTAACCCACCGATGGCAACTTCTGTTGAAGCTCTCCCAAACACTGAGCCACTCTCATCAAATAAGCCACCAGCCTCTGTTTCAGGCACCATTTCTCAAGGAGAGAACCCCTCTGAGCAAATGGTTGCTGCTTTTAAATCTTCCTTACCTCTCATCACTCCCATCATCACTACTATTGTCCATCAAACCATTGATGAGAGGATTTCCTCAAATCTTCAAACCCTTGTGGATGATGCTGTATCAAAGAAACTTTCTGACATTCAAACCCCTGAACCCAATGCAACCAAAAAGGGGGAGTCTAAGTCAGTGAAAGAAGATAAAAGAAAGAGAGTTGAAGAGGAAGAAGCCAAAGAGAATAAAGGAAAAGAGATTATTACTTACAAGAGAAAGAAAAGTGTTGCTGAACAGACTGAGGATGAGAAGAAGTTGGAGGAAATGATCAAAGAAGCTGATGAGCAACACAGTAGATCCATGGACAAGATTATTGATCAGCTCTTCAGACAAGGCTTTGATACTGCCAAACTTGATTCTGAGATCAGCAGGCTTGAGATTCAGGAGATTGAAAATAGATGGGCAGGCTGTAATGAGAAAGAAAGGGAAAGATTGGAGGCTATGATCAGATTCTTATCAAAACACTTGGGAAGACCTATCATTGAAGTCAAGTCATGGTCTAGAGACTGTATTTTGGAGATAACCACCAAAATCTGCTCTTCTGAAACCTTCAACAAAGGTCTGATCATAGAAGCTCTGGATGAAGCTGGTGCTGGGAAAAGATCTGACATGGCTAAGTTATCCAAAGCCACCCTCACAACCAAAATGATAGAGCAACCTTTACAATCTCCCTTACCAAAACAACCCTCAAAATCAACCTCACAACCCTCAAAACAATCAACCTCACAATCATCAAAACAACCAACCTCACAACCCTCAAAACCAACTCCTTTACCCAAGAAACCCACTCAATCTACCACCAATGATGCACCTAAGAGAAAGAGAAGGGTGTTGAGGATGGAAGAAGAAGATGATGAAGAGGATAGTCTCCCAATCTCTACTGTGATCAAAATGAAGAAACCTGAGCCTAGGAGTCAACCAACAACAATAACTCCTGAAACTCAAAGGCAAATTTTTAAAGTGAAGATTGAAGAAGAAGAACAACAGAAACAACACGATGAGCAGTGTTAAGGGTGGTGACAGGAATTTCCTAAGTCTTCATCCATACAAGCAATGAAGATCATGCTCAGAGGTTGTATGCTCTCAGATTTACCTTTCAGTATCAGAAAGAGAGAGTAAGGATTTGGCCTGACCCCAGAGTTAATGACAATTTAAGATTTTAAAAAAAAATTCCAAGTAGATACAATGGCCAAGTGAGAAAGACTGTTGATGCTGTGATAATGCTGGCCATTGTAGTGTCACCCTGGGAAATTCTTGATGATTTCAAGCGAGCTTACAAGACTAAGATGACCCCACAAACTTTGTTGGAAAAAAAAATAGTGAAGAAGGGGTTAATTTACAAGAAGCTTGAAGAAATCAGAAGAAATGAGCTCCAGTTGTTACTTGAAGGTACTCATCCTGATGAGTTTGCTTACAGAGAAATAACAACTGTGGAGCTGAAGAATGGAAAGACTGTGAGATATTTGTCTGAGTACTATGGGCCTAAGTTCTTCTTTGAGAGTGAAGCTGAAGAACTCACAATTGAAGATAAAGTTGTTCTTCTAGAGGCCTATGTCAGAGAGTCTTACAGCCTCATCATTGGGAAGTAGGTTAAATGATTGGGGTAACAACTCTGTGTCCAAATTCCCCAAGACAGAGTTCCCATTCATCTTTTGCCAATCAAATTTTTTGAAACCTCTTCCTGGCCTGAGCTTGACTTGGTGATTTCTAAGCTGATCCAGAAAATATGTCTGCCAATAAGTGGGACTTCAATAAGCTTTAAGGTTTTGGCTGCATTGGTTCAGGGGGAGTTTGTTGGACCAAAAAAACCAATGAGCCAGATCAGAAAAACCTTTAAGTCCCACAGACATCACAACAACTGAAGAGATCTACATCAGCTGAAAACAAAGTCTGAAGACAAAGTCTGAAGACATATGTTGAAGACAAAGTCTGAAGACCAAGTACTCAGAAGTTGTCTCAAACAGCTGAAGTGTTTCCTTTCAGTAGTTGTAATGTTTTTACTTTTCAGTAGTTTCCTTTCAGTAGTTTTATTATTGTAAAACATCTGAAGTTCTTACATTTCAGATGTTATAGTTTCAGTAGTTGTAATTCCAGTTTACACTTAGACTTTTTGTAAAGGTGTCCTCAGTTGTTGTGGACATTTTCAGTAAATTAGTTATTTTCAGTAGTTTGTTAAATCAGTTAGATGTCACTATCAAGTGACATCAGCTGATGTCACATTCCTTTATAAAAGGAATGTTGACCTAGTTGTTTTGTAACCGAAGCAATTAGCGTGAATGAAAATATTCCATTAACAGAAAAGTTCTCTCTCTATAATCGTCATAGTGTGATTACATATTCATACTTATCTTGCTTGAATTTGATCTTATTTCTGTTATATTCCGCTGCAAATTCAAATCTAATTGATCAAACTAGATCCGATCCTATCAATTGAATGCAAGAAATACTCATAAATGCTCTTTGTATTAATGAAGGTGATCGGTTACAATGAATGCTAGGGTTTGAGCATTAAACATTAACAATACACCTTGAGAACATAAGACTAAACAAAATATTCTTATTGTCTATAATGTCTATCAACAGTCACCCCACATACGAGGTTTTCTATTCTATTTATAGGCTGACAAGTTGCCTTTAACAAAAAAACTAAACTACCCCTTACCTATACATCAGAGAACTAGTCTAAGTACAAAAGTCATCATCAACATTTCTTTTGTTCATCCGCATTAACTAATGCGGATGTGTTGATCTTCATCAGCTTTTCTTTTCTTCTTCAGCATTAGTGTTTGGTCATCAACATTGACATATGCGGATGAGCAAACACTTGGCGCATTTGTTGCTGAGCATCCACATTAGTAAATGCGGATGCACAAAGTACTTGTCAGCATTTGTGTTTGGCTATCCGCATTTGTTAATGCGGAAGAACAAACACTTGTCAGCATTTGTTCTACGTCATCCGCATATACAAATGCGGTTAGCCGACACTTGTCTTCTGTTCTTCATGCAGATTCTTCATCCGCAATGGTTCTTGGACTTGTGGGATTTCCAGCAGAACAACCATCAACCCACCACTTGAATTGCCATGTATAATCATTTCAAGGTCCAACACTTTCTATTCTATTTATAGGCTGACAAAATGCCTTTACAAAATGACTAAACTACCTCTGTAATATACATCATGAAACTAGTCTAAGTCTTCATTAGCATCTTCTTCTATTCATCCGCATTAACTAATACGGATGTGTTGATCTTCTTCAACATTTCTTGTTGTTCTTCAGCATTAGTGTTTGGTCATAAACATTGACAAATGCGGATGAGCAAACACTTGGCGCATTTGTTGCTGAGCATCCGCATTAGTTAATGTGTATGTACAAAACCTTGTCAGCATTTATTCGGTTGTCCGCATTTGTTAATGCGGAAGAACAAACACTTGTCAACATTTGTTCTATGGTCATCCACATATACAAATGCGGATAGCCGAAACTTGTCTTCTTTTGTTGATGCAGATTCTTCATCCGCATTAGTTCTTGGACTTGTGGGATTTCCAGCAGTTGAACCATCAACCACCACTTGAATTGGCATGTATGATCCTTTCAGGGTCCAACAATACTCCCCCTAAGGATTATACAGCCATGTACTTCAAGGGTTGGATGGTGGATGAGGTTGTGAAGATTTTGCTGGTTTTGTGCAGCAGGAGGAGGTACTATTGGTTCTGCAAGAGATGGATCCAGAATGGCATTTATCATGTTGACAAAGTCATTGGCTTCAGACATCTTCTCTCTATTAAGCACATGAATCTTCATCTGGCTCATTGAGTATATGGCTTCAATGGGTAGCTTCTTCAATGAGATGGGTTCTCAGATTGACACAGTAGACTACCCATCTCTATGAATCAGTAAAGCTCCTTTAACATCAACCTCCAGCTTCATAATATTGCCCAGTTACAAAGGAGTCTTCTTCTTCCTCCTTTGCTCTCTCTTGGCTATAATTCTATCATAGGTTATCTTCAGTATTTTGATGCACTTGAGAAAGAAGTGCATATCAACTTCTCCCAACTTGTTGTTTATTTCCCTAAAGTGCCTAGTGTAGATAGTGGATGTAGGATTCATCAAGCAGTCTCACCTCATATCCACTAATTAGCCTGATCTCATCACCCTCCTTTCCTCCCCATCTCCTTTCAATCACCAACTCATAGGTCTTCTTATCATAGAAGACATTTGAGATTGGTTTGGAGGAGTGAGTGCCTGCTACCAATTTCTTTTTAGAGACTCAGTTGGCTTCACCTTCAACTCAGAGACTACCACTTCTTCTACCTCTTTAGTCTTTTTCTTCTTCTCAAGAGGGTTGATAAAGGATATGTCCTTCCTCATATAGATAGCCTTTAGAGATTTGAAGTTGTTTGCCCTTTTGAACATCTTTAAGATATCTTCAAACTCATACCCTCTGAACATAGCCTTGTGATTGATCAACTCCAGGTTGGCTAGTTCTTTGAGATCACGAATCTGCAGGGAGTTCACCAGAGCAGTGTACTCTGTGAAGAATTGAACTAACCCTGATGTCCTTTTAACCATAAACATATTCCAATCACTGTCATACTTCCAGGCAATGATTTTCTGATCAACTTTGCCCAATGGAGTAGACACACCCTTGATCATCACCATAGTGGTGAGACCTTCTTGAAGTTTTAGTTGAGAAGGCTCTGCAAACCACTCTAGATTTCTATGCAGAACATGTGCCAAAGAGTCATGATCTCTATGAGTTAGTTACATATCTTGAGCTGATACTCTTGTTCTTGGTTTCTTGCTTGTGATTTCTTCTTCTAGCTTCTTTAATCTCTCTTTTTTCTCATTGATCAACCAAAGGATTGCAGCTCTTAATGAATTTGTCTTCATGTTACCAAGCTTTCTCTTGGTGTAACCTTGATCAAAGAGATAATCCTTCATTTCCTTGTCAGTCATTGAGTAGGGATCAGGATATACTGATTGAGGAGCTTCAGTTTGTTTGGATTTTTAGATGGAGTAAACCACAGGTGACTTGGAAGCTTGA
Source organism: Flaveria ramosissima (assembly GCA_025215565.1). Taxonomy (NCBI): domain Eukaryota; kingdom Viridiplantae; phylum Streptophyta; class Magnoliopsida; order Asterales; family Asteraceae; genus Flaveria; species Flaveria ramosissima. The sequence goes on from CM046037.1 coordinate 64,927,963, forward strand.
GTCTTTTCATACTCAGTCACATATGAAGGGTCCAGCAGCTTGTTTGACTTTTCTTCTTCTGCTATCATTCCCTCATAGGTCATTCCAAACACCTAATTTGCATCATAACCATGATTGATGAAAAAAATAGCCTTCACCATCAAATCATCTGTTTGAGCCTTTTCCATCATCTCATGAACTGAGGATTCCACCTTTACATGGCTTTCTCTTGCTATTGGTTTATCGATCACGTAGCCTCCCTCTATTTCTCCTTCTTCAAGGTCTATAAATTCAGCTCTCTTCTTTAATTGTGCCTCATCCTTTAATGCTCATCAAGGAATTCAACAATGGCTGCTAGGCTACCAGGATCATTCTTTTCTTTCTTCTTAACCTGTTCTTCTTCTTCTATGGGTTTTTTTCCCTTGGCCTTTTCTGATATGTATTTCCTCTTTCTGGTATAAGTCTGCATACTTGGACCAGAAGAGGTTTCTGCCATTTTAGTTTCTTGAGGTAGTTTTTCAGCCTCTTTCTTTTCAGCCTCTGCTCTTTCCTTTTCTTTGTGCTTGATTTCTAATTCTTCTTGCTATTGTTGTTCTTCACAAAGCTTTCTAATCATCTCCTTTTGTTCATCACTTAAAGACACAGCAAGTACAATTTGTAGACTCAACTCCTTTTCAATTGGCACATGAGATTGAGGAATAACCACAATTGGTTCAAAAAATTGTCTTTCATCTCCAATAAAATCCCCGAATTCATCATCAATGATGAATTCCTCAGCTGTGAATATGTCAAGAGCCTTGATCATGTCATTGAATTCTGATTCTTCAGTCTGAGATTCTTCATGATCCTTGCTTGTGTATATAACCATAGCTAAACTTGATTCATCATGTTTTGCTTCACTGGATTCAGTCTCTTTCACAGACTCAGTGAATCTCATCTTTTTGGCTGGAGGGGAGTGATACCCTGAGGAACTTTCATCTTTTTCTTCTTTATCATCATCTTTTTCTTTTCCACTTCTTCTTTATTTTCTTTGTCATCCTTCTCCCTTTCTAGTTCTTGTTTAATCATGACCAACAGCTCCAGCTCAGAAATTCTCTTGTTTAGAGATTCTATTTGTTTTTATTGATCCATGATTATTTAGATTGTTCTTCAATTAGCCCTTCTTGTTCTTCCATAGCGGTGGTTTAAATAGTCAAAGTGTCCGCATGACCACTGACTTCTTCTCTAGAGTGTTGAAGAGTTGCCTTTAATTCCTTTATCTCCTTCTCTTTCTCTACTTTTTGAGCCTCATACTTTTCTTTCATCTCTTTCAATTCTTTTTCCTTCTCATCCAACTCCAGAAGTCTATTCTTTATGATACCAGACCTTCTATCCAGGAGTTTTTTCCATCTTAGCCACTTTCTTCAGAAGCTCAGAGATCATTCATCTTTCTCATCAGGTTTGTTCACCTCTAATTTAGCAAAACTTTCAGAGGGAACTGCTTCTGAAGTGACTTGTCTTACAGGCATTTGCATTTGATGAACCTCCTCATCAGAAGATGATTTGGATTCTTCTGAAGAGCTGGTAGAGTCACCAAACTCAACAGGCTCAGTAGTGGTAGGTGATGATGGAATGGGGGATGTATGTGGAGGATGTATGGGTGAAACATGAGGTGAGTGGATGGGTGATGTATGTGGTGAGATGATGGGTAGTGTTTGTGGTGATGGGATTGGTGATCTTTGAGGTGATGGAATGGGAGTAGGCATGAATGGTGATGCTATCTCTGCTTCTTGAACAGAAGGCCCAGTGTGAAGATCACCACCTACATCCATCTGTGGTGACACTGGCCTTAGTCCTTCTTCACCTAACACAACATGCTCATCAACATGTTGTTGATCATGAGTAGCTTGTTGTTCTTCTTCATGAACAGGCTCATCAACAGGAGCCTCTTGTTCTTATTCCTCTATATCCAGGACAGTAGAGGAAAGAATGTCTCACTGTAAAAGTTCCTAGGATCTCTCTTCTTTATGTATTTGTAGGACTTTGCATTGTACTGAGGAATATCCATCACTGGTCCTACAGGCACTATTTCAGGAAATGCTTCATTGATAAAACATTGTAGAAATCTTGGATACATCAAGAACATGTGCCTTCTACCCTCTTGCATGTTGGAAACCAAACTATTGAATATATAAGCAGACATATTGAATGGTTGTTTGTGCACAAAGCACAAATAGCAGATGAGGTTGTTACTGGGATATCATTCCATCCAGTCTTCCTCTTTGACAGACAATGTTGGTACAAGTGAATGAGAAACCTCCATCGTAAGTCAACCAATCCTTTGACAACCGGCTTTCCTTCATAACCTCCTTCATACCCAATGTTGGCAAAGAAGGTCATAATCTCATTATCTTCTAATTCCAAGGGAGTGTTGGCATCATCACCAAACTGTAGACACTATTTCACAGTCTGTTCAGTGATGGCCAAGGTATGATCTTCAGTGATTCTTCCAGACAGAGTCCTCACACCATCAACTTCTATCACTTTAGCAGTACTCCAAAAAGTTCTTATGAAGTTCTCATAGATGATGGGTCTTACTGTAATATCATGAGCTACTCTGGTGGTATTGATGAATCTGATCATATCTCTGAGACCTTCTGCCTTGGGTACATTGGGGTCAAGATAACCACTAACATTATCGAGCTTGCTTGCTCCATGTGAGAATTACCATTGTACCCTGTCTTAGAGGTATATGAGTTAGAAACTTGAATAATAATTATCAGATTATAATTCATAAATCAAGTGAAATAATATCAGTTTGACTTTTGAAGGTCAAAATTGATTGTTCATAGGTACTGTTCCATAGGAATTTAGACCTAACTTGATTTTTTGATGAATGACCACATTTATGTTGTTTTTCAAGTTTGTAGAGATGGTCTTCTCTGATTTTAACATATTTTAAAACTTAGAATCAAGTTTAGACATCAACATTTTTAGATTTTGTTACACCATATTCTTGTGATGAACTAGGTTTTTGCAAATCACTAATTTGTTGTTATATTCTTGTTAATGAAGTTCTTTACACTTCAAAAATGCCTGTCTTTTCTTAGTTTGATATTAATTTTGGTAATTCTTTCTTGACCTAGTGTTCTAAGTTCTTCATCAATTCGAAGGTCCGATGATTTTAGGTCATAAAATTTCACAGATTATCACCTCTTTTTCGATACTACGGTTGTTGAGAATCGAAAATGATGAATAATAAAGGTGAATGAACTAGAAACACATGATTATGATCATGGTGATGATGGTGGATGAAGAACAGTGAAGAACGCTCGTCGCACTTTAACTCACTCAAATTTGAAAAGTATTAATATGACCTTTTGAACTGGGTTTAAATAGTCAATTTAATTTCTTTTACAAATGTTCCAAGTTTCAGAACAAATGCGGTAAATTTTTAAATTCACTATTGCAAATGCGGATGGATTTTGTTCTTTAGCATTTGTGTACTGTTACAAATGCGGGAGTGTAAAACCTTAAGAGCATTTGTTCACTGTAGCAAATACGGTTGTACAAAGTAAGTCAGCATTTGTTCACTGTAACAAATATGGTAGAACAAAGATTGCCAGCATTAGTTCACTCTAACAAATGCACTGAACAAATGCTGGCAATCTTTGTTCTACCATATTTGTTACAGTGAACAAATGCTGACCGTTGGGTCAGAGAGATGGAAGCCGTTCTGGACATCAGCTAGTGTCGGGAAGATCCGAAAGTAAAGTTTGCCACTCATTTTTTCGTTGACTCAGCATTATGCTGGTGGGACAATATTGTCCAGGCTGAGGGAAAGCGATCGATAACCAAAATGAAGTGCTCTGAGTTGAAGGACTTGGTGCTGGAGGAGTATTGTCCCCACCGAGAGTTAGACAAAATTGAGATGGAGTTCTTGTATTTAGAGGCCGGGAACATGACTCATCAAGAGTACACCTCCAAGTTCAACAAACTTGCAAGACTTGTGCCAGACATGGTAACACCTGTATTCAAGAAGATCAAGAGACACATGCAGGGTTTGCCCGTGGATATCAGGAGGCACTTGATTGCGGCCAGACTAGGCACGTTTAGGTATGTGGCGGATTTAGCTAGGAGACAGTGCGATGAGAGAGACCCGATGCCCGTACAAAAGAAGGTCGAGAAATGGAGTGGAAACAAGAATGGAAATGGGAAGAGGTTTGGAGGTGATAACTTCAGAATTGGAGATAAGAGGATGAGAGTTGAGGATCAGCCAGGGAGGAAAGGAGATATGGGTGAAGGAGGTGTTTCTAGAAAATGTGGTGTCACACCCCGTGCCTAGGTAGGGTGGGACGTCACAGACTAGCAACACATATGGCAGCGGAATCAAACCATCATAAGAGCACAAATGGAGAGAACATTACATGGCATTAATATTTAAAAGAAACCAGGGCTAGAAGTAGGTCTAGCCCCTAGATGAAATTGTACATCCAACATTAAAACAACATGTATCCAATGACAATAAAAGTAAATCATTCAAAATGTTTTAGAATCAAACAAGCCAATGCCATGGTCACGGTGCTGGTGTAGGTCTTCAACAACCGCTAGAGTCCCTTCATGGATTACCTGAAACATGCTCAAAAGAAAAATGTGTCAACTAAAAAGTTGGTGAATTCAAGCGCTTAAAGTTTAAAAACAAAAAGACTCAATAGAATCCGCAAACGTTGACTTGCCTTCAACCGACACTGATAATTCCTGATTGCGATCCTTGGATTCATAGGTGGTATCAGAGCCAAGTGCTCATTGATTTAGATCGATTGATCTATCAGTGTTAGTTGTGTGTAATTGCTTTGAATTCTGTAGATTTGTCAATTTTTACTGATTAGTTCTATTGTTTTTTTTAAAAGATTTGTGTGAAACTTGATTTGTCGTTCAGCAGTACTCGGTTAGATTAACTTGGATCTATATTCAAATCGATTGAATAGCAGATCTTAGCTATTGACCATCATCACTATCTTGTTCATATCCTTTGAACAATTTATTAGTTAACATCTCCGATCTTAACTAATCATGAGCAACTTTAGTGGATCATCTTATCAATCACCAAAGTTGGAAACAAAAGCAGACTTCAAATAATGGAAAATCAAGTTTAGGAATCATGTAAATTATACAGATTCTGACTTATGGGTCTCTATAACAGAAGGTCCTTATATTCCACCCACCTTTGAGCCGGATTATAATGATAACAATCAACCTATAAGCACAAAAGATCTTTCACCTGTTGATATTAATAAGGTTAAAGTTGATATCAAAGCATGCAGCTTGCTTAGTATGGCTTTGCCAGAATAAATATTGATCAGATGTGAAAATTACAAAACAGCAAATTCCTTATGGAAGATTCTTCATACACTTTGTGAAGGGAGTGATGAAATCCGAAGCATTAGGAAGGACACCCTTCGTTCACAATATGAAACTTTTATCATATTGAGGGTGAATCAATTCATCAACAACTCCACAGGTTTATGCAACTTGTCACAGAAATGAACATTCTGCAGTTGAAGTACACAAATAAGGAATTGAACAAGAGAACGCTCCATACTTTACCAGAAAGTTGGAAGCGAACTGTATCCATGTTCAAGAATACCATAGATCTCAAAGCAGTCGGACTAGACACTCTAGTGGCTAAAGTTAAGGCTCTTGAAGTGGATGAGAAATCAAGAAACAAGAGTATAAGAACTCATGTATCACCATATCACTTTAAAGAAACAAGAAGTGCTGGAAGTGCTTTCATGTCCAATAATGATGGTGATAACTCTTTGACTTTGAGTGAAGATGCAGAGGAAGTAAGCTTCTATGCTTCAAAACCTCCTAAGAAATCTTCTCAAAGTAAGTCAAGAAAAGAGAAAGAAAGATCTGAAGATCAAAGAGACAAATCATCTGAAAAACCATCATCCAACAATCAATCAGAGTCTATCACTGTCATTCTAGACTCTGAAGAACAAAAGGCAGCTTTTGCAGCATTCATTCTAGCTTTCAAGCTTACCTAGGAAGTACATTGCCCACTAACAACATGTGCCAACAAGATTTAGAAGAACTGCCTCCGGATGTAGTGGAGGAAATGGATCTACAATGGCAAATTGCAATGATTGCCTATAGAGCCAAACAATATCTGAGAAGAGAACTAGAATTTGGCTGCTGCAAGTAAATCATCACGTATAGGAGTTGATAAGTCAAAGGTAATATGCTTCAAGTGCAATCTCTATGGACACTTTTCTAGAGAATGCAATCAACAAAATTCTGACACAATACAACATCAGAATCATCAGGCCAAACAACCTTCATCAACTCAAAGATGTTTTAGACAGCCACAACTGACCAACTCATCCCCACTAGCCACCAATTCACCAGCAGGAACTAGCAATTCTAAAGACTCTAGGCTGATCATTCTTCAAGATGGAACCTGTGACTGGAGTGTTTATGAGAAGGAAAGTGTTAGAAGAAAATCAAGCTCTAATGGCTCACATGGAAAACAAGGTTCCACCTATGGCAAGTGAGGTAAGAGACAGGTTATGTTCATCAATATGTTTGGTCATAAACATTGACAAATGCGGATGAGCAAACACTTGGCGCATTTGTTGCTGAGCATCCGCATTAGTTAATGTGTATGTACAAAACCTTGTCAGCATTTATTCGGTTGTCCGCATTTGTTAATGCGGAAGAACAAACACTTGTCAACATTTGTTCTATGGTCATCCACATATACAAATGCGGATAGCCGAAACTTGTCTTCTTTTGTTGATGCAGATTCTTCATCCGCATTAGCTCTTGGACTTGTGGGATTTCCAGCAGTTGAACCATCAACCACCACTTGAATTGGCATGTATGATCCTTTCAGGGTCCAACAATACTCCCCTAAGGAATATACAGCCATGTACTTCAAGGGTTGGATGGTGGATGAGGTTGTGAAGATTTTGCTGGTTTTGTGCAGCAGGAGGAGGTACTATTGGTTCTGCAAGAGATGGATCCAGAATGGCATTTATCATGTTGACAAAGTCATTGGCTTCAGACATCTTCTCTCTATTAAGCACATGAATCTTCATTTGGCTCATGGAGTATATGGCTTCAATGGGTAGCTTCTTCAATGAGATGGGTTCTCAGATTGACACAGTAGACTACCCATCTCTATGAATCAGTAAAGCTCCTTTAACATCAACCTCCAGCTTCATAATATTGCCCAGTTACAAAGGAGTCTTCTTCTTCCTCCTTTGCTCTCTCTTGGCTATAATTCTATCATAGGTTATCTTCAGTATTTTGATGCACTTGAGAAAGAAGTGCATATCAACTTCTCCCAACTTGTTGTTTATTTCCCTGAAGTGCCTAGTGTAGATATAGTGGATGTAGGATTCATCAAGCAGTCTCACCTCATATCCACTAATTAGCCTGATCTCATCACCCTCCTTTCCTCCCCATCTCCTTTCAATCACCAACTCATAGGTCTTCTTATCATAGAAGACATTTGAGATTGGTTTGGAGGAGTGAGTGCCTGCTACCATATTTCTTTTTAGAGACTCAGTTGGCTTCACCTTCAACTCAGAGACTACCACTTCTTCTGCCTCTTTAGTCTTTTTCTTCTTCTCAAGAGGGTTGATAAAGGATATGTCCTTCCTCATATAGATAGCCTTTAGAGATTTGAAGTTGTTTGCCCTTTTGAACATCTTTAAGATATCTTCAAACTCATACCCTCTGAACATAGCCTTGTGATTGATCAACTCCAGGTTGGCTAGTTCTTTGAGATCACGAATCTGCAGGGAGTTCACCAGAGCAGTGTACTCTGTGAAGAATTGAACTAACCCTGATGTCCTTTTAACCATAAAATATTCCAATCACTGTCATACTTCCAGGCAATGATTTTCTGATCAACTTTGCCCAATGGAGTAGACACACCCTTGATCATCACCATAGTGGTGAGACCTTCTTGAAGTTTTAGTTGAGAAGGCTCTGCAAACCACTCTAGATTTCTATGCAGAACATGTGCCAAAGAGTCATGATCTCTATGAGTTAGTTACATATCTTGAGCTGATACTCTTGTTCTTGGTTTCTTGCTTGTGATTTCTTCTTCTAGCTTCTTTAATCTCTCTTTTTTCTCATTGATCAACCAAAGGATTGCAGCTCTTAATGAATTTGTCTTCATGTTACCAAGCTTTGGTGTAACCTTGATCAAAGAGATAATCCTTCATTTCCTTGTCAGTCATTGAGTAGGGATCAGGATATACTGATTGAGGAGCTTCAGTTTGTTTGGATTTTTAGATGGAGTAAACCACAGGTGACTTGGAAGCTTGAGTCTTTTCATACTCAGTCACATATGAAGGGTCCAGCAGCTTGTTTGACTTTTCTTCTTCTGCTATCATTCCCTCATAGGTCATTCCAAACACCTAATTTGCATCATAACCATGATTGATGAAAAAAAATAGCCTTCACCATCAAATCATCTGTTTGAGCCTTTTCCATCATCTCATGAACTGAGGATTCCACCTTTACATGGCTTTCTCTTGCTATTGGTTTATCGATCACGTAGCCTCCCTCTATTTCTCCTTCTTCAAGGTCTATAAATTCAGCTCTCTTCTTTAATTGTGCCTCATCCTTTTAATGCTCATCAAGGAATTCAACAATGGCTGCTAGGCTACCGGGATCATTCTTTTCTTTCTTCTTAACCTGTTCTTCTTCTTCTATGGGTTTTTTCCCTTGGCCTTTTCTGATATGTATTTCCTCTTTCTGGTATAAGTCTGCATACTTGGACCAGAAGAGGTTTCTGCCATTTAGTTTCTTGAGGTAGTTTTTCAGCCTCTTTCTTTTCAGCCTCTGCTCTTCCTTTTCTTTGTGCTTGATTTCTAATTCTTCTTGCTATTGTTGTTCTTCACAAAGCTTTCTAATCATCTCCTTTTGTTCATCACTTAAAGACACAGCAAGTACAATTTGTAGACTCAACTCCTTTTCAATTGGCACATGAGATTGAGGAATAACCACAATTGGTTCAAAAAATTGTCTTTCATCTCCAATAAAATCCCCGAATTCATCATCAATGATGAATTCCTCAGCTGTGAATATGTCAAGAGCCTTGATCATGTCATTGAATTCTGATTCTTCAGTCTGAGATTCTTCATGATCCTTGCTTGTGTATATAACCATAGCTAAACTTGATTCATCATGTTTTGCTTCACTGGATTCAGTCTCTTTCACAGACTCAGTGAATCTCATCTTTTTGGCTGGAGGGGAGTGATACCCTGAGGAACTTTCATCTTTTTCTTCTTTATCATCATCTTTTTCTTTTCCACTTCTTCTTTATTTTCTTTGTCATCCTTCTCCCTTTCTAGTTCTTGTTTATCATGACCAACAGCTCCAGCTCAGAAATTCTCTTGTTTAGAGATTCTATTTGTTTTTATTGATCCATGATTATTTAGATTGTTCTTCAATTAGCCCTTCTTGTTCTTCCATAGCGGTGGTTTAAATAGTCAAAGTGTCCGCATGACCACTGACTTCTTCTCTAGAGTGTTGAAGAGTTGCCTTTAATTCCTTTATCTCCTTCTCTTTCTCTACTTTTTGAGCCTCATACTTTTCTTTCATCTCTTTCAATTCTTTTTCCTTCTCATCCAACTCCAGAAGTCTATTCTTTATGATACCAGACCTTCTATCCAGGAGTTTTTCCATCTTAGCCACTTTCTTCAGAAGCTCAGAGATCATTCATCTTTCTCATCAGGTTTGTTCACCTCTAATTTAGCAAAACTTTCAGAGGGAACTGCTTCTGAAGTGACTTGTCTTACAGGCATTTGCATTTGATGAACCTCCTCATCAGAAGATGATTTGGATTCTTCTGAAGAGCTGGTAGAGTCACCAAACTCAACAGGCTCAGTAGTGGTAGGTGATGATGGAATGGGGGATGTATGTGGAGGATGTATGGGTGAAACATGAGGTGAGGGATGGGTGATGTATGTGGTAAGATGATGGGTAGTGTTTGTGGTGATGGGATTGGTGATCTTTGAGGTGTGGAATGGAAGAGTAGGCATGAATGGTGATGCTATCTCTGCTTCTTGAACAGAAGGCCCAGTGTGAAGATCACCACCTACATCCATCTGTGGTGACACTGGCCTTAGTCCTTCTTCACCTAACACAACATGCTCATCAACATGTTGTTGATCATGAGTAGCTTGTTGTTCTTCTTCATGAACAGGCTCATCAACAAGAGCCTCTTGTTCTTATTCCTCTATATCCAGGACAGTAGAGGAAAGAATGTCTCACTGTAAAAGTTCCTAGGATCTCTCTTCTTTATGTATTTGTAGGACTTTGCATTGTACTGAGGAATATCCATCACTGGTCCTACAGGCACTATTTTAGGAAATGCTTCATTGATAAAACATTGTAGAAATCTTGGATACATCAAGAACATGTGCCTTCTACCCTCTTGCATGTTGGAAACCAAACTATTGAATATATAAGCAGACATATTGAATGGTTGTTTGTGCACAAAGCACAAATAGCAGATGAGGTTGTTACTGGGATATCATTCCATCCAGTCTTCCTCTTTGACAGACAATGTTGGTACAAGTGAATGAGAAACCTCCATCATAAGTCAACCAATCCTTTGACAACCGGCTTTCCTTCATAACCTCCTTCATACCCAATGTTGGCAAAGAAGGTCATAATCTCATTATCTTCTAATTCCAAGGGAGTGTTGGCATCATCACCAAACTGTAGACACTGTTTCACAGTCTGTTCAGTGATGGCCAAGGTATGATCTTCAGTGATTCTTCCAGACAGAGTCCTCACACCATCAACTTCTATCACTTTAGCAGTACTCCAAAAAGTTCTTATGAAGTTCTCATAGATGATGGGTCTTACTGTAATATCATGAGCTACTCTGGTGGTATTGATGAATCTGATCATATCTCTGAGACCTTCTGCCTTGGGTACATTGGGGTCAAGATAACCACTAACATTATCGAGCTTGCTCCATGTGAGAATTACCATTGTACCCTGTCTTAGAGGTATATGAGTTAGAAACTTGAATAATAATTATCAGATTATAATTCATAAATCAAGTGAAATAATATCAGTTTGACTTTTGAAGGTCAAAATTGATTGTTCATAGGTACTGTTCCATAGGAATTTAGACCTAACTTGATTTTTTGATGAATGACCACATTTATGTTGTTTTTCAAGTTTGTAGAGATGGTCTTCTCTGATTTTAACATATTTTAAAACTTAGAATCAAGTTTAGACATCAACATTTTTAGATTTTGTTACACCATATTCTTGTGATGAACTAGGTTTTTGCAAATCACTAATTTGTTGTTATATTCTTGTTAATGAAGTTCTTTACACTTCAAAAATGCCTGTCTTTTCTTAGTTTGATATTATTTTGGTAATTCTTTCTTGACCTAGTGTTCTAAGTTCTTCATCAATTCGAAGGTCCGATGATTTTAGGTCATAAAATTTCACAGATTATCACCTCTTTTTCGATACTACGGTTGTTGAGAATCGAAAATGATGAATAATAAAGGTGAATGAACTAGAAACACATGATTATGATCATGGTGATGATGGTGGATGAAGAACAGTGAAGAACGCTCGTCGCACTTTAACTCACTCAAATTTGAAAAGTATTAATATGACCTTTTGAACTGGGTTTAAATAGTCAATTTAATTTCTTTTACAAATGTTCCAAGTTTCAGAACAAATGCGGTAAATTTTTAAATTCACTATTGCAAATGCGGATGGATTTTGTTCTTTAGCATTTGTGTACTGTTACAAATGCGGGAGTGTAAAACCTTAAGAGCATTTGTTCACTGTAGCAAATACGGTTGTACAAAGTAAGTCAGCATTTGTTCACTGTAACAAATATGGTAGAACAAAGATTGCCAGCATTAGTTCACTCTAACAAATGCACTGAACAAATGCTGGCAATCTTTGTTCTACCATATTTGTTACAGTGAACAAATGCTGACCGTTGGGTCAGAGAGATGGAAGCCGTTCTGGACATCAGCTAGTGTCGGGAAGATCAGAAAGTAAAGTTTGCCACTCATTTTTTCGTTGACTCAGCATTATGCTGGTGGGACAATATTGTCCAGGCTGAGGGAAAGCGATCGATAGCCAAAATGAAGTGCTCTGAGTTGAAGGACTTGGTGCTGGAGGAGTATTGTCCCCACCGAGAGTTAGACAAAATTGAGATGGAGTTCTTGTATTTAGAGGCCGGGAACATGACTCATCAAGAGTACACCTCCAAGTTCAACAAACTTGCAAGACTTGTGCCAGACATGGTAACACCTGTATCCAAGAAGATCAAGAGACACATGCAGGGTTTGCCCGTGGATATCAGGAGGCACTTGATTGCGGCCAGACTAGGCACGTTTAGGTATGTGGCGGATTTAGCTAGGAGATAGTGCGATGAGAGAGACCCGATGCTCGTACAAAAGAAGGTCGAGAAATGGAGTGGAAACAAGAATGGAAATGGGAAGAGGTTTGGAGGTGATAACTTCAGAATTGGAGATAAGAGGATGAGAGTTGAGGATCAGCCAGGGAGGAAGGAGATATGGGTGAAGGAGGTGTTTCTAGAAAATGTGGTGTCACACCCCGTGCCTAGGTAGGGTGGGACGTCACAGACTAGCAACACATATGGCAGCGGAATCAAACCATCATAAGAGCACAAATGGAGGAGAGAACATTACATGGCATTAATATTTAAAAGAAACCAGGGCTAGAAGTAGGTCTAGCCCCTAGATGAAATTGTACATCCAACATTAAAACAACATGTATCCAATGACAATAAAAGTAAATCATTCAAATGTTTTAGAATCAAACAAGCCAATGCCATGGTCACTGGTGGGTGTAGGTCTTCAACAACCGCTAGAGTCCCTTCATGGATTACCTGAAACATGCTCAAAAGAAAAATGTGTCAACTAAAAAGTTGGTGAATTCAAGCGCTTAAAGTTTAAAAACAAAAAGACTCAATAGAATCCGCAAACGTTGACTTGCCTTCAACCGACACTGATAATTCCTGATTGCGATCCTTGGATTCATAGGTGGTATCAGAGCCAAGTGCTCGTTGATTTAGATCGATTGATCTATCAGTGTTAGTTGTGTGTAATTGCTTTGAATTCTGTAGATTTGTCAATTTTTACTGATTAGTTCTATTGTTTTTTTTTAAAAGATTTGTGTGAAACTTGATTTGTCGTTCAGCAGTACTCGGTTAGATTAACTTGGATCTATATTCAAATCGATTGAATAGCAGATCTTAGCTATTGACCATCATCACTATCTTGTTCATATCCTTTGAACAATTTATTAGTTAACATCTCAGATCTTAACTAATCATGAGCAACTTTAGTGGATCATCTTATCAATCACCAAAGTTGGAAACAAAAGCAGACTTCAAATAATGGAAAATCAAGTTTAGGAATCATGTAAATTATACAGATTCTGACTTATGGGTCTCTATAACAGAAGGTCCTTATATTCCACCCACCTTTGAGCCGGATTATAATGATAACAATCAACCTATAAGCACAAAAGATCTTTCACCTGTTGATATTAATAAGGTTAAAGTTGATATCAAAGCATGCAGCTTGCTTAGTATGGCTTTGCCAGAATAAATATTGATCAGATGTGAAAATTACAAAACAGCAAATTCCTTATGGAAGATTCTTCATACACTTTGTGAAGGGAGTGATGAAATCCGAAGCATTAGGAAGGACACCCTTCGTTCACAATATGAAACTTTTCATCATATTGAGGGTGAATCAATTCATCAACAACTCCACAGGTTTATGCAACTTGTCACAGAAATGAACATTCTGGAGTTGAAGTACACAAATGAGGAATTGAACAAGAGAACGCTCCATACTTTACCAGAAAGTTGGAAGCAAACTGTATCCATGTTCAAGAATACCATAGATCTCAAAGCAGTCGGACTAGACACTCTAGTGGCTAAAGTTAAGGCTCTTGAAGTGGATGAGAAATCAAGAAACAAGAGTATAAGAACTCATGTATCACCATATCACTTTAAAGAAACAAGAAGAAGTGCTGGAAGTGCTTTCATGTCCAATAATGATGGTGATAACTCTTTGACTTTGAGTGAAGATGCAGAGGAAGTAAGCTTCTATGCTTCAAAACCTCCTAAGAAATCTTCTCAAAGTAAGTCAAGAAAAGAGAAAGAAAGATCTGATGATCAAAGAGACAAATCATCTGAAAAACCATCATCCAACAATCAATCAGAGTCTATCACTGTCATTCTAGACTCTGAAGAACAAAAGGCAGCTTTTGCAGCATTCATTCTAGCTTTCAAGCTTACCTAGGAAGTACATTGCCCACTAACAACATGTGCCAACAAGATTTAGAAGAACTGCCTCCGGATGTAGTGGAGGAAATGGATCTACAATGGCAAATTGCAATGATTGCCTATAGAGCCAAACAATATCTGAGAAGAAACTAGAATTTGGCTGCTGCAAGTAAATCATCACGTATAGGAGTTGATAAGTCAAAGGTAATATGCTTCAAGTGCAATCTCTATGGACACTTTTCTAGAGAATGCAATCAACAAAATTCTGACACAATACAACATCAGAATCATCAGGCCAAACAACCTTCATCAACTCAAAGATGTTTTAGACAGCCACAACTGACCAACTCATCCCCACTAGCCACCAATTCACCAGCAGGAACTAGCAATTCTAAAGACTCTAGGCTGATCATTCTTCAAGATGGAACCTGTGACTGGAGTGTTTATGAGAAGGAAGTGTTAGAAGAAAATCAAGCTCTAATGGCTCACATGGAAAACAAGGTTCCACCTATGGCAAGTGAGGTAAGAGACAGGTTATGTTCATCAATATGTGTTGAGGAAGTAGAAAGATATAGAGTCCATGCTCAACAATTAGCTGATAAAGTTAAAGAAACAATGATTTTGAATGAATCTCATGTAAGAGAACATAAACTATATCAAATTAAAATTAACTCTTTACAAAAGGATTTAGACAAAATTGTTTCTGAAAATTACAGTTTGAAAGCACAAGTTGAGCATATGACCACTTCCTTAACCAAATCCATGGTTGAATCATGCATCAACTAAAGTGAAACTTCAGAAGTTTCAGCTCTCATCTCTGCAATATGAGAAATTACTAAATTCTCATATTGAATCAAAGAAAAGGTCTGGGTTGGGATACAATGTTGTGGCACCACCAATTAACAATAACTATGTTTCTTTGCCTGAATCAATGACAAATAATCTATCAAAACTTTTTGTGCGTAGCACCAATATAGGAACTAGCTCAAATCAACAAAACATTGATAATGAGGTGAATGAAACTGAGTCTTCTGAATCAAAAAATTTTAATCAATTTAATTCAGAATTTGACTTAGATGAGTAGGATGACTTGGATGATTTTGATGAACATGATGCTGATCTTTTAAATAAGGGTAAGAATGTTGTGTTTGAAACAAAAAATTCCAAAAGTGCTTGAAGAAACAAAGTTGCCATACCCTCCTAAACAAAGAAACATGCTAAAACCCATTTGCAAGAGAATAGCTCAGTTGAATGAAGGTCTTCAAGAACTAAATCAGCAACAGTACTATGCTTCTACTGAGGAAAGAGAGAAATCCAAGGAAAAAGAAAAGAAAAAGGTTTTAGCAGATCATCAATGGAAGAAGAACCTCTTTCCCGTACCAGATCTAGAGAAAAAAGAAAACTTTTGTAGAAGTAAATGATGATTCAGTAGATCCTCTACGGATGAGGAATTCAGAAACAAACAATCAAAATGTGCATAAAGTGGAAAAAGGAGAAGCACATCCAAAGCTGAAGAAGAAAGAACAACATCAAAAGTCAGCAAACCATAAGAATGATTCTGAGAAAGATTGTTACTTTAGTAGCTACTGCTCTATTTGCAATATGAACAATCACATGACTGCTGATTGCTACTTCAACAAATATTGTGCCATCTGCAACAAAAATAACATTCCACTCAGGAATGTTATTTCAACAAAAAGAACAAGACAAAAGGCACAAAGAAGAAAGAATCAGATAAGTCTGAATCAGATACTCAATCTACTGATTGTGAAAATGGTTCAAAACTGAAGAAGTCTGAACAAAAATCAAAGTCAAAATCAAAGGACAAAACAGCATTCTTTGATAAATTTGAAAAGGGAAATCATATACCTCATTCAAAAACAAAAGATTGTGAGACATTTAATCATAAAGTTTCATCATCAAAATCAAAGTCTCAAATGAACAAAATTAAGTTGGATCAAGAAGAAATTAGGAAACAAGAACCTAGTTCATCAACATCCCATTCAACAGAATCATCCTCATCAGAAACTCAGAATGAATCAACCAAAACTAAAATTGAAACTTCAAAACTTGTTCAAGAAGGAGTAACTATTTTAGACACTGTTGACAAACCCAAGATCATTAAGACTTGGGTTGTCAATTCTAACTGATTTATTTTTGAATGCAGGAACAATATTGGAGAGCTGACAACAAGTGGTATGTTGATAGTGGTTGTTCCAGGCATATGACAGGAAATTGTTCACTTCTCCATGATTTCAAACATAAAAATGCTTCTTATGTGGCATTTGGTGGGGATAAAAAGGGAGGTAAAACTGTTGGTGAAGGAATGATAACAAATGGTGTGCTCAAATTTGAGAAAGTAAATTATTATGAAAATTTACAGTATAATCTACTAAGTGTGTCTCAAATTTGTGATCAAAATTATACCATATTGTTCGATAATACTAATTGTTACATTCTTAACCCAGGATTTAATGTTCTAGAAGAATGGGTCCTCCTCAAAGCAGCAAGAAAAGGAAACACTTATGTTTTGGATATTCCCTCACAAAACATGAAACATGCCTAATATCTAAGTTATCAGAAGATGTATCTCAACTATGGCATAGAAGGCTTGTCCATTCTAATATGAAGAACATGAACAAATTGGTGAAAAATGACCTGGTCATTGGATTGCCAATCAAAGAGTTTCATTGCTCAAATCACTGTTCTTCTTGTTACAAAGGAAAACAACATAGAGTGTCACATAAATCCAAAATTATCAATACTAATACTACACCACTCAAATTGCTTCACATGGATCTGTTTGGTCCTACCAACGTGATGAGCATTGGAAAAAGGAAATATTGTTCGGTGATAGTTGATGATTTCACAAAATTCACATGGGTCTTTTTCTTAAAACAAAAAAGTGAAACATCAAAAACATTAATGGACTTTGTGATCAAGATTGAGAATCAACTTGATACAAAAGTAAAAATTTTTAGGAGTGACAATGGTACTGAATTTGTCAATTTTGAATTGGATTCCTTTTGCAGGAGCAAAGGTATTGCAAGGCAATTCAGTGCACCAAGAACTCCACAACAAAATGGAGTTGCTGATAGAAGAAACAGAACTCTCATTAAAGCAGCCATAACAATGCTAGCTGATTCACAATTACCCATCACATTTTGGGCTAAGGCTGTGAATACTGCATGCAATGTTCAAAACAGAACATTAATTGTTAAAGAACATAACAAAACTCCTTATGAGCTCTTGTTTAAAAGAAAACCATACATAGGATATCTTAAAGTCTTTGGATGTCATGTATCTGTTTTAAACATAAAGAGTCATTGGGAAAATTTTCAGAAAAAAGCATATGATGGTTTCTTTGTTGGATACTCTTCAACATCTAAATTTTATAGGATTTATATTCCACAACATAACATTGTGGAAGAAACTCCTAATGTATCCTTTGATGAATCTGTATTTACTAAGTCAGTTAAAGGTTCATCATGGTTGTTTGACATAGATGCTCTAACTCAATCATTTAACTATGATCATTTGAACATTGCAGGATCTAATGAAGTATGTTATCCATTTGTTCCACCTCATATGATTGAAGTGACATTATCTGCTGATCCTCCAAGGATACACACATCCTTGGGTGGAAACACATCAACAGCAGCTGCAGACACTACATGTGGAAATGAACATGCTGCATCCGGAGATGTGAATGTTGTCCCTTCAACAGATCCATGCTCTCAAGTGAATACAACAAACGTTGGAAATGTTTCAAGTCCTCACTTATCCGGAGAAGTTCCTGTAATTCCTACGGAAGAGCAAAATGATTCCGGAGAAGTTCCTACGGAAGAGCAAAATGAGTCCGGAGAAATTCCCATGGAAGAGCAAAATGATTCCGGAGAAGTTCCTACGGAAGAGCAAACCGATACTGGAGATGCTCCTACAGCCCATACAGAAGACACTCATGATCCTTCACCTCATGTTGAACATTTTGACTATTTTCTAAACTCTCAACTTGGGTTGGATCAGTCTGAGGCAATGGAAATGACTAACCTGAAATCATCCATGCCAGTTGAATCAACTCCATCAATGAGAATCCATAAGACTCATCCAGTTAACAACATCATTGAAGATCTTACAAAGAGAACTACAAGGAGCCAAAGTGGTACTGCCAACCTTTGTCTCTTAAGTTGTTTTATTTCTCAAGTGGTCCCTCCAAACATCACTGCTGCTTTAAAAGACAATAGTTGGATTGAAGCTATGCAAGAAGAGCTTCAACGATTTAGAAAGCAAAAGGTATGGTCTCTAGTTGATTTGCCCAAAGGTCAACATCCTATTGGAACAAGGTGGCTATACAAAAACAAACTGGATGATAGAGGGATTATTGTAAGAAGCAAAGCAAGGTTGATTGCACAAGGATACACACAAGAAGAAGGAATATATTATGATGAAGTTTTTGCACCAGTTGCAAGAATTGAGGCCATAAGAGTGTTTCTAGCTTATGCATCATATAAGAAGTTTACTATGTATCAGATGGATGTCAGGTGTGCATTCCTATATGGGAAGATTTATGAGGAAGTTTATGTGTCACAGCCCCCCGGTTTTGAAGATCCACATTATCCTCATAGGGTATACAAGCTAGATAAAGCCTTGTATGGTGTTCATCAAGCACCAAGAAAGTGGTATGAAACACTCTCATCTTTCTTGCTCAAGCATGGCTACAAAAGAGGAACCATTGATGAGACACTCTTTCTCAAACAAGAACATCAAGATCTCTTAGTTGTTCAAATATATGTTGATGACATTATATTTGGCTCAACTACTAAGAGATTGTGTGTAAATTTCGAAGAGCTGATGAAATCTGAATTTAAGATGAGTTCAATGGGTGAATTAACCTTCTTTCTTGGTTTTCAAGTTCATCAAAAACCAGATGGGATATTTATCAATCAAGAAAAATACATACATCAAATTTTGAAGAAATACAATCTTGCTGAAGTATCCTCATGCAAAACACCAGCATCAACAATTGACAAGATTGTTCCTGATCCTTCAGGAAAATCTATTGATCAAAAATTATATAGATCAATGATAGGTTCACTTATGTATCTAACTGCCAATGGACCTGACATTATGTTTGCTATGTGTGTGTGCTAGGTACCAATCTGATCCAAGGGAGTCTCATCTGAATGCTGTAAAAAAGGATCTTCAGATAGCTCAAAGGAAAACCAGGACTCGGTCTTTGGTATCCAAAGGATGGTGACTTTATACTCTACTCATACTCAGACAATGACTATGGTGGATGTAACAGTAACAGAAATTCAACAACTGGTGGATGTCAATTCATCGGACCAAGGCTAGTATCATGGCAGTGCAAGAAACAAACCAATGTATCTGTATCCACAGCTGAGGCTGAGTACATAGCTGCTTCGGTTGGTTGCTCTCAAGTCCTTTGGTTGCAAAACCAATTGCTTGACTATGGTTACAACTTCCTTCAAACTTCAATTTACATAGACAATTCTGCTGCTATGTTTATAACTGCTAATCCTGTGCAACATAGTAAAACAAAACATATTAAGATAAGATATCTCTTTTCTGAGAGATTGCTCAGAAGAAAAGGTTTAGTTAAGTTAGTCAAAGTGGATACAACAAATCAGCTTGCTGATTTATTCACTAAAGCCTTTGATTCAGTCAGATTTAATTTTCTAATTGAGTCTCTAGGCATGATTAACATAGATTAATCAATTTGAAGAAACAAAATACTGTGTGTAATGATGCTTTAGCATGACATATGCAAGGGAAATGATAGTACACTATATCCTTGCTTATTCCTGAATTCATAAATAACAATAAATCTAAGCAAGTTTCTTGATATGTGAGTAGATTCATCTTGAGTGGAAACTACACTGAGTGCATGCCAAACATAATGCTAAGTGATTGTTAGTGGGAAACTTCATTTTGAGAATACAAAGTGAGTCTTATTCTGATGTGACCAAATCAATCATCTAAACACACTATGTACCAACACTTTATAATATCTATCTTTGCAAATCATACTCCCTCTGTGTTGTGTGAACAAAGACCTGGGTGTATGATCACCATACTGAATATCAGTTACAGAAGGTGAAAAGATCATGATCCTCATCATCCATCTGTTTTGTGTGAACAAAGACCTGGGTTAAAGGCACCTCTGTTTTACATGAGTAAAGACATGTTGACCTGATGGTGATCATATCTAGATCTGCAAAAGATCCTAAGTGATCAATTGTATATTAATCTAGAGCTTTTACATCATTGCATTAATGAGATGCCCAATGCATCTCAAGATAGAACTTATAACTTAAAGTACATAGTTCTTAAGTGTGAAAAAGTGATGATTTGACTTGCAAAGGGAGGAGAAAATCTTTGTGAATTAAATGTGAAGCCCATAACAGTTATTTCCAAATCAATATGAAAACATGATAAACAACATGCCTACTTGATACATGAGCTCTTGTATGGATTTAAGTGGCCAATATACTTGCAATCAGAACTTTGTTCAAGTATCAATTCAACAAAATAACTTATCAGGAAGAGGCTTAGTATTATAGTATGATCCTGTCATATGTGTATATATGTCTGAGCATTATCATACAGTTAAATGTCACTCATGCTATTCATCTTAGAAATTTATGATAAATGCTTAATGTCATCATTAATCACAAATTTAGGGGGGGTAGAATTCATGAAGTTAAGTTTATCAATCAGCAGCTTTGTCTATTTCATTATCAATTTGAAGGAATTGGAATCTGAGCACCATCTTAGCTCCTGGATACATGAAATTTTCTTTAAAATCATTTTAAACTTTCTTGTGCTAAATTGTCATGAATACAAAGTCAACAAGGTCCAAAAGCAATAAATGGTTCTAAGCAATGGACTTGGACCATACAACAATATTTCTCTGCATTGTGCCATCTTAAGCATCAACAGAAGCTACAGTGTGGAAAATTTAAATGTTTATCCGTAGATTGGTAAATTACGGATGAGGAAAGATCAACAAAAATAATTTAATTTCATAGTTTGGTAATCTGTGAAAATGTAAGTTATACTTCATCAGCAGATGTCGTTAAGACATCCTCAGATGATTTATAGGATCCGTAGATGATCTGCCCATAAATGATGGTGTTTGACTTCAAAATTCATTATTCACTTTTTCAGACCTAGAAAACCACACTCTCAACAAACTTTTCCCCCTTTGATAACATTCAAATTTTACCAAATCAAAATATCAAACAAACATATATCTGTGCTCTCAGATCGCTGTGTTCAAGGTAAAACATGTCATAATGTTTCATGTTTCAATAATGAACCATTCGAATCTCGTTTAATCTCACAACTTTCGTATTCTCAGTGTGATTCTAACAAAATCTTCTTCTTCTGAACAGATGGATAATCGATTTGCGAAAGAACACAATGTGTGTGCCTTCTTAAACCCTGACGATCCTGTCTCAGTAGGGTGTCAAGACATTATCCGATATCTAAGAAGATCCAGGCTGTTCTATGCCTTATCAGCAGAGCCTGTAATTCACCCATCGCACATCACTGATTTTTGGAACTCCGCCCAAATAGATGAAGATGGTCAAGTTATTGTGGCTGATGTGAAGAATCAAAGACTGAGAGTGAATGAACAAACAATAAGAAGGGTTCTTGAGTTGGGAGATATAGAAATTGGTCACCCTGATGTGTTTGACAATGAATACATAGAAAAAGTCTTTCTACTGATGGGGTATGATGGTGACTTCGAGAAAGGAGAAATAAAGAAAGGAAGACTCTGCAAGCCGTACAGATTTCTCTGTCACACTTATCTTAAGTGCATCTCAAACAGGAAATCTTGACTTGACAGATTTTCAAGGCATATCTCTTCAGGCATTATTGGTGTTTATGAGGAAAGAACCTACAACTACTCAAAGTACATCTTCAACTGCTTATATGATCACATCAAAGTACAGAAGGCTGACAAGATGTACATGTTTCCAAGATTTTTGCAACTAATCATCAATGATGATCTGCCTGGAACTACTGTGGATGGTGATCTGTTCATTCAAGCACACCTTGGGAGATCTGTATTGAATAAAATATCTAGGAAATATGAAGGAGGAGACATGCCCATGTTTGATCATGTGGTAGATGCTCATGCAAACATTCCTCAAGAGCTTGTGTGGGAAGATCAACAGGAGGTTTCATCAACCAACTCTGTTCAAGACACTCACTCACCAGATACATCACCCATACATCATCAACCTCAACCATCCCTATCAAATTCACCTGCCAGTCAAAACACAGAACCTATCTCTCC
Source organism: Flaveria ramosissima (assembly GCA_025215565.1). Classification (NCBI taxonomy): domain Eukaryota; kingdom Viridiplantae; phylum Streptophyta; class Magnoliopsida; order Asterales; family Asteraceae; genus Flaveria; species Flaveria ramosissima. The sequence goes on from CM046037.1 coordinate 64,950,582, forward strand.
AATTCACCCTCTATCACCAAATCAAAAACAAACACCCCAACCAAATTCACCTGCCAGCCAAAACATAGAACCTATCTCTCCAATTCACCCTCAATCACCAAATCAGCTTCAAATGCAACTTTTTCAACAACCTCCAAATCCAGAAAATTCATCAACTAAGAGCATCTACACTAGGGAGACAGAGTTAGCCTCACAAGCAAGCACAGTTAACTGTCTTTAACCAAAACTGAGTCCCCTGTACTCTCAAATGAAATTAAATTAGTCTCTCCGGTGACTGACCATCAGCAACAACAACAACCACATCAAGAACTGGCAAATCAAGCCATTGAGCCCAGTTCAAGCTCAGCAAGTGTAGACCCGAAAGAAGTACATGATGATGAGATTGATGCTCAACATCAGGAAGAAGAAAAAGAAGCAAACTATGTTGATGTGATTGTCTACAATGAAGATTATCTAAATGATAATGATATCCCTGTCAGCAAGAGTTATCTGGTTGCTGAATACAACAAGCTAGTGCTGAAATCAAACAAAAGAAAGCAAAGAATACAGGAACTGAAGGAGTGATCAGAGAAAAGGATGAAGAGCTGATGAAGCAAGAAGTTAGAATAAAAAGGCTGAGAGAAGATGCTCAATGCAACAATGAAGTCATTGATGCTCTACTTGAAAAGGAGTCTGAGCTTAAAGAGTTAGCAGGATGAAGTCATGATGATGGAGCTTGAACAAGCAAATAACTCTATGTCTGCTCAATCAAATGTGATAAAAAGAAAAGAAGAAGAGATTGAGCAACTCAAAATGATGATCTGTGCATTAGAGTCAAATGCTGTTGTTTCAACTGTTCAAATAAAACAATCTGCTGAGGCATCAAAAGAGCTAATTTTGTACTCAAGGAAGAGAAAGTATCTGGGTGCTGCAGAGAAGATGACAACTGATGAATGTTCTTCCAAGAAACAAAAGCTCACATCTCCTGAACACACACCTTCAGTAGATTTATCTACTGTGAAGTCTATCTCTCACAAGGATGATGACAATGATGAAGAGTGGAAAGAGCTGATCAATGAAGAGTCTCTAACAGATCAGGAAGTCTCAAAGGCTGATGATCTTCTGACTACAAGAGGTATATTAGAAGAAAGGCCTGAATCAACCATGTTCATGACACTCATAAACCATGGTTTCCCTTATGACATGGTTGAGAGGCTAAACATGACTGAGATGAAGAATCTGTTGAAAAAATTTGAGCTTGCATGCTTTATGATTCTAAATTGTGACTATGAAGCTTTCAGCACCTTTCAATCCATCCAGAAGATTAAAAAGGAGTTGGACATTGTGACACAACTAAGCAAAGCAAATACAACATGACTTGCTGATTACAAGGCCATAACTACAAACCACATGAGCTTAAAGGAAGGTCAGTAGGAGAACTTAGAAGGATGATGGAGCATGTGATGAAAGTTGAGCTGGATACTGGTGTAAAATTCAAAACTGAAGCTCCACATCCTTCCTATGAGCAACAAAGCAAACTTCCTGCTGAACCTATAACAGTTGAATCTAAAGATCAGCACAAAGGGAAGGACAAATTGATCAGAGAGCCAAGAGAAGTAATACCAGGCAAAGTATGGCCACTTGGCACTACAGTGAGGGAGATAACTGAACAGAAGTCCACTCTTATACAACTAATAGACCACCTCACAACTCCTAGTTCTGTGGAAGAGAACAGGATCATGGCCTGGAAATATGATCCAGACTAGGATTGTGCTATTATTAAAAGAACATCTAGAAGAGTTGAATACTTCCATGATGTATCTTCAGTGGTGAGTCGCCAGAGAATGACATCAAATATCTTCAAAGCCTGATCATCTGCAATTATCCAATTCACCCTAGAGGAAGAGACTTCTCAACTCTAGTGGGAAAGCTTAAGACTAAATTTAAAGATGATGTCCTCAGAGAAGCTAAAAGAGAAGATGCAGAGCATCAGAAGAGAATCAAAGGGCTTAAAAGATACAAGTCCAATGCCTCAGAATGTGTAGATGATGAATTCTTGAAGAGGGTTGGCTACAAAAGTAGAACTATAGCAGCAATCAAATGCATTGAAAGGACTCAATTCACAAGCCCTGTAACTGAATGGGGATATGTTGAGAAAACAAAGGAGTTGGTCCTACTAAGAAACGCTGAAAACAAGAAAGCTAACTGGATCAGGATCTTTGATCCTGTGGAAATCAAATTACTTCATCCCAGCTACACCTCGTACCTTAATGACAAATTCTTTCCCAAGCTGGCTGATGAAAAAGCACAAAATGATTTGTTCCTGCATGTCCATGTGATACAAGTGATTGACAAATTACATGCCAAAGCCTACAAAAGAAGAAGATTCAATGCTGGATTGCTGAAAGGAACAACTTTTGATGAATTCACAGAACTCAAAATTTCAGAGCAAAATGAGCTAGAAGTGGTGAATAACAACAAAGTGTTAGACACACTCACTACGGAGGAAGATGTTCTGGGGATAAGCTTTGAGACTCTGAAGAAGCTCAGCAAGATGAAGATCAACTAAGGGGGAGTATTGTTAGATCTAGGACTTATAGGTGTAGATCAAATTTGTATATGCTTAGAACTTTAATCAATTCTTGTAATAAATATTTGTAATTGTCATTTATTATGCATGCATTATATATATAGGTTAACCCATTTATATATGTGTTGATTTATGTATGGTTGCAGGTACAAATATTATACTTGGTCAAATTCTGAAATTGACCAAGTGTAAGAAACATCTACGGATGAACACTTTGTTCTTCCGTAGATATGTTTCTTACAAGTAAAATGTATCCAATGATCTTCTGCGGATGAACAACCACAGGTTGGAAGAACAAGATTGCTTCGGAAGAACAAGAATGCTTCGGAAGAACAAGACTTCTGCGGAAGAACAAGACTTCTGCGGAAGAACAAGACTTCTGCGGAAGAACAAATCATCTACGGAAGACAATATTCCTTTGGAGTCCAAACACTTGTATAATACAAGTGTTACGAGTCAACAAGTCAACAAGGCAGTTATGCAAATCCCAAGAAATCCGATGATTCCTTAACAGAAACAATTCAAATCCCAAGAGATCCGGTGTTTCCTTTAACAGAAACATCATTGTCTATATAAATGGATCATAGGTTTCAAATCATGACGGCTTAAACGACAACAGCAATAGCAATACAAAAATTCCACAAACAGCATACATCACATCAAATCTCACAATCAAACCCTAGAAGCCGTCACATCATCCATCAGAAAATTTAATATCATTCATTCATTATTTGTAATCATTAACATGTTTTAATGAAATACATATTATTCATTAAATGTGTTTCTTTTAGTGTGTTCTTGCATCTTTATTGATATTGAAATTTTTCTACAAAACAATTAAACCAAGCCAACGTTGATTCAGCAAACATTGACTTGCCTTCAACCGACACTGATAATTCCTGATTGTGATCCTTGGATTCAGAGTTAGGTAGTGGGTGGAAGAGGTGGTGGTGTAGAAGGGTGGAGATAGGTTGAAGGGGGCGGCCGAATTTGGATTCTTGTTAGGGGTTTTTGATTAACTTTAAATGGTAATAATATTATGTAGTATTATCTTGTAGTGTAGTATTTTAGAGGGTATAATTTAGTTAGTTGATAAGTATTTTGCATGGGCATGCATGCATTTATCCGAAATTTTTGAATTCATGCACACCTTAATTGTTTCAAATTATGATTTAATCTTTGCAAGGGTGACTAATTAACTTTCCCGGAATACTAAGTTTTCCTATGGTAAAGCATGATCTAGCTAGATTATTACAAAAACACAAGTCGAAAGATCATGACTAGATGCAATGCGGCTGAATGATTGCTCATCCGCATTACCAAATGCGGTCGAGCAAGGAGGAAATGCAGATGATGATCCCTTCATCTGCATTAACAAACGCTGTTAAACATATATATAAATGTCGGGTTAGCCTTTTGCATTTTCTCAATTCTCTTACTAGATTCTAAACTAAGGCAAGTAAAAAAAAGGATCATTTAAGGCAATAGCACAGAAGTCAATTAACTTGGAAGAGAAGAAATAAAAAAAATGATATTAACAATAATATTAATTGAATGGGTAATGATGTAGGTTGATAAGGGTTAGAATTACGACCTACATCATTACCCATTCAATTAATATTATTGTTTTAAATATGGAAGGGGTCAGTCAGGGGAGTGTAGAGTTGGGACAGGCAAATGTTTTAAATATGGGGACAAGGGCCACTATGTCAAGGATTGCAAGGCGGATAAGTTTTACCAGTGCGGGGAGATGGGACCTTTGGGAAGGGATTGTAAGAAAGGAAAATCAGAAGGATCAGGAGCGGCTAAAGCTGGGGATAAGGGAAAGGGTGACGATTCGAAGGCAAAGGCGATGGCATTCAACATAACTCGTGAGGAGGCCAGGGTAGATCCAGAAGTAGTTTTAGGTATGTTTCTGGTAGACCATGAATATGCTTCTGTGCTCTTTGATTTTGGTGCTAGTAGGAGTTTTTTGTCTGCTGCCTTTTGCCGTTTGTTGCATGATAAGGGTAGGAAGTTAGACGAGCCTTTCTATGTAGAAACGGTCGTTGGTAAGTCCACCAAGGTGACTGAGGTGGTTGAGGATTTCCTGATTGAGTTAAAAGAATGTAAGTTCCCTGCTAGGTTGCATGATTAGGCCTTAGGAGGTTTTGATGTGGTGTTAGGCATGGATTGGTTAGCTAGCTATGAAGCCGATATAGTATGTAGTAAGAAGATAATTCGTCTAAAAGCGCTCGATGGTAGTTCTATTACGCTTCATGGGGATATGGTGTGCTGCGTACCGAATGTCATGTCGATGATCACAGCTGAAAAGTACTTAAGACGTGGGTGCAGTGTGACATCATGTATTTTAGGGTTAACTATAAGCTTGCATCGTTTATTCTTGTAGGGGCTATTAATATTTTTATAAAACTTGGGGACTATTGGTGTTTCTTTTTTTTTAGTTAGTCTTTAATTATTCAAATTAAAAGGGATCATAGTATATCTATTGAATTGAACTTAATAAATAACAATAGTAATAATAATAATAATAATAATAATAATAATAATAATAATAATAATAATAATAATAATAATGATAAATAACAATAAACATGAGTTATAATAACAATAATAATAGTGATTTACTAATCTTTGAAATGTATAAAAACTTAAGAAATTAAGTTAGGGGGTGAGTTTGCTATTTTTAAAACTGTAAAATGCAAGGTTTCTGCATAAAATGATAAAATCAAAACCAAAGGGACCAAAGGTGTAAACTCGCAAAACCCCAAACCAAACCCCCCCCTTCACCCCGATTTTCCGGCGGAGCTCCGGCCAAACTCCGGCCGAGCTCCGGCCACCCCCAAAACGCATTAAAAACCATCACATTTGGAATCAAATCGCTCCTAAACGCTTCGTGAGTGGGTTTCGAACTGAATACAGGGCTTAATTGCGGATTAAGACACCGGTTACTAAAATCAAACGAGTTCATAACCGGCCAAATTAATCTTTTAGCCGTTCGAGCATTAAAACCTAATAATAATCAAATTAAACGCACCTAAATAATCATCTATCAAACGTTAATCGAACACAACACTTAATTTCACCTGAAACCTTCACAAAACGTTCCAATTGATTCTCTCAAACCCGCAATCTGAAGCGATTTCCAAACCCACTTTCTGATCAAATTAAAACCCAATTGATAGAGGGCTTTGCATCAAGAAGCTCATTAGAAGCTGCCCTCGAACTTAATTCGATCATCATCAACGTTTACCCATCGATTTGATACAAGGAAGCCGCGGCCTGTTCTTCATTTTGATCATCTGCAATCGTTAATCAAACGGGTAATTTTTTTGTATGTATACACTCGTTTAACCATGGGGAACAAAAGCCCCATGATTAACAAAGCCCTGGAATCAATTAACCTGTCAATTCGAGATCAAAAGGAACCTAGGGTTTGTATGAATTTGGGTGGGTTCTGTGTTTATTGGTTTTACAATTTAGAAACCATTCTCTACCGCGGCTGAGAGCCTTGGTCCACTGGTTCCCCACTTGCCTTCCACACTAGAGGTCCCGGGTTCGAACCCGGCGACCTCCAACCTATTTTTTTTGGCTTTTTCAGCCTTTAAAAAAATATAGAAAACTTCTAAAAATTTATAAAAAGTTAATCTTGTAAACTTAAATTATTTTGAGGTCACTTAACCAATTTCTAAAAAATTTATGTTCTTATAATACTTGTATACTTTTATAAAAGAAATGATATAATTAGTTAAATTTCTTATAAAAAAAAAATAATAAAAAAAATAAGTTTTAATGGTGACTAACTCATTAAAACCATTATTGGTTCAAATAATATATTTAAATATAAAGTTAAACTTAAAATTATAGTTTTAATCTACTAAATAGTTGTTTGTTCAAATAATGTATATAAACTTTTTTTTTTTATATATAAAATAGACATTAAAAATTGTTATTGTTATTGGCTCACACCTTATTTATAATTCTTACAAATAAAAATATAAAAAAAATATCTACACTTTATATTTCGTTTTGTCAACCATATTAAACGATTCAAGTTTATGACCTCATGACAAATTATTAAATCAATGTAATTCTTTTGTTAAAAATATATATATATCAAGGAATCCCAAGTTTTCTCTTAAAACCCTAAATCATGTTTAAACGTTAATCTAAAACTTAAATCTTGTGAATATATTTACTTAGGTTCGTTGTGAAGAACTACGTTGGAACGTTGCTTATTATATTTCTTATTAATCGTCATTTTCATACATTTGATCATGTGAGTATTCCATACCCCCTTTTCATTTTATTTCACACTTTGGGGTGAAACATGTTAACCTATACTTTGCATTGTAAACTTATTTGAGACTTGTAAACTTTATGGCGATTCATCATGTTAAGTTGTGATTAGTTGAATTTATGTGGTTACCATGTTATGGCGTTATATGTACAATCATTAACTATTGCTAGCCCAGCGAAGTCATAGATCTATGGGTAAGACAAGCCTGCTTGGTTGATCCAAGTACACTTAGCTGATCGTATATACTTTTAACGTTTGAGACTTGTAAAACATTGTCAAGGTTTGATTGTTGCATTGTTCATAGCATCCCTAATCACTATATATTCACTAACTTATGACTTGAATTGCCATCTTTTATATGTACTTATGTATTAAAAACTATGGAATGCTCACCAACACTATTGTTGACCCTTTATTTTTAACATGTTTCAGGAAATGCCCAAGTTTGATTAGCTACACTTTGAAGCTTGCATCTAGGAATGGACCTAGACTAATAAATAAGATGGAATGATTTATTGCATTCTATGTTATGTTTGTGTTTCCTTTAAAACTTATGATTGTAATGTGACAATTTAAAACTTATGTTTAAACTTTATTTGGTTTATTAATAGCGTTATGTGGCTATGAACGATCTTAACTCTCACTCCTCGACGTTTCCGCCGTCAAGGTTGGGGTGTGACAGATTGGTATCAGAGCCCATAACTATAGGGATCTAGGTTATTAGAAATGGTGACCTAGGCTATAGTATGCATGAACCTTATAGAATTATATTTCTATCTTGTAAATTATATACTTTTCATGCTACATAATGCTATGCCTCTTATGTGCAATTTGATGCCTTAGCATAGGATTGCCTAAACATTGTTACTTGTCTCCCTAAACTTAACTTTGACTCTTTGACTCTCCCCAAACATGAACTCTCTTAATCTTATTCTCGTCTACACGTGGAATCTTATGCTTATGTTATGACTTGGATCTTTAGACGTTATGTCTAATCTATATAAATCTCATCAAGGTTTTGATTCTATGAACCTAAGAAATATTGTGTGACACATAGACACCTGTATCCTGGTCTTCCTGGCAAAAAGCCCTCGGGCTAAGGCAAGCATATCGCATAAATCCTACGGGACTAGTTATGCTTACCTGGGGATTTCTGGGATGAGTGATAAACTATGGTCAACATACACAAGTTTCTAAGGTAAATGGGTCAATTCACCTTGACGTGTCAACGTTTTCAAATGGTAATGCGTTACCAAATGGAAACATCCCGTGTACCTTATAACCCTTAGCTTATCTTTGTTAAACTACTATCCTTTGTTATCCCCGCTCCTGTAACTAACTCATTTTTGTATATCCAGCATGTCTCGTCACCATGGAAAGCGTGGAAGTTCCGACCGTAAGCTGGCTGCCATGATTGCCCGACAAATGGCTGCCGTTCTTCCGACTATGGTTGCTGAACTCAATAGCACACTGATGGCTAATAGCAACAACAACAACACCAATGGGAACAATAGTGGTGCTAATGGAGACAATAGCAACAATCAAAATGGGAACAATCAACAAGGGAACAACCGTACTTGCACCTTCAAACACTTCAACTCGTGCAAACCCACTAGTTTTAGCGGAAAAGAAGGAGCCACTGACTTCTCGAGTGGTTTGAAAGTATGGAGAACACGTTCATTGTTAGCGAGTGCCCCAACGAGTTCAAGGTTCGCTATGCCACAAGTGTTCTTCAACAACGAGCACTCACATGGTGGAATAGTGAAAAAAGAAACCGTGGAACCGAGATTGCTTTGGCCTTACCTTGGGAGGAATTTAAGGAGATCATGATCCAAAAGTTTTGTCCGAGGAGCGAGTTGCAAAAGTTAGAGGAGGAGTTCTGGAACCTCAAACAGGATGGTGGGAATCATTTGGCTTATTCCACCCGGCATCATGAGTTGAGTATGCTCCTACCACACATGGTGGACACCGTGCCCCGTAACATCGAGAAATTTATCAAGGGGGTGCCACCTCAAATTCAAGATGCTGTGGTGGGTAGTAGGCCCACAACTTTGGAGGAAGCAATTACCATTACTGCACAGCTCACCGAGAATCATATAAGAGCTGGCACTATGTCGGCAAAGGGTTCCAAGTCTGTTACGAAGGTGACACCCGAGGCAACAAAGGAGGTAAGGGCCGAGTCATCTTCTCAAAACAAGAAGCGTAAGTTCATCCCGACACGCAACTACGCCGTGACCGCTCCTAATGCTCCTCAAAAACAAACGGTGGTTGCGAATCAAGCTCCCATGGCTAAGGTTTATGCTGGTCCACATCCTATGTGTAACACGTGCAAGTACCACCATGCAAACAACATTCCATGCCGAGTCTGCTCTCTGTGTGGAAAGTATGGTCATTTAGTGGCTACTTGTGTCCGTGCGCCAAACAACACTGCCATGCTTACCAACCGAACCTGCTACAACTGTGGCGAGGCTGGCCATATTCGTCCTCAATGTCCTCGCAACGTGGGAAATGTGCCACCGGCTCGTGGAAGGGCTTTCAACATCAATGCCAACCAAGCACAAGCCAACAATGACGTGGTGAATGGTATGACGTTGAATTTCTTTTAGTCTTTTCTTGTCTTGTGAAATTTCCTATCTATGTTCATCATACCAATAATAGGTTGTTACCAAACAGGTATGTATCTTGTAAATAAACATTATGCATCTGTATTGTTTGATTCGGGTGCCGATAGGAGTTTCGTGTCCCTGGAATTCGAGTCTTTACTTTCTAAACCGCGTGTCAATCTAGAAAGATCTTTCACTGTCGAAATCGCCGATGGAAAATCTATTGTTGTGGACGTCGTAATACGTGACTGCACTTTAAGCCTTAACGAACACGAGTTCTTCGTCGACCTTATTCCTATGCAATTGGGGAGCTTTGATGTTATCATTGGTATGGATTGGTTAGCCAAACATCGTGCGGAAATTCTATGTTTCGAGAAGTGTATCCGAATTCCTTTACCGTCTGGGGATACTTTGAAGGTCTTTGGGGAGAAATCTTCCCAAAGACTCAAACTCATGTCTTGCATCAAGGCTCGCAAGTGCTTAAGTAAAAACTACATGGTTTCATGGCATATGTAGTTAATACGAAAGCCAAGGGTAAGGAGTTGAAAGACATCCCTGTTGTGCGAGACTTTCCCGAGGTTTTTCCCGAGGATCTTAAAGGGTTACCTTCCGTGCGAGAAGTTGAGTTCAAAATTGACTTAATTCCTGGCGCAAACCCTGTGGCTAAATCACCTTATCGTCTTGCACCGTCTGAAATGCAAGAATTAGCTAGTCAATTGCAAGAGTTGACCGATAAGGGTTTCATTCGTCCTAGTTCATCACCGTGGGGTGCACCTGTACTGTTTGTGAAGAAGAAGGATGGTTCATTTCGTATGTGCATCGACTACCGGGAACTCAACAAGCTTACTATCAAAAACCGATACCCTCTGCCTCGAATCGATGATCTCTTCGACCAACTTCAAGGAGCAACTCAATTCTCAAAGATCGATCTACGTTCTGGGTATCATCAACTACGTGTTCACGATGATGACATTCCAAAGACCGCTTTTCGTACTCGATATGGACACTACGAGTTCATGGTTATGCCTTTTGGCTTGACCAATGCACCTGCCGTGTTCATGGATCTCATGAATCGAGTATGTAAGCCGTATTTGGATAAGTTCGTAATCGTGTTCATTGATGACATTCTTATCTACTCCAAGACGAAAGTCGATCACGACACACACTTGCGACAAGTTCTTGAACTTTTGAAGAAGGAGAAATTGTACGCTAAGTTTTCCAAGTGTGAATTTTGGTTGGAAGAAGTTCAATTCCTAGGACATGTGGTGAATAGCCAAGGAATTCACGTTGACCCTGCTAAAATTGAAGCCGTGAAGAATTGGTGTGTTCCCACAACCCCAACCGAGGTTCGTTCTTTTCTGGGTTTAGCGGGATATTACCGTAGGTTCATAGCAAATTTCTCGAAGATTGCTAAACCGTTAACGGCGCTAACCCAAAAGAATCGACTTTTTGAATGGGGACCCGAGCAAGAGGAGGCTTTCGAGACATTGAAACGCAAGTTGTGTAACGCTCCTATTCTCACACTTCCCGATGGAAACGACGACTTTACCGTATATTGCGATGCCTCTAATCAAGGTCTTGGTTGTGTTCTCATGCAACGAGGCAAAGTTATAGCATACGCGTCGAGGCAATTAAAGGTTCATGAAGTGAACTACACAACTCATGATCTCGAACTTGGTGCTATGGTTTTCGCATTGAAGATTTGGCGACACTATTTATATGGGACGCAATGCATAGTCTACACCGATCATAAGAGTCTCCAACACGTGTTTAACCAAAAGGATCTCAACATGAGACAAAGACGGTGGATCGAGTTAATTAGCGATTACGACTGCGACATTCGCTACCATCCTGGAAAGGCGAATGTTGTAGCCGACGCGCTAAGTCGCAAGGTTCACAATAAGACTGTCTCGCTTCAAGAAATTCGAGATCGAAGGCAATGGTTTGATACGCTAGGAGAATTTGATACCGAGATCCATGTGGATGTCAACGAGGCTACTATCATGCTCCAAAACATAAGGATCGATAGTGACCTCGAGTTATGCATTCGCGAGGCTCAACAAGCGGCACTAACCGACGAAGGGAAGGATGAAGATTTGATGTCTAACGTTCGGTCACAACTGGAGACAAAACCGAATGGCATGTGGTATTTCTTGAATCGACTTTGGATCCCGAATCGTGACAATCTTCGACACTTCATTATGAACGAAGCTCATCAAACCCGATACTCCATTCATCCTGGCTCCGATAAGATGTACATGGACCTGCGTGGTCAATATTGGTGGCCTGGAATGAAGAAGGACATCGCGTCTTATGTTTCTAAGTGTCTCACGTGTGCAAGGGTCAAAGCCGAACATCAACGACCAAGTGGTTTACTTGAGCAACCTGAAATCCCTATGTGGAAATGGGAGCATATATCCATGGATTTCATAACCAAGTTACCTCGTACACCTCGTGGTCATGATAGTATTTGGGTCATCGTTGACCGTTTGACCAAGACAGCACACTTCATACCTATACGAGATACATACAAGGTTTCAAAGCTGGCTCGAATTTACATTGACGAAATTGTGAGTCGTCATGGCGTGCCGTTACACATCATTTCCGATCGAGATGCTCGTTTCACTTCACACTTTTGGTCTTCGATGCAAGAACTCTTGGGTACTCAATTGGATTTAAGTACGGCTTACCATCCTCAAACCGATGGTCAAACCGAACGAACAATCCAAACCCTTGAGGATCTACTGCGTCTTTGTGTCCTTGATTTTGGTGGTGATTGGGATACGCATTTACCGCTCGCGGAATTTTCGTATAACAATAGTTATCACTCTAGTATCAAGATGGCACCATTCGAGGCTTTGTATGGTCGTAAATGTCGTTCTCCGATCTGTTGGACTGACATTGGGGAAAATCTTATCACCGGTCCGGAACTTATTCAAGAAACGACCGACAAAGTTTCCAAGATCCGAAATAACCTTGAGGTGGCTAGGAGTCGCCAAAAGAGTTATGCCGATAAAAGACGCAAACCGTTGGAGTTTCAAGTCGACGATATGGTTCTTCTTAAGGTCTCTCCATGGAAGGGTGTTGTACGTTTTGGGAAGAAGGGTAAGTTAGCCCCACGCTTTGTAGGACCTTTCAAGATTTTGAAAAGAATTGGGAAAGTGGCTTACAAACTGGAGTTACCTTCTGAACTTAGCGGAGTTCATCCTGTCTTTCATGTCTCAAACTTGAGGAAGTGCCTGGCTGATGAAAATTTGCATGTTCCACTAGAGGAAATTCAAATTGATGAGTCATTGCATTTCGTTGAGAAGCCTGTTGAGGTTATGGATCGAACCCTGAAGAAGACCCGAACAACTACTACACCTATCGTCAAAGTCCGTTGGGAAAACAAACGTGGAGCTGAGTTCACTTGGGAGCGTGAGGATCATATGAAGGAGAGATACCCGCATTTGTTCTCTTAAACTTTATTCTTAATTTCGGGACGAAATTCTTTTAAGTTGGGGAGACTGTGACATCATGTATTTTAGGGTTAACTATAAGCTTGCATCGTTTATTCTTGTAGGGGCTATTAATATTTTTATAAAACTTGGGGACTATTGGTGTTTTTTTTTTAGTTAGTCTTTAATTATTCAAATTAAAAGGGATCATAGTATATCTATTGAATTGAACTTAATAAATAACAATAGTAATAATAATAATAATAATAATAATAATAATAATAATAATAATAATAATAATAATAATAATAATAATAATAATAATAATAATAATAATGATAAATAACAATAAACATGAGTTATAATAACAATAATAATAGTGATTTACTAATCTTTGAAATGTATAAAAACTTAAGAAATTAAGTTAGGGGGTGAGTTTGCTATTTTTAAAACTGTAAAATGCAAGGTTTCTGCATAAAATGATAAAATCAAAACCAAAGGGACCAAAGGTGTAAACTCGCAAAACCCCAAACCAAACCCCCCCTTCACCCCGATTTTCCGGCGGAGCTCCGGCCAAACTCTGGCCGAGCTCCGGCCACCCCCAAAACGCATTAAAAACCATCACATTTGGAATCAAATCGCTCCTAAACGCTTCGTGAGTGGGTTTCGAACTGAATACAGGGCTTAATTGCGGATTAAGACACCGGTTACTAAAATCAAACGAGTTCATAACCGGCCAAATTAATCTTTTAGCCGTTCGAGCATTAAAACCTAATAATAATCAAATTAAACTCACCTAAATAATCATCTATCAAACGTTAATCGAACACAACACTTAATTTCACCTGAAACCTTCACAAAACGTTCCAATTGATTCTCTCAAACCCGCAATCTGAAGCGATTTCCAAACCCACTTTCTGATCAAATTAAAACCCAATTGATAGAGGGCTTTGCATCAAGAAGCTCATTAGAAGCTGCCCTCGAACTTAATTCGATCATCATCAACGTTTACCCATCAATTTGATACAAGGAAGCCGCGGCCTGTTCTTCATTTTGATCATCTGCAATCGTTAATCAAACGGGTAATTTTTTTGTATGTATACACTCGTTTAACCATGGGGAACAAAAGCCCCATGATTAACAAAGCCCTGGAATCAATTAACCTGTCAATTCGAGATCAAAAGGAACCTAGGGTTTGTATGAATTTGGGTGGGTTCTGTGTTTATTGGTTTTACAATTTAGAAACCATTCTCTACCGCGGCTGAGAGCCTTGGTCCACTGGTTCCCCACTTGCCTTCCACACTAGAGGTCCCGGGTTCGAACCCGGCGACCTCCAACCTATTTTTTTTGGCTTTTTCAGCCTTTAAAAAAATATAGAAAGCTTCTAAAAATTTATAAAAAGTTAATCTTGTAAACTTAAATTATTTTGAGGTCACTTAACCAATTTCTAAAAAATTTATGTTCTTATAATACTTGTATACTTTTATAAAAGAAATGATATAATTAGTTAAATTTCTTATAAAAAAAAATAATAAAAAAAATAAGTTTTAATGGTGACTAACTCATTAAAACCATTATTGGTTCAAATAATATATTTAAATTATTTCTTATAAAGTTAAACTTAAAATTATAGTTTTAATCTACTAAATAGTTGTTTGTTCAAATAATGTATATAAATTTTTTTTTTATATATAAAATAGACATTAAAAATTGTTATTGTTATTGGCTCACACCTTATTTATAATTCTTACAAATAAAAATATAAAAAAAATATCTACACTTTATATTTCGTTTTGTCAACCATATTAAACGATTCAAGTTTATGACCTCATGACAAATTATTAAATCAATGTAATTCTTTTGTTAAAAATATATATATATCAAGGAATCCCAAGTTTTCTCTTAAAACCCTAAATCATGTTTAAACGTTAATCTAAAACTTAAATCTTGTGAATATATTTACTTAGGTTCGTTGTGAAGAACTACGTTGGAACGTTGCTTATTATATTTCTTATTAATTGTCATTTTCATACATTTGATCATGTGAGTATTCCATACCCCCTTTTCATTTTATTTCACACTTTGGGGTGAAACATGTTAACCTATACTTTGCATTGTAAACTTATTTGAGACTTGTAAACTTTATGGCGATTCATCATGTTAAGTTGTGGTTAGTTGAATTTATGTGGTTACCATGTTATGGCATTATATGTACAATCATTAACTATTGCTAGCCCAGCGAAGTCATAGATCTATGGGTAAGACAAGCCTGCTTGGTTGATCCAAGTACACTTAGCTGATCGTATATACTTTTAACGTTTGAGACTTGTAAAACATTGTCAAGGTTTGATTGTTGCATTGTTCATAGCATCCCTAATCACTATATATTCACTAACTTATGACTTGAATTGCCATCTTTTATATGTACTTATGTATTAAAAACTATGGAATGCTCACCAACACTATTGTTGACCCTTTATTTTTAACATGTTTCAGGAAATGCCCAACTTTGATTAGCTACACTTTGAAGCTTGCATCTAGGAATGGACCTAGACTAATAAATAAGATGGAATGATTTATTGCATTCTATGTTATGTTTGTGTTTCCTTTAAAACTTATGATTGTAATGTGACAATTTAAAACTTATGTTTAAACTTTATTTGGTTTATTAATAGCGTTATGTGGCTATGAACGATCTTAACTCTCACTCCTCGACGTTTCCGCCGTCAAGGTTGGGGTGTGACATGCAGCGCTTACTTGGCCTATGTAAAGGATGTGGATGCGCCAGAGTCCCAATTAGCAGACGTGCCGGTAGTGCGCGAATTTTCTCACGTCTTTCCTGGAGAACTGACTGGTGTGCCACCGGACCGCGAAATCGAATTCCAGATTGACTTGCTACCGGGAGCAGAGCCTGTCGCTAAAGCACCGTATTGATTAGCTCATTCAGAAATTGTAAAAATGAGGGCTCAGTTGCAAGATGAATTGAATAAAGGCTTCATCTGACTGAGCATCTCTCCAAGGGGTGCTCCGGTTCTATTCTTCAAGAAGAAAGACGGTAGCATGCGGATGTGCGTTGATTATCGCGAGCTCAATAAGTTGACCATGAAGAATCGGTATCTGTTGCCGAGGATCGATGACCTGTTCGATCAGCTCCAGGGTGCCAGGTGGTTTTCGAGGATAGACTTGTGGTCTGGTTACCATCAACTGAAAGTGAAAGAACAAGACATTCCTAAGACAACGTTCCGTACGCGTTATGGACACTACGAATTTCTCGTCATATCCTTTGGTTTAACCAACGCGCCAGCTGCTTTTATGGATCTTATGAATCGGGTATGTCGGCCGATGTTGGATAAATCAGTGATAGTGTTCATTGACGACATTTTGATTTATTTTAAAAGTGAAGAGGAACATGCCGATCATATTCGAGAAGTATTGGCGACGCTCAGAAGTGAGAAGTTATATGCTAAGTTCTCTAAATGCACATTTTGGTTACGAGAAGTTCAATTTCTGGTCATGTGGTTAATCCTGAGGGGATCAGGGTGGACCCTGCGAAGGTTGAAGCGGTGATGCAATGGGAACCTCCAAAGACGCCAACTGAGATGCAGTTTCTTAGGCCTGGCAGGTTACTACAGGAGGTTTATCCAGGATTTCTCCAAGATAGCTTCTCCATTGACTAAGCTGACCAGGAAGGACGTGAAGTATGAATGGGGTACTGAACAGGAGAATGCATTCCTAGAACTGATGATGAGGTTAACTCAAGCCCCTGTCTTGACGTTACCTGAAGGGAATGAGGATCTGGTAGTCTACTTGAATGCCTCGTATGCAGGATTGGGTTGCGTGTTGATGCAATGAGGGAAGGTGATAGCATATGCTTCTAGACAATTAAAGGTCCATGAGGCCAATTATCCTACCCATGATTTGGAGTTGGCGGCGGTGGTGTTTGCATTGAAGATTTGGAGGAACTACCTGTATGGGGTGAAGTGCACCATCTTCACTGATCATAAAATTTTGAAGTATTTCTTCGAGCAAAAGGAACTCAACATGAGGCAAAGGAGGTGGTTGGAACTAATCAAGGATTATGACTGTGAAATTCATTATCATCCGGGCAAAGCCAATGTGGTAGCTGACGCTCTTAGCCAGAAGGGAAAACCCAAACCAGTTCGGGTGAGGGCTTACCAGATAATCATGACACCTGATATTATGAAACAAGTGAGGGAGTTTCAAGATGAAGCATTGAGAGGTGACATAGTCAACTCTGAAAGGATGAAAGGACAGATTTCAGATTTGGGGGAAAACTCACTAGGTGTTAGAACCCGATCTGGGCGAATGTTGATACCTCTATATGGGGATCTGAGGGGGAAGATCATGGATGAGGCTCACAAAACTCAATATTCCATTCATCCCCGTGCCATAAAAATGTATCAGGATATGAAGAAAAATTACTGGTGGCCGGGAATGAAGCGTGATGTGGCTAAGTACGTGAGCAAGTGCCTGACTTGTTTGCAAGTGAAGGTAGAGCACCAAAAGCCATATTAGAAGATCCAGCATTTGGATATTCTTGAATGGAAATTGAAGCACATCACGATGGACTTCATCACAAAGTTACCCCGCACGGCGAGAGGAAGCGACGCGATCTGGGTGATTGTTGACCATTTAACAAAGAGCGCTTATTTCCTACCAATTATTGAGACGTATTCCTATGAGAGGTTAGCAGAGCTATTTATCAAGTAGATCGTGGCTCGTTACAGCATGCCAGTGTCTATCATTTTGGATAGAGACACGCGTTTTACGTCTTAGTTCTGGAAGAGGTTTCACGACGCAATGGGAACTAGACTGCATATTAGTATGGCTTACAACCCCTAGACGGATGGTTAGTCGGAAAGAACGATTCAAACATTAGAAGACATGCTACGAGCGTGTGTAATCGACTTTGGAGGAAGTTCGGATGAGCACTTACCGTTGGTAGACTTCTCATATAACAATAGCTACCATGCCATCAATGGTATGCCACCTTATGAGATTTTGTACGGCAGGAAGTACAGGACACGCGTGTGTTGGGGTGACATAGGGCAAAAGGAATTGGGAAGTCTTGAAGTAATTGAGGTCACGACTGAGAAATTGGATAAGATTAAGGCATTCATGAAAGCCGCAAAGGATCGCCAGAAGTCTTACGCGGATAAGAGGCGTAGACCAATAGAATACGAGGTTAGTGACAAGATTATGCTCACGGTATCTCCCTGGAAAGGGATCATCAGGTTTTGAAAGTGATGAAACGTAAGCCCAAGGTTCATATGGCCATTCCGTATTGTTGCAAGGGTAGGAGAAGTGGCCTACAGATTAGAACTACACGATGAGTTGAGCGGAATTCACCCTACATTCTATGTATCTCATCTCAGGAAATGTCTGGCAGACAATGATGCGGTTGTAGCGCTAAAAGACATTGAAGTGGATGAACGCCTGAATTATGTAGAGCAGTCAGTGGTCATCCTTGATTGGAAAGAGAAGCACTTACGGAATAAAGTGGTTCTACTGGTACGAGTACAGTGGAGACACAGAAAAGGATCGAAATCTACGTGGGAGACCGAGGAAGAGATGAGGAAATTTTATCCTCAATTGTTTGATGAGTGACAGGTTTCGAGGACGTAACCTAAATAAGTGGGGGAGACTTGCAACGCCCAGAAATGTCAAAAAGAGTCATCAATGCTAAGGGGCTTAACTAGTGGGCATTTAATAAAAATATATAAAGAAAGGAAATGGGTTATGGGCTAAATTACGCTTATGCGCAAGAGCCTATGTGATTAAGGGCCCATAATCAGCCCTTATACCCACCTAATCAGCCATCATATTCTTCATTTGCAACCCTAGCCACCAAGTCTTTGAGAGAGAAAGTAGATAGAGAAAGTGAAGAAAACTCTATATTTTAAGCTTCTTTGTATAAGGGATTGAAGATCTGGGTGTTAGAGCATCAAACCATAAGAAAGGAGCAACAAATCCAGGTAAGAATCAGCCATCTAAACCCTTCTGTAGATCAAACCCGAATTCTAGGGTTTTGGGTTTTGAAAAGTTGCAAAGAATCGCATAAAGGTCACATTTTTACGTATGAAAACATGTAAAAAATCTTAGATATAGCGTAATTTTTAAGCGTTCTAGGAAACTGTCTGTGCATCCAACAAATTTGGGTGTTCAAGCTGCGAAACTGTGAGTATTCTGTGAAACTATAGTTTCGCAGGTAATTTCGCAACCATGGAACTCCAACAAAAGTTGGGCGAAACTGCCATGCGAAGCTGGTAGCGAAACTGGTAGCGAAACTGCAAGCAAAACTGGCAGCGAAACTGGCAGCGAATCTACTTATCTGGTAGCGAAATTAGCAGCGAAATTGGGCAGAACTTAACCCCTTTGATTGTTAACTTATCTGCAGGCTGTGTAGTGTGATCGTAGCTTAGAAAGCTTAGTTTAGAGGCTTCTCACTATATCCAGGTGAGTTTTAGATCCCCTTGTTTATAAGTTTTTCCATATTTTGGGGATATTATGCATAATAAATATACGTTTTTAAATGACAAGAGATTAAGAGGTTTTAACAGGAAGATCGATTTTTCTACAACAAAATGTGCTATTTAAATGTTTATAAATAAATTTTCTTCGCGCTGACTTGGAAGCCCGGCCCCAGCTAGGGGCATTGCCCCTTGGACCCCACTAGGGGCTGCTGCCCCTAGGACCCCGCTGTCAGGGCTGCCGCCCCCGAACCCCTGCTGTCCCGCGTAGGGTCGGTTATGTTTTTATGATGAATTGTACTTGGTATGTTGTGTACTCAATAAGTTAAGTATTATATATTAAAGTTGAAGATAATATTAATGAGAAGTGAAACTTAACAAATGTTACCCCGGGCCCGTTTGATGATGAAAAGTCTTGTAAGCACTATGGTTGACTTCACTTAGGTTTGTCTGATGTATTATAAAGGATCCATATTCATGAGCGGGCTATGTCCTGTCACACCCCGACCGACAGCGGAATCATCGGGGCAGACAAATATGAAACGATTGTTCATAGCTCATGGAATTAAAAAAGTTGTAATAATATTAACTGCCATTTTCACTGAATAATACTAAACAAATAAATCATTACAATACAATCAAGATTCAAACAACAAAATAAAATCTTTAATTAAACTAGGTCCAAGTCCTATATGAGCAAGAAGAAATCCTCAAAGTAGCAATCTAAAACATGTTAAAAATAAGGTCAACATATAATCTTAGTGAGTTCCCATGAATTTGTACATATGTATAAAAGAAACTTTTGAGAGGCAATTCAAGTCATAGGTTAAAAATAATCCAAGAATATATAGATAGCATAATGATACAATCAAACCTTGACAAATGTATGACCATAATAAGATATATGATTAGCTAAGTGTACTTGGTTCCCATGATGAACAAGAATACGTCATCAGGAGTCGGCAATAACCTCGGATTTAGCACCGAATAGGCTTGTCAAGCCCATAGATCTATGACGTCGCTAGGCTAGCAATAGTTAATGATTGTTTTTACAAGACGACTATCATATAAGGCTACCAAATACTCAAATAACCATAACAAGTTTATAAAGGAATTGCTCGTGCATTACAAGTATCAAGATGGTTTACAACTGTATGTTTGTAAGATTAAAATGTTTCACCCTAAAAAGTGTGAAATAAAGTAAACAGGGGCATAAAAACTCACATGGTAATAGATGCACTTAAGATAATAATAAGAAAATAAGATTGCTCCAACGATTTCTTCACAATTTAACCTAAGATTTGGATTTTCCAATATTAAATTATAATGATATGATTAAAGACTAATAATGAATTAAGGTTTAAATTGGAATTTGTGGTTTTAATAATGGAGTCAAATAAAATAATATAATCGATTATGTTTTGATTCAATAAAGATGAAATAAATTGATTAAATTATTATGATTGAGAACGATAATGAATGATTAGAGAAATTTAATCATTTATAATAATTGCTTTAATGAGTATTAAATATAAAGTATGAAAGGAAATAATTAATTTAATACTATATATGATATAACATGATTAAATAAATAATTAGATATTTTTTAAATAATTATTTGAGTAAATAAATATTTAAGGTATTTGTAACAGGAAGATTTAAAATAGTTTTTATAACATTTAAATCCCATAAGTGAATTAATAATTTTTTTATAAACTTTGTTATTCTTTAAAAGGTAATTAAAATTTAGAAATTTTATGCTTTAAAATCTTTAAGAAATTTGAAAATGGGTTTATAGTCAAAATGGGTTCGGGTTTGGGTTTATAATTTGAAAATGGGCGGATGTTACATGTGCCTTGCAGTGTGGATCAACTGTCGGGGGTTAGCTACTGTTTTCATTTGTACCTACAGAGATTGACATTCGTTGTCAATCAATAGGGAGCTCTTGCCTTGTGCAATCTCATTTATGAGAAAGTGAAATTTAAGGATTCCTATAAGTCTGATGCAGCCAAAACATCCAAAGTCTCTCTGCAAGCATGCACTAAAGAACAGAAGTAGAAATGCTTCGGAAGTTTTACACCATGCACAAGAAATATTCTAAGTGTAAAATCTTCCGAAGCCAAGACCAACATCTTCCGAAGCCAAAAGTGAAGTCTTCCGAAGCTTCAAAGACAAAGTCTTCCGAAGCCAAAGAATGAAGATAAATTTCTTCCGAAGACTTTTAGAGATATGCCTTTATTTGATGTACTTTACCATAAAGTTGGACCACCTTTCCGCTGCAACTCTGTAAAGTCACCAACTTACATGAGTTGGTGAAAGGTCCATGCTTATGGTAACTATAAACTGAGGTTTTGAGTCCATGCTTTCTACTTTATGTACTTTTATCCTTTTTGTAATATATTAGGATGTGAGCTATGGCATGTCATAGTCACAAGTCAAAAGGCAGATATGCCTCTTGACTCTACATTTGATTTTGTAGTTGTCTAGTCAATTGTATCCAGCTGGCCTTCAAAGTATGGCCGGCTGTAGGATGTAGTATAAAGTATCTCAAGTACTTGTAACTTTCTATTGATGCTTTGTAACTTGTAATAGAACTTGAGGAGCAATATACAGCATTCTTGAAAACCAAATACTTGTGTTGTTTTGCAATCTTGTTCTATCTCACTTTTACTTGTGTTCTTAGCATCTTTCATTAACAAGTTAACCAGTTCCCTATTTGATCTGTTAAGTGTTCTAAGCAACTCTTCTCATTCTGTTGTTGTGTTCTAAGTGCATACCCTTTATCAAAGCATTTCAGGCTCTTGATATAAGATCTCACCATCTTAAGATCCCTCACACACACAATATACTTAACAACTCAAATGGCAGCTATAACCAAAGCTGATATGGAAACTGGAACTATGACAAAGTCTCCACTGATCACTCCTGAAGACTTTGATACTTGGTGTCAAAGAATGGAAGGCTTCATCAAGTCTCAAGACTCCAGGATGTGGGACTCTGTTGTTGAAGGACCTTACATACCAAGCACCACTTCTGCTACTGGTGGTGGTATGATTCCTAAGGCTGTGGCTTATTACTCTGAAGCAGATAGAAAGAGAATAGAGATTGATCAAAAAGCCATGACAGCCCTTCAAACTGCTCTTCCAAACTCTATCTACAAAGGCTTCAAGAAGTGCAAAACTGCCAAGCAACTCTGGGAGGCACTGAAGCTGATGTATGAGAGGTCTACTGAAGCAAAGGAGAACAAGAAGGATATCCTGAAGCAGCAGTATGAAAACTTCACCTTCAAGGCAGGTGAAACCATTACACAACAATATTTCAGGTATGTTGAGATTGTGGATACTCTAATGGATGTTGGAGTAACTCTTGAAAAGAGGGACATTGTAAGGAAGTTTATGTCCTCTCTTCCTAGACGATGGACACATTGTTGTGTTGTTATCAAGAGGACTGAGAACCTTAAGACTCTTACTCTCACTGACTTGTATCGTATTCTTAGTGGCTACCAGATGGAGATGAACATGCAAAACTCATCTGGTAACTCCAGCAATCAACTAAGTTCAGCCCTCCATGTGGTTGAAAGGGAAAGCATTGAACCACAACATCATCTTATATGCCTCCCTGACAACTCACAAAAGGGCCCTTTCATCACCATCCCAGAGACTCCAAGGGAAAGCTACACTCAAGGAAGTCCTTTCCAAGAGACAAGTTCTTCTCATGCCTTTGTCTCTGCTGATGAAACTTCAGGCAACTTTCTCTTCACTCTTGAAGATTTGGACTGTATCCATCTTGATGATCTGGAGTACATGGAGATAGTCCAGTAGATGGCTCTTCTCACTCACAGAGCAAAGAAGTTCTACAAGAGGACATGGAGAAAGTTTCCAAGCAATGCAGCCAGTGGAAAGTTTGGGCTGGACAAAAGAAAAGTAAAGTGTTAAAAGTGTAACCAAACGGGACACTTTGCAAGAGAGTTTAAGGCACCAAGGACAAATAGTGGCCAAGCGCAAACAAGACCAAACTACACTAAGAAAGCCCCCTAGAATGAGAAGCCAAAGCAGCAAGTTGCAGTTGCTGTTGAAGAAGAAGGATTTGACGGGAGCTTTCAAGTAGAAGATGCATCTCCAAACCAAGCACTCATGGCAGACCATGATGAAGCCAAGGTATTGGAACATCTTTGTACTCCTGAATGCATTGCTAAAGTCAATAGATACAGGTCCAACAATTTAGAAATGAGATCTGACCTTGAGTCCTTAAATAATTTAAAAGTTGATTTTAAAAGAGCTGAAAATAATTATAAACTAAAGACAGAGGATTTAGAGAAAACCATTTCAACTCTTAAACATGAGCATACAAACTACAGGACACAAATCAAAGATCTTATTACTAAATTAACTGAATGCCAGGCTGAGCTTGTGATCAGCAAAGCCAAGGCAGAAAAATGTGTTCTTGAAGAAGAGACCTTCAAGAACATAATATCCTCCTCCTTGCATGCTAAAGTTTGTTATCAAAATAAGCAGGGATTGGGATCTTGTGAGATAGCTCCTCCATACACAATCTTGTCTGTAAGATCTCCTAGGTGTGGAACTTGTGAAGATGAGCTTCACCTTATAGATCCTGTGACTGAAGAGGATGAAGAGGAGATGTTGGAGAATGACTCTGAGAAGAGTGAAGAAGCGCATTCTAAGAAGCGTCACCATCCCTCTAAGGAGAGCAAAGATATTGGGATGACCAAGTCAAGAAGAAAGAACTTGATCAGGAAGGCCAAAAGAAAGTCCAAAAAGGCTCAAGAGATCAAGGCTACCTTCAATTCTGCACAGAAACAAGTCTTCATCTCTGCAAGATTTGAAATGGTAAAGGCTGAAGACACAAATTTGAACTCCATCAACAAGAGTTCTAGTTCATATCCAAATCATCCTATCATCAAGAAGAAGGCTAATCAGTTGTGCATTGCTGCTATACAACTTGAGCCATCCTGCTCCAAAGGTAGTTCTAACCCCACAAGAATTGCCACAGCATCTGCAAAGGTGAAGATGGAGAAGGAAAGTGATCAAGTTCAGCCTTGTTCACAAAGAAGAACTCCTAGAAGGAAGAAAATGGACTGTGTTATGTGTGGGAGTACCTCTCATCTTGCTAAGGATTGTGTTTACAATCCAAGGAGTACTCTCCACATGACCAAGAATGAAACTTCTAAGAGTGGAGAAGAAGAAGCAAGCTTCGGAAGGAAAATCTGTTTCCTTCGGAAGCTCCAAACTGAAGAAGAAGACAAGTGGAAACTTTCCTTCGGAAGAAAATTTGGTCTCGGAAGAAAGGAATACTTCCGAAGCACTGAAGCCTGCTGCAGTGAAAGCAAGATCTTCCGAAGGGCCAGTTATCAAAACTGTCGAAGTCATCAAAACTTCTGAAGTATTGAAGGTCAAGTTAAGCTTCCAAAGGTGGTATGGAAGTCAAAGAAAGACCAAGTGGCTGAAAGTTCTTCATCAACATCAGCAAATGATCCCTCCAGCATGACTATAGGATCAATTACTGTTGCATTGTCTTCAACTTCTTTTGATTAGCCCAAGACCAATAAGGCTTGGGTTTCCAAATGTAACTAATCATCTCTTTTGTGCAGGGACAGCTCAAGACAAACAGAAATGTATGGATCATTGATAGTGGCTGTTCCAGGCACATGACAGGCAATAGGTCACTGCTCCAAAAGTTTGAAAGAATTGATGGAGGACCAGTTGCTTTTGGAGGAGATACAGGAGGTTACATTACAGGAAGGGGCAAGGTCAAAAATGGTAAGCTCAATATTGAGAAGGTAAACTTTGTCAAGGAGCTTGGGTACAATCTTTTGAGTGTATCCCAATTTTGTGATTAGAGTCATAACATGCTCTTTACTGAGCATGAGTGCACTGTTCTCAGGCCCGGGGTGGTCATTTCCTCATGAGCACATCTTGCTCAGAGCCTTCAGGAAAGGGAACATGTACAAGATGGACTTGCAAGAAACATCTCCCTCAGGAGAAGTATCCTGCTTTCTATCTAAAGCAAATAATGATGAATCTTTCCTCTAGCATAAAAGAATGTGCCATGTAAACTTTAAAATATGAATAAATTAATTAAGAATGATTTGGTAACTGGAATACCAAAGAAAGAGTTTACAAGTGATGACCACTGTGTTGCATGCCTAAAAGGGAAGCAAGACAAGGTATCTCACAAGCCAAAGGAAAGATACTCCATCATTAATCCCCCACACTTATTACATATGCATCTCTTTGGCCCCACCAGTGTAATGAGTCTAGGAAGGACCTCTTATTGTTTGGTGATCACAGATGATTTTACAAGATTCACTTAGGTCTTTTTTCTTAGAACTAAGGATGAGACTCTTGAGATTCTGAAGAATTTCATCATAAAGATTGAGAATCAATGTGATCACAAGGTCAAAGCCATAAGATGTGATCAAGGAACTGAATTCAAGAATCAAATCATTGACACATTTTGTGTTGAAAAAGGTATTACAAGACAATATAGTGCTCGCAGGACTCCTCAGCAAAATGGTTTTGCTGAGAGGAGAAACAGGACACTAATTGAAGCTGCAAGAACTATGTTGTCTGACTCTAAACTGCCCATCACCTTGTGGGCAGAGGCAGTGAACACTGCTTGCTATGTGCAAAATAGAGTTTTAGTGGTTAAGACACATGGTAAGACTCCTTATGAACTTTGGCACAAGAGAAAACCCTTCATTGGTTTTCTCAGGTCATTTGGATGTCCTTGTACCATCTTGAATACCAAGAATCAAATTGCCAAGTTTGCTAAGAAAGCAGATGATGGACACTTTATTGGATACTCTTCTCAAGCTAAAGCTTATAGAGTATACAATCTCAGAACTAGAGTAGTTGAGGAGTCAGCCAATGTGACTTTCAATGAGCACACTCCTACTTTGAAAGGTTCTGGTCCAGATTGGCTATTTGATCTTGATTTAGTTACCAACAGTTTTAACAAATCTTGTGAGAAAGTTTCAGGATCTATAGATATATTACCAACAGGTGATCCTGACCCAAGATTTGAGCTCAGAAGTGTTAGGATCGTGTATTGAACGAAATACTAACTGATTAACGTGTATACCGAATCAAATAATGCGGAATCCTATTTGATTGGCGATCCAATCAGGGTGAACGCACGTAGAATAAATTATGAATTGAATCTAAATGTTAAGAACGATATAGAATCGATCTAGTGCGATCTATGAACTTGGAACAGGTTCTTAGAGGTCTCTGGACGGCTAGGGTACGTCTGGAGTCGAAGTGTTCTGAATTGTTATGTTTTTCCACGAATTAAGTGGTATTTATAGGTTAGGGTTTCTCATTCGGGCGACTGAACCATTAGTATGGTTCAGTCGTGCGATTGAGCCATGTGGTTGATCCATTCGCACGACTGAGTGTTCAGTCGTGCGACTGAGCCAATATCATGTTACAATCATACGACTGATCCAATCTCCCGGTTCAGTCGTGCGACTGAGTCATTCGCATGAAGTTGTTCATGCGTATGGTCCATTCGCATGGGCCATTCGCATGAGAACTTCATATTACTAAATTTGAATGTCATTATGTTGGTCCATGTAATCGAAAAACAGTGCAAATGATGTGATGAATTGCTCAATATCTAACAAGCATGCTAAACAATGACAATTGAGAAGATTGAATACAATTCTAAATCATATTTGATAACAAAATGAACAATAACAATCAATAACATGAAGCACAATGATATTTCTTTGTAATAACTGCTTGGAATAGGTAACTTGCAACAATGATCCACGATTAGGGTTTTGCAAGCTTACCTTACAATGAAAATTAACAAAAGTATAAATAGCAGTTGTAGTTTCACAGACAGTTTCGCTACCAGCGAAACTGTCATGCCGAAGCAACAGTTTCGCCCGGCAGAACATAAGTTCGCCGGGTAAACTAGAACAGCAAACTGTGAGCGAATTTACAGATTCGCTCACAGTTTCGCTGGACTGCTAAAAAGACACAATTCTAAGAACATACAAAAGGAAACTAACAAAAGTCCTATTACAAGTAAAGTAAACAAACTATACTAAGGTGAGTCCAACCTATACATGATCTTTAATTTATTAATCATTACATTATTAAGATTCATTCAAACAACCACAAACCTATATAATCAAGTCAATATGCGTTAAACAACTCATTAATGAAATATTAAACATTATAAACACAACCAAACATTTATTACATAAGTGTAAGACACTAAAGACATATTACATTCAGTTCAGAAACTAGGGACACATATACCTACAAACTCCCCCTTGGACCTAGTTTCATCTAATGTCTTACCTTCTTCATAACCTCTTCATACTTCTTGTACTTCTCTTCTTTTGTAACTCCTCCGTGTATCTCAAACGCAAAGCAGAGTCGTATAACATTCTGAAACTATGGAGCTTGTACAATATCTTGAGAGTCATAGAATAGTGGCCACTTGTATAATGTGTATACATCATTTGCCGACAAGTTTGTGAGCCATATCGGGTCAAATACCCTGATAATATCCATTTTGCCTTCTTTGTTCAAGACTATGTCTGCCTCTCCTGTCCTCCAATCATACTACCACCATTTGAAGTGTGGAGTGAAGTCCTGTGGCATTTCCCGTAGTGGGATCTTAGACATGGTGCGCGGAGGACTCCACTTCAGCACTATTCTTGGTTTTCTAGTTATGGCATCAACCTCAGACCTTCGGATATACCTCGTTGGTTGTTGAGGTTTGAAGTTGACCCATCTGGTGTGGTACTCTCTCTTCAGAGCTGCTTCAAACCATCCAGACATCTTGCGTGGATCAGCGTATAGCAATTTTAGCTTCGTTAACTGGTTCAGCTCAAATCCAGGAAGAGTCTTCAGGTCGTGTGGGAACCTGAAGTACTCGATCCCTTTCTCACGTTTAACTGCATACACGTTGAGATCTTCAAAATATGCCCATGCTATGATTCTGCCCGACACCTTGTGATGTTTCTTCACTTTGTACAGCTTGGTGTAGACAGTCGACGTTGACGCACTGCGTTGGGCTCTTATCTCTTCAAAGCATGCAGCCCACTCAGCCTTTCTGATATTAACTTCAGCATCCAAGGCTTGGGCCTTATCTTTCGTCTTGTCCGACTCTTGTTCCAGTTTATCCAGAGTCTCAAGGGTTTCACTGACTAGATTGTCTCCCAGATTGGGAATGACATTACCCTCATTGTCAGTGTACTCTGGATAATGCTGGTCAATGACATCTTCAATATCGATTTCATCCACATCTTTGAGCTCATCGTCACTTTCCACATGGACTGTTGGAGCGTCTTTCACGATCTCGTCGGCATTGAGTTTGAACATTTCTGCTATTTGCTCGTCAGTAAGATTGTGAATGATCTCTCCTTCTTCAGGAGTGTACATCACCGATCTCCTGACTATACCCTGCAGATCAAGAATCAACGTGAGCTGAGTCTTGATCTGTTAGAGGGGAGCAACATCATGTTCATCCCTCTAAAAGTTTGGATCTGCTTGATTTAGACATTCAACACAGTAATCATTGGTTAATATTCAAAATAGAAACATCAACATTAAATATAAACATTCATTTCATTAATGTGATACAAGATTCAAATACATCTGATTTAAATAACAAAAACAGCTAAGTATTACTCTTGTCCTGGATCATATGCTCTTCTGCTGACGGGGCGGTTGTGGAGGCACCTTGATCTTGTGCTTTCTTCGTCCTCCTCTCACTTGCAGGTGTGGCACCCGCAGCAGATGTGTCATCTTCATCATCATCAACATCAACATTACCAGCATCATCACCAACATCAGTATCATCCTCAATGTCATCACCATCATCATCATCCTCTTCACTGTCAACATCACTGTCATCTCCATCTCTTTCCTTGATCTTTAAGGGCTCGTCCTTGGATCCCTTGAGCCGTAGCATGATGGTCTTGTTGGTGGTCTCCAACTCCTCTATCCTTTTAGCTGATTGGGCATTCTGCTCATGGAGTTGGGACATCTCTACGCGCTGTGCCTCCATAAGCTGGGCCTGCTGCTCTATCTGTTGTGCCTGCTGAGATATCCGCAGAGATTGGGCAGCAGTAAGGTCTACTAGCTGACGAATCTGAGCAGTCTTCTCGTCATCGACAACCAACAGCCTCAGCACCATACGGTTAAGTGCCAAGAGCTATTCCTCTACCCCACTGGGAGGTAGAGGTGATCCAGATGTATAGATGGGGTATGATGACTGGCCGGCATGGTGGCTAGTGGTGGTGGTGAATATTGGGGGTGGTCTAGATGAAGGTGGCGGTGGAGTGGGTGTGATAGATATGGTGGTAGCTGGGATGGTGGTAGTAGGTGGAGTGGTGGTAGTAGGTGGAGTGGTGGACGTGGAGGTAGTAGTGGTGGTGGTGATGAAAGTCAACCTTCTCTTCTTCTTCTTCTACCCTGGGGCTGAGCCATCCTTTTCTTCCTCGATCCCTTCGAGGAGGATGCTCCCCCTTGGCTGCTGGGCTGGTCTGGGGTGTAAGATGGATCAGTAACAGCCTCCCCAGACTCACCCTGGCGTCCACCTACCGCCCTAATCCCTCTCTCGGTGGCAACCACCTTGCTGCCCACCGTTCGAGTCAACGGCTCCTCGTCCGACTCGTCCTCCTCATCAGCCTGAAGGTCCTGATGGAATCCTGCCGTCTCAGCTCCTTCGTGGGTGGATGATGGAGATATAACATCTGCGGTAGTGGCCCTAGATTGGGTGGGACCAGTATCTCCACCATCTCCACTGTCATTATCATCAGAATCATCGGATGGGAGCACAATCGGCTCAGAATCTGAGTCACTATCATCGTGACGCCACTTCCTCTTCGTTGGCGCCACGTAGTCTACTTGAATCAAATGCCCAAAAAGTCGTCTCACAGAGGGTTTCACCTGCTTCCCCCTTTAGACCTTCATCCGGCCCAAGGTGGTATCGTCCATCACCTCGAGCACCAACGCGTCCTCATTCTCCTTAGGTAGCTGAGGGAGCTTTTGATCAATTATCATCTGCATGAATCTAGGGTACATACAAAATCCCTCCTTCCCCTTCCCCTCAATGTTCTCCAGCAGATAGTTGAAGATCATCCTAGAGAAGCTGAATGGGTGATTCAGCACCAACGCTACGTAAGCGTTCTGGATCTGATCAGAAAGCTCGTCGAAACCCTCCTTCCGAGAAGCTATGCACTTGAGCAGCACATGGGCGAGGTACTTGAACTGGGGGCACATGTTGCTCTTGTTGAGCACACCTGCGTTGATGTCCTCAGAGTACTTAGCCCTCATGAAACATCCTCGAACAGTAAGTGGGTGTTAACGGGTGGGACAATCAGCGTCATCCCCAAACTCTTGAACAGTCCGGAGATCTTCCTCTGTGATCTCAATAGCCTCGCCGAATATCGAGCTCCTGACGCAATGGGGCTCAGAGGACCTGTCCACTACAGTGCTTTCCCAGTAAGCATGTTGGACTTAGAGGTAAGGAGTACATGGTGTCGAGATAGCTCGGAATATCCTAGATCTCCGTAGGAATGTGATGATGCCCGAGAACTCTGCATCGTTCCTGGAAGTCAGATCTAGGTGAGCACATATGTTGTGATTCGTGCTCATGGTCCAGCGACTCGCCATCTGTTACACAGTATAGATAAACGTTAGTGTGTGCAAGTGAATAGCCATTTGAATTTCCTAAATTTGAATCTTTCTGGTCTGTCGTGCGAATGAACTATGCGAATGAAGTTTAGTCGTGCAATTGAGCTCATACGCACGTCTGAGCATGCGACTGTGTTCAGTCGGTTGTCATGTCATGCGACTGGATTCAGTCGGGTGAATGACCAGGCGACTGAGTTCAATCGGTTGACTGAGCCTCCGATTGGTTCACTCGGCCGACTGAGCTCATTCGTATGATCCATTCGGCCGATTGAGCCATTCGGCCAGCTCAATCGTGCGATTGGAGTTCATCCTGACGACCAGTCGCATGATCCACTGTTCGGTCGACTGAGATTCGTATCTTGACTAATTTGTGAAATTAAACGTTGTGTAATGGCTCTTTAGACTCGCAATCACTTAACTAATAACCTAATAACCTTAGTTTTAACATTTTACTTGGTTTAAGTAGGTTATTAGTCCATTAAAAGGTTCGGTTCTTGTGAGGGTCGTATTTCACAAATTAGGGCACCATTCCTCCATATTTCGGTGAGATTTCAACTCATTGTACCTGTATAATCGCACTCAAACGTCAGCATATTAATAGGAGTATCAAATCTTGGTCTGATGAAATTTTTGGCAGAGTAACGGTACGCTATGCGATATGAGGGCGATTAGGGGTTGATGAGTCGAATACGATCGACAGTGCCCTATTTATACTGAGTCTGAGTTCAATCGGCTGACTGGACCCATTTGCTCATTTCATTCGGGCGAATGGACCTCAGTCGTGCGATTGGCTCAGTCGATCACCTTCAGTTGGCTGGGGTTCAGTCGTGCGACTGACGCATTCACACACTTGCATTCGGTCGAATTGCTCATTCTGGTAAGCCATTCGGTTGAATGGTCCATTCTCATGTCCATTCGGCTATATAAGGCATGAGTATTGTCCATTTGTACAGTTGGTCCACACTCATGGTCCAGTCGTGCGAATGGGTCATACTCATGATTTTTTTGACTTTATGACCATTTGACATTTTACACCCTGTAACTTATTGATTAAACGTTTTAAGCCCTTGATCGTCTCAGACATGATCCTTTTAACTTGAAAACTTTTGATCACCTCAGACGTGATCCTTTTAAAACAATCTGTCACCTCAGACGTGACTCAGTTGACATTTGAAAACATGTGTGGTCACCTCAGACGTGACCCTTTTAGGTGATTTACTCCCTTACTGAATTCTATGATGTAGTCCGATATTAAACAAACTGAATTGACTAAATTCTGTAGGATTCTATATGCCCAAGACACTTAGAATATTGATGTGGTTAGTACGTTATGATCCAAGTCGGGTTATACCCAATAACAAGCTTAGCAAACACCAATTAATATTTATTTGATGATGTGATCATGCAATTAAATAATAACACCAAATTTAGAAAATGGGTTTTCTAAATAAGTTGCATATGAGATTAAACAATTTATATGGATATTTTGTTTATTGATGTTGTTTGTAATGTTATTTAAGTTGTTTAAATAACATCAAACAATAAGTGAAGTGTGTAAGTGTTACTTTAATAAAAGGTTTATTAAAAGAACACCCTTTAATATGACTTCTTAATGTGTCATATTATTAATTGGTTTTGGGGGGAAAAACCCCAAAGAATTCAAAGATTTGGCCGCCCAAGGGGCCTTTTGTTTGGCTTCTATTTTGTCTTGGAAAGACTAACTTTTACACATTCATTCACTCCATCTCCTCTCTCTCTCTCACATGCAAAAGAACACACAAGAAAAGGGTTTTCTTGCTTTTGTTTGAAGTAGAACTCGGCTGGAATTTTCAGAAGTGTTTCCCTTCGGTTTTTGGTGTTCAATCCTAGCAACTAAGGTGTTTTGTGATAGTGCTTGGGGTATAAGCACTTGAGGACTCCTCCTTGAAGTCTTGGCCAAAAGAACAAGCATCAAACACCTCATTTTGGTCGACATTTGCTGCTGGAATAAGGTAGTTGTCACAGCTTGTTCAAGCTGTGATTTTATGTACGTTTATGTTTTGTCATAGCTTGTTTCATTCACATACATGATCCTTTTGTTTGGGTTTGCTTTTCTACATTAAATGGACACTAAGAACATGAAATATTCAGCTTATAAATGGGTTTTAAAGCTATATATATGTCCGCTGCGTTTTTCTGAAAGTTTAAATGGTTAAACTTGGTTTTATGTTCTTGCAAACCCGTCAAATTCAAACAAATAAAAGAACTAAAACTGAAAAACCAAAACTATAAATCCTAAGATGTAAATCTAAAGATTTCATTTCCTGAAAAGGCAGCTTCAATTCATTTTGACCATACATGGACCAATTCAATTTGGAATCATACAGAAAGGTCAAATCATTCGGAACATGTTATCAAACACCTTTTGATGCTCTATTCTTGTTTTTCATCCAGAGTCGTTAGCAAATTTAGGAAATCATACTGGTACTATTAGATCCCCACATTGATTTGGACTTTCAAAAATTGTAGCCACGATGATTGTCAGTATACTGGTCAACTTAAATCCATACACAGACTTTTGACATAGATTAGTGATAGTTTAAGGTTTAATTATTTCAACCAACATTTGTGGATCCCACGCTTATGTGGTAATCAACATTCCACAGGAGATTTTTGAGTGGTCTACAGGTATTTTGACAAGAAGAAACTATTCTTAGAGCTTTCAAAGAGAAGCCAAGCCTCAGGTCAGTGCCATCGCACAGCTGAGAGGCGGCAAACAACAATGAATTCTAGAATATGTAGGTTATGCTTATCCTCAGGTCAGTGCCATCGCACAGCAGAGAGGCACACAACCTATCTTCTTGTTAGAGCATCTTTATTTTTCTTTTGCACATAACGCACCAACAACATAAGTTATTAGCTTGATAGCGTTTACTTTTCATTTTTTTCGTGCTTTGCTCTATTTATGGTCATCCGCTCACATTTGTGGCGTTTATTTGCTCGTCAACCCTTATTGGAATATTATTGATTGTGTTAACCAGTGATAAGATGGGAACCCACAGTCAGTTGAACAACTTAGTTTGATCTTGAGATCACCAACCAGGTCTAATCATCTATTGTGTTGAATCTACTGACATATCATCTGTGGTCTAGCAACCTCTAGGTCTACTTTCTTTGTGTTACCTTAGTAGTAACCAGTTTTACTATCATTTTTCCTTTTATATTGCTTAGACTACACAGACTTATACATTAAACTTTGCATCTAATACAATTTAAACTTTTAAAAGTCCCAAATGGTTTGTTCCTGTGTACTATCATCTTCCAAAGTTTTTGAATCGGTATCACAAATACGATCTAATTTCTATCAGCTAGCCTCTCCTTCTTCCTCGTTTTTTTTGTTGTTAACTAAACCTATTCTCCCCCTAAAATTCTAAAACCATAAACGAGTTGCGGTTTTTAAGATTTTAATAGGCGAGGAAAAAAGACAATTTAATTCAAAACATAAATTAAGATAAATAAAATAAAATAAAATAAAATAAAATAAAAT
Source organism: Flaveria ramosissima (assembly GCA_025215565.1). NCBI lineage: Eukaryota > Viridiplantae > Streptophyta > Magnoliopsida > Asterales > Asteraceae > Flaveria > Flaveria ramosissima. The sequence goes on from CM046037.1 coordinate 64,985,189, forward strand.
AAAAGGAAAAAAATAACTATACGCATCGGACTAAACATGGTCATCTTCTGGAATTACATCACTTTTCTTTTTAACGCCGTTGACCTCTAACAAATATAGAAAACGTGGTTTATCAAAAGCCTTTGTATAGAGGACAGTGCGTTGAAAATCAGTGTTTATTTTTACCACATCGATTAAATTCTTTTCAAAGCAGTCACGTATAATGTGATATTTTATGTCGATGTGTTTGGTCTTAGGATGTTGTACCGGATTTTTAGTTACTGCAATTGCAGCAGAGTTATCAACAAAAATAGGAGTAGAAGAGAAACTCAAACCGTAGTCCCGCATTTGCTGTTATATCCAAATGATTTGTGAACAGCAACTTGCAACAACAACATATTCGGCTTCGCAGGTTGAAAAATCAACCGAGGTCTGCTTCTTACACTGCCAGGTCACTAATCTCCTCTCAAAGAATTGACAGCCCGCTGATGTAGACTTGTAGTTCATCTTGCAGCCACCGTAATTCGAGTCACTATACGCCGTAAGCTCGAAGTCATTGTCATGAGGATACCACAACCCAAGTGTTGGAGTACCCTTCAGATAAATATATCCTTTTGACCCCAGATGGTTAACTTTTGGCTTTGCTTGATATCTTGAACATAGACATGTAGCATACATGATATCGGGTCTTGAGGCAGTGAGGTACATGAGAGATCCAATCATTCCTCAGTACATGGTGGCATCGACCAGATCACCATTCTCGTCGGGTGCTATATTATGGTTTGTAGCAAGTGGAGTCCCAGCTGCAGAAGCATTCTCCATGTCAAATCGACTGAGAATATCTCTTACATACTTGGTCTGATGTAGTAATATTCCCTTTGGTGTCTGATCCACCTGTAACCCGAGAAAGAACTTCATATCTCCCATGGCACTCATCTCAAATTCAGCCTTCATTACTGCTTCAAACTCTTTACATAATTCTTCATTCTTTGACCCGAAGATGCTGTCATCAACATAGATCTGAACAAGTAGTAAATCACCATCTTTTTCTTTGATAAACAGTGTGTAATCAATAACACCTCTGCGAAAGCGTGTTTCACAAGGTGAGTCGAGAGTTTCTCGTACCAGGCCCTTGGGGCTTGATGAAGCCCGTATAAAGCCTTGTCGAGTTTGTAAACTCTGTCCTGATGATATGGATCTTCAAATCCCTCGGGTTGACTGACGTACACTGTCTCTCGGATTTCACCATGAAAGAATGCACTCTTCACATCCGACTGATAAACTTTAATCTTCATATATGATGCATAGGCAAGGAAGATGCGGAGCCATTCTTGCTACGGGTGCAAACACTTCATTGTAATCTATTCCTTCGACTTGTCGAAATCCTTGAACTACAAGTCGAGCCTTGTTCCTGATGATGACGCCTTGGTCATCTTTCTTGCATTTCATGACCCATTTGGTGCCAATGACCTTAGCACCTTTAGGTCTATCCACCAGAGTCCATACACCTAACTTCTTGAACTGAAGAAGTTCTTCTTGCATTACACTCACCCATGCCTCATCATTCAGGGCATCACTAACATACTTTGGCTCAAACTGAGACACAAAGCAACGATATGCACCATCATGAAGGTATCCCTTTTCCATTACCGAGGCATAATCACCTGAATATAGCTGATTTCTTGTCTGCACTCCTGATCTGACATCTCCAATGACATTGTCTAGAGGATGATAGACATTTAAGCGTGATCCAGGAGTGGTGGGAACAACTACCTCAGAATCCAGATTATGAACATTTGGTTCAGTATCTGAGGTAGTAGGAGTCTGAGGTTTCGAAGACGCAGAGGCATCACTGTTAGATGCTTGTGGACTTGCAGGAATCGAAACCTGTTCCTCCTGATTGTTATGGTCATTTTCCATAGCTTCATCTTCTGAGGAGGAATCACTTACTTCGAGTGCTCCCCCTGAGTGGTGAGACGAGTCACCTTGTGAACTAGTTGATGTTGAATCAAGTAACAGTGAGTTCAAGACATCATACATCATTTTGGTTGCCAACTCGTCTTCAGAAGTAGAGAGTGGTATGTTGAAGGACTTGAAGAATCCATCGTAGTCGAAAAAGTAAGCGGGTCCTTTTCTAGTAAGTGGTGTGGTGTATCTCTGAACATCAACGTTACACCACACTTCTACTAGCCCCGTTGAGTTTTTGTAAACTCTCTTGTTCGGTATGTTGTATCCTAGAAAGATGCCTTCATCTGCCTTCTCGCAAAATTTTCCCTCCTGAGTCTTCTTCAGAAGGGTGCATGGAGCGCCAAACGGCTCGAGATACTCTAAGTTAGGTTTACGTCGCTGTAGTAACTCGTAACACGTTTTTCCATGACGTTTAACTACCAGAACTCGATTGAGCGTATAACAGGCATTAGCAACTACCTCATTCCAGAACTGGATAGGCAGTTTCGAGTCTGTTAGCATAGTCCGTGCTGTCTCTTTCAAGCTTCGATTCTTTCTATCAGCAACGCCATTCATCTGAGGTGTATAGGCAGAAGTGAACTGGTGCACAATTCCCTTTTCCTTGCAGTAAGCCTTCATCCACTGATTCTTGAACTAGGTTCCGTTGTCTGAGCGTACCTGTCTTACCTTCAGCTTGAAGAGAGACTCCAGTTTAGTAACTAATTCCTTGAAAGACTCAAATGTTTCTGATTTGGATTTCAGAAACATTACCGAAGAAAATCTTGAGTAGTCATCAGTAACCACATAGCAGTACAAGTCTCATGCAATGCTTCTTGTACTGACTGGACCAAACAGATCCATGTGAAGAAGTTCAAGAGGAAGCTCGATGGAATGAACTTCCTTTTCCTTATGAGACTTCTTCGTCTTTTTGCCTTTCTTACACGCCACACAAAAGTTTGGAAGTTGGAAGTTTTTGACGTTAACTCCTCTCACTAGATCATTCTGGATCAAGTAGTTCATCTTCCGTGGATTAATGTGTCCCATTCTCCGATGCCAGGAGATGGAGTCTTTCTCAGTAGCCTTTGACAAGAAGCACTGAACTTGATGATCCGTTGTGGAGGCCTTTGATAGATCCAAGACATAAAGATCATTATATCTTGAGGCAGACATTAAGACTTGGTCCTCCGGGATCACATAGTCCTTTTTCAGGACATAACACTTCTTGTTGTCGAATATAACTTTAAACCCTTTGTCACATATTTGGGATACAGAAAGTAAGTTGTTTTGAAGTTGTTGAACGTAGTTTACTTTATCAAACTTCACTTTCTGATTTCCCACTTCTCCTTGAGCTGTGATATACCCTCCTTTGTTACTCGCAAATGAAACATGGCCTCCTTTTATTTGTTTGACGTTTGATAAGAGTGCCCTGTTCCCATTTATGTGCCTGGATGCTCCGCTATCGACAATCCATGTGTTGGTTTCAGCACTGTAGCGAATACCCTGCACATTCAATTGAAAACATTTGTTCAGGTTAGGAACCCAAGCCTTTACTGGCTTGGGTTTCCCAGAGGCATCACACATCATAAATTCAACCCATTGACCTTTGGATGGTGAGGGAAGCTCAGGTGTCTTCTAGTCCTTATTATCAGACACTGAGGTTGACTTTTCTTTCCATAAACCAGCTTTGTGTAAGGCCTGTTTGTGATAGCTAATGGGTTGAACTTTAGGTTCACTAGCTCTTCTAGGTGAAGTCAATAAGCTCCTCTTAGAAGACCTAGGTTTTTATTCCTGAAGTTCAACTTTCTTCCTAGGTGTCTGATAGTAAGGACAATAAAAAGCAATGTGTCCATACTCTCCACAGTTGTAGCATGACCTGCTATCAACTTTATGATTTAACTGTCTTTGTGGAGACGTGTGTGACACACGAGTGACATTGTTCTGTTTGGGTTTTGACTCTACTTCTTTAGATGTTTTATCTTCTTAACAAGTTTAATTGTTTTAACATTTTTAACATCATTTCCTTTTTGTTTATCTGGACTTTGACATGAAACACGTGATTGGTTAACAGTAATAGTCTTTTTGGGTTCAGATTTGACTTTGTTTGACCCAGACTTTATATTAACCTTTTCAAACTCTTTTTCCAGATTAACACAAGGCATTTTACCTTTTGCCTTTGAAGTGGCCTCCTTTTGTTTAGTTTCAGATTCATTTGATGTACATGTGGAATCTGGATCACTTACAAGAGGAGTGAACACCACATGATCCTTGATTGGATTGTTATTGATTGGTTTACTTTTAGTGTTCTTCAAGGTCTCAGGTGGTGGTGGAACCACTTTATATCCCAAACCCTCCCCATTATTACGCTCTCTCACTAAGTGTTGGATAATATGGGATGAACTTGTCCAACTATGTAGTTTTTGCTTTAATGAATTGACTTCTACTTCTAAAACTGCTTTTGTTTCTTAGTGTCTTCTAGGGAGTTAAGATAGTACCTAATGTCATTAGCTTGGTTAAAGGCTACTACTTCTGTTTCCCTAAGCTATTTGTTCAATAGGTCTATCTTTTCTTTGTAACTATGCTCATTTTGTTTTAAAACTCTGTTAGCTTCAGTGCATAGTTGCAAGTCCTTTAATAAGCTATCATTATGATCTAATAACCTAGCAAATTTCAGATCTATGCTTTCCCTAAATTTATTACAATTAGAACAAGCATGATTATTGAAAAGTTAGTCAGTAGTACTTACCTGAGAAGGTTCTGATGAATCAGCCATCAAAGCAGAGTCTGGTGTTTCTGGTTCTGGTGATTCTGACGTTGTTGTAGTTGTCCCTTCTTTAGGCATGTAGTTAACCTCAGTTGCAGTCTCTTCAATGTTTGACATTGCGAGTTCCACTACAATATCTCCTTCACTAGCTGAATCATCATCTAGATTCTCCACACTAGCAATGTTGGATTCTCCCGGAGAGACAAACCGAAAGTTCCAGTCCTGTCCCTCATCATCATGGCAGTCAAGGCTTTAGGATCCTTGCTTGATGAAGTAGGACTGCTAGTTGGCTTATCTTGATGAGTGAAGGACGAGAATGGGTTCCCGTTTCTAGTTTTCTTGGGCTTCACACACTCTCGTTTGAAGTGCCCCTTTTCTCCACAGTTGAAACAGGTCACCTTGCTCTTGTCAAAACCAAAGGTAGTGTCCTTAGTTGCAACCAAATTTTGTCCGGTCTTCTTGACAAACTTCTTAGCTCTTCAGACAGCACTTGCTAAGGCTCACATTATATCCATCCTTTCCAGCTCTGTCTCATCTACCTGCTCGTAGTCCTCGTCTGCCAGATGGCAGTTTCCAATTCTCCCAGCAACTAGTCCATCATAGGAGTGGACTACAGCTGCTAAGAGATCCATGTGCTCTCTTGCTACTTCTACTGTCACATTACCGAGATTCTCGGTATTCAGTCTTGTAGCATTTGCTTCAGATGCAATGTATTGGGTACCAGACGACCCTGACGTTTCTGACCCTGAAGTAGAGGCTTGAGAAGGACCAGCTGAGCTTGACACAAAAGCTGTCTGAAGTGGTGCTCCAGACATTTTGGCTTGTGGAGTCGCGTTGTACAGTGCTGGATTCTGAGTATAAGAAGACTTTTGAGCTCTGTGCTTCATCCTTAATGCTTCCTCTCTCAGCTTTAGAATGAAATCATTTATATCCAACTTCGCTAGCATACCATTCTGTCTGAGATTGGAGACAAAAGAAGCCCACTTCTCTGGCAACCCATCTGCGAAGTTTGACACCTTGTCCTCCATGGTCGTTGTGACACCATGAGTGTGCAGCTCACTCATCAAGTGGTAGAACCTATCGATGACGTCATCCAAACTCTCATTACCCATCGATGAGAAGTTGTCGAACTCCTTCTTCAACTCTTTAGCCTTTATAGCTTTTAATGACGCATTCCCGTCATACCGTTTCTCCAGCTCATCACATAGCTTCTTTGCTTGCTTGTTCTCAGAAAATTGATGGAAAATGTCCTTAGGAATTGACTGAGTAAGCAAAGCATAAACTCTCTTTTCAGCATTGTACTTGACCTTTTTTCCATCAGTCATGCCACCTAGTGTAAGTTTGACTCCATCAGCACCTACTGGCATACTATACCCCGTCTCAATTGCTTCCCACATATTGGGATCTACTCCATTTAAGTAGATCTCAAAACGTTGCTTACAGTGTGGGAATTCATCTAACATGATTAGCTTAGGGGGTTTGTTGTGATTCCCTACTTCACTCTCCAGTAGCAGTAAATTCTGAATACGTGAGTCTTTCCCTGCTATGAATGCTGAGTATTGGCCCTCCATTGCTATTAACTTTAGTCTTTGGAACAAACTGTTTCACTTGTGCGAATGGAGTTGTGCGATTGGGCTATTCATGCGATTGAACAATGCGAATGGTTCAATCGTGCGGCTGAACTAATGCGTATGGTTCAGTCGGGCGAATGAACTGATGCGGTTGAACAATGCGAATAGACTGCTCAGTCATACGAATGGAGGTACGAATGAGTCCAATCATGCGTATGAGGGATGCGAATGAGTCCAGTCGTGCGATTGAGTCAATCGTGCGACTGAAGCTGCTGTATTTCGAAAATTCATAGGTTTGAGGTGTTTTGGCCTCAAAAACATGAATTTTCACTAACCCTAATTGCCGTATGCTGGAAAAACTAAACTTTACGAGCAGGAGACGTCTAAGACACCGTTTGACATGAAAAGATTGCGTTTTTAGTGAAAAAACACAATTTTTGTATCAAAAACAATTGAATCACACGTAATCAAGAGCCAAAGCTCTGATACCACTTGTTAGGATCGTGTATTGAACGAAATACTAACTGATTACGTGTATACCGAATCAAATAGTGCGGAATCCTATTTGATTGGCGATCCAATCAGGGAGAACGCACGTAGAATCAATTATGAATTGAATCTAAACGTTAAGAACGATACAGAATTGATCTAGTGCGATCTATGAACTTGGAACAGGTTCTTAGAGGTCTCTGGACGGCTAGGGTATGTTTGGAGTCGAAGTGTTCTGAATTTTTACGTTTTTCCAAGAATTAAGTGGTATTTATAGGTTAGGGTTTCTCATTCGGGCGACTGAACCATTAGTATTGTTCAGTCGTGCGATTTAGCCATGCGGTTGATCCATTCGCACGACTGAGTGTTCAGTCGTGCGACTGAGCCAATATCATGTTACAATCATACGATTGATCTAGTCTCCTGGTTCAGTCGTGCGACTGAGTCATTCGCATGAAGTTGTTCATGCGTATGGTCCATTCGCATGGGCCATTCGCATGAGAACTTCATATTACTAAGTTTGAATGTATTTATTAATCATTACATTATTAAGATTCATTCAAATAACCACAAGCCTATATAATCAAGTCAATATGCCTTAAACAACTCATTAATGAAATATTAAACATTATAAACACAACCAAACATTTACATTTCACTAAGTACCCAACTATTATATAAGTGTAAGACACTAAAGACATATTACATTCAGTTCAAAAACTTGGGACACATGTACCTACAAGAAGACCCTCGGGTTACACATCTTCAGCTCCAGTGGTAACTATTCCTGCAAATGAAGCTTCTACTAGCACATCAATGACAAATCCTGCTGATGATTCTAGGGTGCCTTCAAATTCTAGCTTAGAGGCACAAAACTCAGAAGAAGGAGCTTCAAATGTTGGAAAAAATGGTTGTGGTGAAAGTGATCAAGAATTTCTTGATGCTGAACCACTGCATTGAAGACAACATCAATGATGTCACACACTCATTGGATCAAGTCAATCTTGATATGTGTGGTGATGTGGAGGATGAATCTTCTTTTCCAGATAAAAATTTTCAAATGTAGATCTGTCTAAGCAACTTGTTGTGATCCCTCAGCTAAGGATCCACAAGTCTCATCCTACCACAAACATCATTGGAGATGTTGATTCAGGGGTGAGAACAAGAGGACAAACCCATGAAGCAAATGTTTGTCTTCACTCTTGTTTCTTGTCCCAGATAGAGCCAAAGAAAATTGATGAGGCTTTAAAGCATGGAAGTTGGGTTGAAGCTATGCAAGAGGAGCTGCTTCAATTCAAAAGGCAAAAGGTTTGGAATCTATGTCCTCTCCGTCAAGGGAAGACTACCATAAGAACTAAATGGGTTTTTAGGAACAAGAAGGATGATAGAGGACTTGTCGTCAAAAACAAGGCAAGACTAGTTGTTCAAGGATATACTCAAGAAGAAGGAATTGACTATATAGATGTTTTTGCTCCTGTGGCAAGACTTGAAGCTGTTAGAATATTCCTAGCTTTTGCTGCATCCAAGAATTTCAAGGTCTACCAACTTGATGTCAAGTGTGCTTTTCTTTATGGGGTGATTGATGAAGAGGTGTATCTCAGACAACCACCTGGCTTTGCAGATCCTGATCATCCTGATTATGTCTACAGGCTTGATACTTGATAAAGCTCTTAATGGGCTGCACCAAGCACCAAGAAAGTGGTATGAGACTCTATCTCAGTATCTCTGTCAACATGGCTACAAAAGAGGTACTATAGATGGAACTCTCTTCATCAAAGGAACAGGAAATGACATAATGCTAGTTCAAGTATATGTAGATGACATTATCTCTGGGTCAACTAATCCAAAGCTCTGCAAAGACTTTGAGAAGCTGATGAAGGACAGGTTTGAAATGAGTGTCATGGGGGAACTCAATTTCCTTCTAGGAATTCAAGTGAAGCAAGTTGACAATGGCATCTTCATAAGTCAGTCAAATTATGCATAGGACATACTTAAAAGGTTTAACATGACTGATTGTAAGGTTGCTAAGACACCCATAGCCAGAAATCACTCCCTTGGACCTGATCTTGAGAGGGAGTGTGTTGATGAACATCTATATAGGGAAATGATTGGGTCTCTTATGTACCTCACAGCTAGCAGGCTAGATATCATGTTTGCTACATGCATTTGTGCAAGATATCAAGCCAACCCCAGGATGTCACACCTAGTCACTGTCAAAAGAATTATAAGATATCCCAAATGTGCTCCATCACTTGGCCTTTGGTATCCAAAGAATTCTGACTTTAATCTGTATGCTTATACAGATAGTGATTATGGTGGTTGCAACATGACTGCAAAGTCTACATCAGGGGGGTGTCAATTTCTTGGTGGTAGAGTAGTCTCTTGGCAATGCAAGAAACAATCCTGTGTGTCTGCATCAACTGCTGAGGCTGAATACATTGCTGCTGCAAGTTGTTGTGCTCAAGTGCTTTGGATTCAAAATCAGATGCTGGACTATGGATTTAACTTTAAAGAGACTCCCACCACATAGACAACAATAGTGCTATCTCCATCATAGAGAATCCTGTGCAGCACTCAAGGACAAAGCATATTAATATCAGGTATCATTTGATAAGAGATAACTTTGAAAAGGGATTAATCAAACTAGTCAAAGTTAACACAAACGAACAATATGCTGATCTGTTCACCAAAGCTTTTGATGAACAGAGATTTAAATATCTTGTATCAGCTATTGGGATGATTAACTTTGAATAGCTTTTCTTAAAACTTAATCATATTTATTTCTAAAACATGTGTGTCCTAAGTTGTCTATAATATCACCTTCATAAGCCCTTGTTTTCTTTGGAAGAAAATCTTTTCAAAAAACATTTCTTAGAATTTTGGAAATTTTGATCTCTTTACTTTTCGAAGATTTAATATTACCTTCGGAAGAAATTTATGTCCTGGTAAACAAATAACTACTTCAGTAATTTTAGCTTGGGAAGTAGTTTCTGAAATATATTCCGAAGCCTAAAATCTTCTTAAGTATTTTTATGTTTTATAAGAACAATTTTCTTCCGAAAGCAATTTACCTTTGGAAGTTTTCCTTCTTTTTAGAATAAAAACTCTGAGTGTTAATTCTCTTCCGAAGCAAAATTCTCAAAAACCTTTAAAATATCTTCCGAAGTAAATTTGCCTTCAGAAGAAGTTTATGTCTTAGTAAACAAATAATTGCTTCAGTGATTTTACCTTCGGAAGAAATTTCTGAAATATCTTCCGAAGCTTAAAATCAACTTAAGTACCTTGTATGTTTTCAAAGAACAATTTTCTTCCGAAAGCAATTTACCTTCGGAAGTATTTATTATTCTTAGAATAAAAATCTCTGAGTGTAAATTCTCTTCCGAAGCAAAATTCACAAAAACCTTTGAAATCTCTTCCGAAGCCAATTTGCCTTCGGAAGATTTTTCTTTAGAACTTCCGAAGCAAATAACCTTCGGAAGATGTCTCGACTTCCAAGAAAACTACTTTTTGGGCAAAAGTAAACTACTTTTCAGAGGTGGGACCAACATCCGGATCTCAAAGTTTATCCTCTTTCATTAACTTTGTCTCAAATCATCTTCACATAAATGCCCAACGGTTCCCCCTCCTTCACTATCTTCCTCAATTACACTATTCCTTAAACCTAAATTCTCCCAAACCGCCTTTTGTTCTTCATCTTTCTTCATCCTTAAGCTTCTAAAATGGCAAACCTAAACCTCAAAAACAACCCAGATTTCTCCATGCAACTTCACAGGCAACCCAACCAAGTTGCTCTGTTAGGATCTGAGAAAGATGAAAATTTCTCAGAGATTTGCCGTTTCTTAGCTCTATCAAATTACTCCACCTCAGTAACCATTGATCCTACTCTCTATGAGGATCATCTACTTGAATTTTGGAAGACCTACCAAGAGGTCATTATGATGGGGAGAAGGCATTGTCTGCCACAGTGCAAGGGAGGACAATTTTCATCACTCCGGCCATCATAAACACTCATTTGCAGCTGGGTGATAAAGAAGGTGAGTTGTCCTTCCCAAAGGAAGCTGTAAAATATACCTTTGATCAGATGGGCTATAAGGGAGATTTCTCTGTAAAGACCTTCAGGAAAGGGAAGGTATCATCCCAGTGGAAATACCTGCTTCATGTGGTTATCCACAGCTTGTCAAACAAGCATGAAGGATGGGACCATATTCCTGAGGATCTTTCCTTCATAGTACATGGAATGGTTCAAGGGGTCAAGTTCAGGTACTCTCAATTTGTTTATACAAACTTGCTTGGTAACTTGGACTCCTTAGAGTATTTTATGTTTCCTAGATATGTTCAACACATTCTCAACTGTGAACTGGGCTCACAGTTGAGAGAAACAGATAATATTCTTAAATTGGGACAGATGAAGCTCGACATCTTTAAAATTATGAAGAAGCCAACTGTAGGCTTCTCAGGAGTAGAAACAGCCCAAGTCCCAAAAATGGTAGAGCTCATTGCTGAAGTTGACAACCTAGCAACACAAGCTAGTGTTAACCCATACCTTCTACCTCTCAACCACCAAAAAGGCCCCAAGTTACCCTCATTTACCAAAGAAAACCCAAACGAAACCCTGCTCAAGCTGTTGAGTCTGTGCAGGCCCCCATATACTCACCCATACAGGAGGAAGTGGACACTAGAGCTCCAACTTCCCCTGAGGAGCAAACCACTCCCATCTCTTCAACAATGAGGGCTGAGGTTTCTCATGCTCACCCTGATGAGCTCACAAGCCCAACTGCCTTAAGCCTTCACTCTGAGTCTCAACACTCAAGTGAACAACCTTCAGGGGATAGTAACCATCCCCGGCCATTAGACTTAAATCAACCCATTCCTAACCTCTCATTCTATACTGATGAAGACTTAGGTTTCAGTGGGTTTCAGTGGGTACCATGAGTCTCTCTACTCTTTCCCTACTCAAAGAGAGATGAGTACTCCTGAGTCTCCTTTGTCTAGCCCACATCAGTCACCCATAACTGATGTGGATACTTCTGAAGCTGTTCAGGATATCCATATGGAAGAGGCTCTCACTTCTGCAAGTGATTACATTATTAAGACCTCAACCATGGCAACCCAGCCCAATGACACCTCAACTGAGGATGCCAATGTGCAGAGGAAATCCAGCAGCCAAGAACCTGAGGCTAGTGGTGAGAGAGAGGACTTTGTCCAATCATCTCATCCCCCAATGATTCTTCTGATAAAGAAGAGTGGAATTTGAGACTAAAGGTGTGTCAAAAACATGCTCCTATTTAGTCTTTTAGGTTAGTCACCTTGAATCTCAGGTAACTACCTTGCATAATAGGGTCAATGATCAGCAACTTGAGATATCTTATCTCAGGGAAAAACTAGCTGGGAGACCTTTAAGAAGAGCTCAACCAGGTACACAAGAACCTGTGAATGTGGTTGACCTAACCTTTAGCTCACCTATGCAAGAGGGTGATGCTACCAAAAAAGGGGAGAAAGTCATTACAGTCACAGAACCTGGGAGTTCTTCAGGGAGTATGAACATTGAGGATTCACCATCCTCACTTGCAACTGTGCATACTCAGTAACTTCTTCAAGTTCACATTAATGTGGATATAATAGACTCTGTCATTAGGTGTCTCTTTGAGGAAGGCATTCCAAGGGCTGTGTCATCTCCACCTCAAGGAACTTCAAACTACATTATTGGGTGGAGGTATGATGCTGATAGAAGAGCCCTCATTCTTCAAAGAGTTCAAGGGCAGCAAGAAGTGTTCAATTTTCAGACCTTGGACTACTATGAAGGTCTTGACCTGATCAACATGCCACTTGTAAACCCAAACAAATCAAGACAAGCTGACAGGTTAGCATTTAGGATTCAAGACAAAATTACTGAAAAGTTCAGCTTTAGAAGGAGACAAAGACAATTAGGTAATGTCATTGGTCAACTGGATGTTGAGGCAGACCCTGAGATTAGCTTCAAAGGGAAAACCTTGTCAGAAGGCCCAGTGATAGAGCCTAAGAGCCCTGTCACACCAACAACTGCTTCAGAAATTCATTCCCTCAGTTAAACACCTACTGGTGAAGGTGCCTCACAACCTCTCTCTGGCCAGAGCTTGGATGCTACACCAAGCAATGAAGGCCAAACCTCTATCCACCCTGAGTCACAAAGGTCTTTGGGTGACAAAGGGAAAAGGATTTTGACTCCTGAGGAGATTGAGGAGGAGGAGAGAGAGAGAGAGGAAGAGGAATCTAAGGGGAGAAAGTTCCTCTCGGTCTTCAGGCTTTATGCAAGCTGCAATCAGGGCTGCCCCAGACCAAACACTCAAGAAGATGAGTTGAGGGCAGTCAGGATTACTTACCTGCAGACTAGGAACTATGACATAGGTGAGATTATATCTCTCCCCTTAGAGCAATTAAATGAACTGGCTGACATTGAAGTGTCAAGAGAGATGAAGGAAAAAGAGGATGCAAGATTACTTCTTCAATTCAAAGAAGAGAAGAGATAGAAAAGATTATACAAGCATACTCCAACTCTCTCCCCATTTCAGGATAGTCATGTGCAAGAGGATGTTGCTGCTACGCAAGAACCTAAGGTAGACAAGGAAACAGATAGGCAAAACATGATCAACTACCTGAGTGGCACAGGTCTCTACCAGGCATCTGCACTTCTTCCCTTGTCCTTTGAGTACATTGAGTTTGAGTATCTCAAACAACTTAAACTTCAAGTGCTCAAAGAAGAAAAGGCAACAAAAAGAAAGATGAGGGAAGATGCTGCAAAGTCAAAAGCTATCATCCAAAAGAGTATGAAGAAGTCTGCTGACAGACAAAGGATGATGAGCTTCTTGAAGCTGTATGGATTCTCTAGAAGGAGACTTGGCCCTATGTCTCTATCCACAATGGATGAGCATATAAGGGTAATAAAGCAGAAGATCAAGAGTGGAGAGCTGATTGACTTATACTCTCCTCCAAGTCAAATCCCACCTGAAGTGGAGGTTAAGGTTGAACAACCTGAGACAACACAACCTGGACCTCCTGCTGAGCCTCAGCAAGCTTCATCTTCTGATCCATAGCAGGGTCAAACTCCCTCACCTTCTGAACCTATGAGGGAGGAACACCCAACTGAGAAAGACAAGGATGATCAACAAGGTGCTGCAGACCAGTCTTCTCAGTTAAAGTCTTCTAAGAGGAAGAAGAGGATGGATTCCAAACTAAAGTCTAAGAAGAAGAAGCCTGAATCATCCACCTCTACACGTCAGTATGAGTCAGATCAACCTGAGGAAGTGCATGAAGAGGCAGCCCAATCAACTCCAATTCAAGTGGCTCCTCTTGTAGCTGAGACACCCATCTTATCTTGGACCTTCACTACTAATCCAGAGAGATGGCATGTGATCAATGATCAAGGTGTTGAGAATATCTATACATGGCAAGACATAATCAACTTACCTGTGCATGATCTCTTTGAGATGAGAAGATATTATAAGAGTCTGAATGATCCTGACCATTTGATGAAGAAGGGTATGGTCATCATTGTTCTGACGACTACAAACATATGATGATCTTCTAAGTGTTTTGGTAGCATCAGCCTAGGGGGAGTTTGTAAGCATTCCTATAAGTCTGATGCAACCAAAACATCCAAAGTCTCTCTACAAGTATGCACTAAAGAACAGAAGTATAAATACTTCGGAAGTTTTACACCATGCACTAGAAATATTCTAAGTGTAAAATCTTCCGAAGCCAAGACCAACATCTTCCGAAGCCAAAAGTGAAGTCTTCCGAAGCTTCAAAGACAAAGTCTTCAGAAGCCAAAGAGTGAAGACAGATTTCTTCCAAAGACTTTTAGAGATATGCCTTTATCTGATGTACTTTACCATAAAGCTGGACCACCTTTCCGCTGCAACTCTGTAAAGTCACCAACCTACATGAGTTGGTGAAAGGTCCATGCTTTTGGTAACTGTACATTGAGGTCTTGAGTCCATGCTTTCTACTTTATGTACTTTTATCCTTTTTTTAATATATTAGGATGTGAGCTATGGCATGTCATAGTCACAAGTCAAAAGGCAGATATGTCTTTTGACTCTACATTTGATTTTGTAGTTGTCTAGTCAATTGTATCTAGCTGGCCTTCAAAGTATGGCTGGCTGTAGGATGTAGTATAAAGTATCTCAAGTACTTTTAACTTTCTATCGATGCTTTGTAACTTGTAATAGAACTTGAGAAGCAATATAGAACATTCTTGAAAACCAAATACTTGTGTTGTTTTGCAATCTTGTTTTGTCTCACTTTTACTTGTGTTCTTAGCATCTTTCATTAACAAGTTAACCAGTTCCCTATTTGATCTATGAAGTGTTCTAAGCAACTCTCCTCATTGTGTTGTTGTGATGTAGGTGGATACCCTTCACCGGTCCTGCATGAAATATAATGAAAGAAAGAAAGATAATGAACATGCTTATTAAGACGCAAAATGTTATGTATTAAGATGTATGCATGGTCATTTCATAATGGATAAAGTTTATATTTACTTATATTAACTAAAAATATAACTCACTCAGCAAAGCTGACTTTTATGCGTGGTAATTGAGAGGTAGATGATGCTGCTGAGGATGGCACAAGGTGGGAAGCTACTTGGCTGGAAATGGATGGCAACCTTGTTTATGAAAGCTTTGATTTTAATTTAAGACAAAGTACTATGTTTTTTGTTCTATTTGAAAGACAAATGTATGAGTACAATATAATTTATAAGTTTCAAATGAATGTCTATTTAATTCCGCTGCAATGTTTTGGTTATTAAAATGATTTTATGCTATGATTAACCAACTGTGAGGCTTCCCGGGAATGGGGCCTTACAAGTTGGTATCAGAGCCAAAGTTTAAGAGAATTAGGTAAATTGTTTTCAAAACCTAAACTTTATCTGAAACTAGGACTAAAGGAAGGATGTCACCCAAGTAGCTAAGTGCCATGAGGTAAAAGTTTTCAAGTAAAACCAGAATTATGTGCGTGTGCTATTTGTTTTATGCGCTTGTATATTTGAATACTGATATGTATTAGGATAGTGATTGCTTGGTATAGGAGGGTAAGGTAAGTAGTTAATCACACTTGGCCACTATAATTAAGCACTTACCGTACTTATAATGATCTGAGCAATTATCTTGAATAACCATTTTGGTGTTAGAATCTTATAGGAATTAGTAATGACTGGTAGAAAATCAGGGAAGGCAACCCGAGGAGGTGCTCGTGGTGGGCGTACTACTGAGCCACGTGTTACCCGAAGCAAAGCTAAGGCTCTTGAGACTGTTCATGAGGAGTTGGACCACCATAGTTACTTGGAGGGGGAGGGATCAGCCACCCTCAAATCTATTGTGAAGGAGGCTATTGCTGATGAAGTTGTTAGGACCGTTTTCATACGGAGTACTAACGGATTATGCGTGAGACCAGATCAAATAGTGCGGAATCCTATTTGATTGGCGATCCAATCAGTGAGAACGACAACCTGATCGATCTAACGATGAAACAAACGTTAAGAATTGATTAGAAATCGATCAGGAACGAACTATGAAGTTGGATAGGCTGTTTAGGAGGCTCTGGACGGCTAGGGTTTGTAAACGTTCGAAGTCTCTTTTTTCAAGAATTATGTGGTACTTATAGGTTTTTAGTTTTCATTCGTACGACTGAACCATTAGTATGGTTCAGTCATGCGACTGACTCATGCGATTGATTCATACGCACGACTTAAGGTTCCCTCGTGCGACTGAATCAATCTTATGTCTCAGTCATAAGACTGATCCAGTCTCCTGGTTTAGTCGTGCGACTGATCCATAAGTATGATTCATTCGTGCGTATGGTCCATAAGTATGGTCCATTAGCATGAATAACCACCTCACTAAGTTGAACACATTTCTCAATCATTATTGACTTAGAACTATGTACAACAACCTCAAACCTATATATGATGTTCATACATATGAATTATACTAAATACAATAATAATATGAAATATTTAAAGACAAATAAACATCAAGAAGCATATCATATTTCATTAAGAATTCACATTACATATGTGTAAGAAATGAAAGACTTTTACAATTAAGAACATAAACTAGGAACATGATGTATCAACAAACTCCCCCTTGGACCTATCTTCTTGTTAGAGCATTTTTTTTTCTTTTTGTACATAACACACCAACAACATTAGTCATTAGCTTGATTGTGCTTAACATTTTTCCATGTGCTTTGCTCATTTGTATGGTCATCCGCACACATTTGTGGCGTTTATTTTGCTCTTCACCCCTTATTGGAAATGCGTTGATTGTGTTAACCAAGGATAAGATGAAAACCCACAGCAAGTTGAACAAATTAGTTTTAATTTGATTCACCAATGAAGTCTACTCGTCTATTGTGTTGAATCTACCGATACATCATATAATGAACTAGCAATCCCTAGGCCTACTTTCTCTATGTTACCTCAGTAGTAGACTAGTTTACTATCATTTTTTTTATTTTGCTTAGACTTCTCATACTTGTAATATGAATATAACATTTTGGTCATTTAAATCCTTTTGATGTCCCAAACAATTAGTTCCCTGTGTACTATAATTTTTCATAATTTTTGAATCAATATCACAAATTTGATTTTTTTTCTTTTAGCTTTTCTGCCCACCCACCCCACCTTTTTAACTAATTGAATACTGAAACTAAACTATTCTCCCCCTAAAATTCTAAAACCGAAAAAGTTTTTGTGTTTTTAAATTTTAAAAGACTGGAAAAGAAAATTAAAAAAAGAAAATAAAAGTATAAAAGTAAGAAAATTTGTCGGACTAAGAACTTGATTCTTCTAGAATTACATCATTTTGCTTTTTCACGCCATTGACCTCCAAAAGATAGAAAACCGAGGTTTGTCAAAAGCTTTTGTGTAGACGTCGGCGCGTTGAAAATCCGTATTAATTTTAACAACATTGATTAATTGCTTTTTCAAAACAGTCACGTATAAAGTGATATTTAATACCGATGTATTTAGTTTTTGGGTGTTTGACCTGATTTTTGGTGACAGCTATTGCAGTAGAATTATCAACAAAGATAGGGGTGTTAGAAAATTTCAAACCGTAGTCTCGCATTTGCTGTTGAATCCAAATGATTTGTGAACAACAACTTGCAGCAGCAACATATTCAGCTTCATATGTTGACAGATGTTAGTGCTCTAGAAAGATTAACATGTTGTCTTTAGGTGTCTTTTTACTATTTGTAATAGTATAGGGACTAGTTTTGTAATTTTGTTAGTTCCTTTTTGTTTCATTATAAATTTCTTAGACTTGAAGGTAGTAAGTAACGAGCATAGAGACGAGACTGCTTACTTACTTTGTAATTTGTCTTTGCTTGATATTAATGAAACAGTGAATTTTGTTGATATCTTGCTTGATTGGATTACTTTGTTTGTATTTCTTTGAATTGTGTTCATACATCATCACATATTGGTACATTTGATCCTATCAAATGGTATCAGAGTTGTTGGTAAGCTGTTGGTGAGTGATTTTTGAGGTTTGTCGAACTTTCAAACTCAAAAATTTCACTGAATGTGT
This sequence comes from Flaveria ramosissima, assembly GCA_025215565.1. Taxonomy (NCBI): domain Eukaryota; kingdom Viridiplantae; phylum Streptophyta; class Magnoliopsida; order Asterales; family Asteraceae; genus Flaveria; species Flaveria ramosissima. The sequence goes on from CM046037.1 coordinate 65,003,506, forward strand.
GATTGATAGAAAATTCAATTGAAAATTTGTGGATTTAAGATGTGTTTCATCATCAAAAACATGATTTGAACCATAATCAGCAGTTAAATTCATCAAATTCGAGATAATTTGTTGAATTTGCGTTCAAAAAAGGTTACTATTTTCGAACCAAAAATCACAAAATTGAGTGATTTGTTGTTGATATTGAAAGAAATTGATGTTAGAAGAATGATTATCAGTATAAAACATGTCTAATTGGAAAGTTTCAATCAAATTCATCAACTTTTGAAGAATTATAAAAGATTTGAGTTAGTTACATTCATATGAACATGATGAATGTGGCGCATAAGAGTTGAGACTTGCTGAAAAATTGTCTAAGTGTTAGGCGTTTGACTACTGTTTGGTCGCATTAACACTGTGTAGACGTTTTCAGTTCAGACGTTTGACTATTTTTGAAGAGTAAAAGTTCAGACGTATCATCTTTGTTTAGGCGTATTTGAACTGTTTAGACGGTTGACAACTGTTGAGGTGCATTTCAACTGTTCAGGCGTTTTACCTCTGTTCAGACGCATCAACTTGAGCGTTTTGAAAATTTTTCTAAGGCATTCCCTTAGACGTCTCTCAACTTAGGCGCCTTAACTGTTTGGGAGTTTGATCACTGTTCAGGCGTATCACCCTTGACACTTAGAATTTTTTTTTAAAGAAAATTTTTCAAAATTTTTTTCATTTCTTTTCTTAATTCAAAATCTAAGAAAAACAACAAAAATATAAGAATGGTGAAATCAGAAGATTCTGAAAATAGAGTTCCAAAACTTAAAAATAGAGCTGATTTGAAAAATTGGTCTCTTAGGTTAAAATAGCATTTTAATTCCATTGACACTGATCTTTGGAAATCTATAGAGAAAGGACCATACATTCCTATAATCACTGATGGGCCTGACAGAGGTTTTGTTTATACTAAAGATTCTCCTAAACCCTATCCTGAAGATGTGCTTCAAGGAGATGATTTGAAATGAGTAAAGAATGATATCAAAGCTTATTCCTTGATGTGTAAAGGACTACCTCTGGAAGTTCTTGCAAGGCTTGATGCATATCAAACTGGATACACCTTATATAAAGCCTTAAAGGCCATTTGTGAAGGAGGCAAGGAGATTCAAAATCTCAAGAAACAAAAGTTGAAAAGGCAATTAGAATTGTTTTAACATTTGTCTAGAGAAACCATAAATCAGATGATGAACAGATTTGTTCAACTTACAACTGAGATGTCAACAGCTGGTATTAAGCCTGATCTTGAAGATCTAAATCTTACACTACTCAATGCTTTACCCTCATCATGGAAACAAACAGTAACATTACTAAAGCATACTGAGAAGTTCCATATGGATCTAGATCTACTTATTGCCAAGATAGAGTCAGTAGAGATTTATGAAAGCTCAAGGAATAATGATAGAGCATCATCAATGTCTCAGTATCAGTTTGTTGCTTCTCCTGCAACCACTATTGAAAATGCATACATGGCAAAAAGTGAGAAAATTACAGAAGAAGAGGGAGATTTATTTATTGGACCAGGATTTTTCACTGATTCATCATTTACTACTGCTCCTGCTTATACAACTCAGTCTCATTCTCAATCTCCTCCTAACTCTCAGTCTCAAACATCTAATGTTCAATCAGAGACTTCTTCATCTAACTCTGCTAAATCTAGCAAAGTTAAAGATGTAATAAACATCCTATTAGAGGATGAAGAGTCTAAAACTGCATTCACTGCATTTATGGCTAGTTTTCAAGCATATCAAGGTAGCCATTTAACTCAATTAGCCTTTGTTTTGCAGGATTTGTTTGAGATGGATCCTGAAGATGTTGAAGAGATGGACTTAAACTGGCAAATGGTGATGATTGCTTACAGGACACAAAAACACTCATATGTCAACAGGAAGTACAAGCCAAGTGCTAACAAGATTGTTGGGTTTGATAAGTCAAAATCAAGTTGTTTTAACTGTAATAGTTATGGATATTTCTCCAGAGAATGCAAAGCTTCAAGGAATAATGGAGGAAATACTCAATCAAGTTCTAGCAATCAAAGGTTTCAACCAGCTCAGAAGAATTTTCAAAAGCCTTATCAAAGTCTTCCTCTGCCTGAGCTTAAAGATGAAACAAAATCATCTGATGAAACCAAGAAAGCTTTAGTAGTCAGCATTAAAGATGGTTATGATTGGAGTGCATATACAGATCAGTTTATTAATGATTTAACATCAAGTTTATCTCTTATTGCAGAAATCCAGGGAGAAGATTGGTCAGAAAACAATGATCCAAAGGTGGAAAGTGAGAATGAAGAAGATGACTATGATTGGAGTGACAAATCTGATCCTAAGGAGGATACAGATGAAGTAGCTCTAATGGCACAGTCTGATCAACCTAAGGTTGACACTTCATCTTCAAAATTTGAAACCTTATCTCCAAAATTCCCTGAAATCCCATCTGAAGTGAGAGAAAAACTCTGCACAAAATCATGCTATGAACATGTTGAATACTATAGAAACTATTCATATAAAATCTTAGAAAAGCTAAAACAAGAAGAGTTAATGTATAACAAACTAAAATCTGATCATAAAACAATAGATCAAAAGATTATCTCTCTTCAAACTTCATGGAACAAAACACTAAAAGAATTAGAAGTTGTTTCTAACAATTGGAAGAGATGACCAAAAATCTTGAACAAGAGAAGATAGCACATGCTGCTACTCAAATGGATCTTGCTAAAGTAAAAAGTTCAAAAATGATTGTAGAAAAACTGGTAAGTGAGAGAAAAGATAAACAGAAAGCAGGGTTAGTTTCACTCATGAACCTATGCCTAAATGTATTACAAACACTTTACTAGAGAACTTCACACATGATCATTCTCCTGAGAATAAAGCTAAACTTAAAGCTTTTCAGATCAAAAAAAGAATTCAGAAGAAGAAAAGGAAAATGTACAAATTTTTGTTGAAAATGATCAAAAAAAGATTAAAAATGGTCATCCAATCAAGATAAAATCTTATGAACCAAAACAAACAAAACAAAACACTTCTGATCAAATTCATGTTGTATTAGAAGAAGTGAAAGTTCAAAGCAAAAATAAAGATAAACAACAGGTAGGACCATCAGAAGATTCAAACACTATTAATCTGAAACAAGTTCAATCTGAAAAGGAATATTCTTCTAACGATATTCAATCTGGAAGTAAACCAAGTTCTTCTAAATCAAAGAATCAAAGAAGAAGAAATAAATCATCAAAAACAACATCTGAACAAAACAAAAGTTCAGAAAAGTTGATCAAAGCAACAAATCAAGCAACAAAACTTAAACCGGTAAAATTTGTGTCAGCCGGTTTGTTAAATATGAATTTTTTTCAAAAGAACAAGGTAAATACTATGAACTAATCTCACTCTGATCTGAAATCAAGTTCAGATTCTAAGACTTCCGCAGTAGCAAAAAGAATTGTTCCTAATGAATTCAAGAAGGAAGTTCATGTTAAACAGATGCAAAATAATCTGACACAAAATCAAAATGTTAAAAATAACTATTTGACACCAAAATCAAATATAATGTCAAAAGTTAACAAACAGTTGTTTTTAACTCCATAAAAGTACTGTGAAATATGTGATATGAAAAATCACAATACTGCTGAGTGCTATTTCAACAAGTACTGTCACATAAGTGACATGAGAAATCATTCCACAGCAGATTGTTATTTCAACAAATACTGTACTTATTGTGATGAAAAGACTCACAATACTGCAAATTGTTATTTTAGAAATAGAACTCTTACTAGAGGATTTGCAAATTCAAACATGAGCAAAGGTTATGTTAATCCCCAATATGTGAGAAATCAAACTGATGGATTTCAAAAATTAAATAATCAACCTTCTTTAGGTTTGAGATCTTTTCAAAAGAACAATTATGTGAGATCTAAACAAAATGTGCAAGAACAATTCATACCAAGATCTGTAAGAATGACTAATAAAAACGTTACTCATCAATATGTGTCAAAAATTGATCAATCAAAGGGTATGAATGTTCTCCAAAATAACTCAAACAATTTTCATAGCAATTTTCAAAACAATTTCCAAAACAAGATTGGTAAATTCATCAAGAATAAACCAGATGTGAATAATCTTCATTACAAACAATTTACCATTGTTGATAAATTTGGAAAACCCAAGACCATCTCGGCTTGGGTGGATATCTCAACTTAATTTTCTTGTTGTGCAGGTACGCCCAAGAAGAACACTTAATACATGGTATGCGGATAGTGGGTGTAGCCGGCATATGACAGGCAATCATGCCTTGTTACAAGATTTTAAGTTAAAGGATGGAACACACGTCGCCTTTGGTGGTGATGCTGTAGGAAAAATAACAGGAGAAGGAAAAGTATCAAATGGGATAATAAGCTTTGACAAAGTCAACTTTTGTTCACAGTTAAACTTTAATCTTTTAAGTGTATCCCAAATATGTGATAATTCATACTCTGTTCTATTTAATGATTCATTCTGTTATGTTTTGAAGCCAAGTTTTCAGATAAGCAAAGATTGGGTAATTGTCACAGCTGAAAGGGATAGAGATGTATACAAGCTGGATATGTCTCAAGTTGATCCTTCAACTGAAACAACATGTCTAATTGCTAAAGCATCAAATGATGAAAGCCAGCTTTGGCATAGACGTCTCGGACATTCAAATTTCAAGAATATGAACAAGCTTGTAGCAGGAAATCATGTCACTGGACTTCCATCTAAGAAGTTTGCAATGACTGATCACTGCTCAACATGTTTGAAGGGAAAGCAACACAAAGCGTCTTATAAGTCCAAGCTTATAAACTCAACTTCCAAACCTCTTCATTTGTTACATATGGACATTTTTGGACCAACAAATGTCAAGAGTATTGGACGAAAATCATATTGTTTAGTTATCATTGATGACTATACAAGATTTTCATGGGTTTTCTTTTTGTATGCTAAATCTGAAACGACTGATTTACTGAAAGAATTTATCATTGAAGTTGAAAATCAATTAGAAAATAAAGTAAAAATAATAAGAAGTGATAATGGAACGAAATTCAAAAATGCTAACATTGAAATGTTTTGTGCACAGAAGGGTATAGCTCATCAGTTCAGTGCTCCCAGAACTCCTTAACAAAATGGAGTTGCTGAAAGGAAAAATAGAACACTGATTGAAGCTGCTCGTTCTATGTTAGCTGATGCAAAAAGTCCTATCACTTTTTGGGATGAAGCTATATCAACTGCGTGTTTCGTTCAGAACAGAATCTTAATTCTGAAAGATAAAATGAAAACTCCATATGAGTTAATGTTTGACAAGAAACCAAACATAAACTTTCTAAAATCATTTGGTTGTCCTGTTATGATTCTTAATTCAAATGATCAGTTAGGAAAATTGAATCAAAATCTGATAATGGATTCTTCGTTGGATATTCATCTGTTTCAAAAGCCTATCGAGTGTACAACTCTAGGACAAATATAATCCTTGAAATATTCAACGTTAAATTTCTGGAAAATTCTTTTCCATCAGTTTCAAATGGACCTGCACGGTTATTTGATTTAGATTCATTATCAAACTCTCTTCAATCTAACTTGTTTAATCAATCAAATTGTCTTGATTCTACAGATAAGAAGAACTCTAGAGGAGATCTTGGATCTTTCAGTGAGGATTAAGATTCTGACGACCCAGATGATTCTAGCTCAGACTATCCAATTTTATCATTTGTCAAGGACTCAACAATACGATTCGATGACAATAATCATGCTAATACAGCTTCAGATCATTCAATTTCTTTTGATCACGAAGGATCACAACCAATTCCTAATGATGGTAATGAGTTTGTGCAACCTGAGTCTGGAACATCATCCATCTCTGGTGATGGAGTTGATATTGGTAACTTTGATTACTTTATTAACTCACCGACTCAAGTTCCAAACTTCATCCACATTCTTCTAATTTGTTACATCAGCTTTCCAACTTGAACCAAACAAATATGGATGTTAATGTTCAATGTGATAAGATTCCAACATCTTGTATTCACAAGAATCATCCAATTTCTCAGATTATTGGTCCATTGAATGAGAGAACAACAAGGAGTAAATAAGAACAAGCAAACTTGTGCTTATACTCTTGTTTTCTTTCTCAAATTATTCCTAAAAATGTTACCGAAGCATTAAAGGACAATGGTTGGATAAAAGCTATGCAAGAAGGATTACTTCAATTTCGCAAACAAGAAGTGTGGAATTTAGTGGATCTACCTGAAGGAGAAAATGCTATAGGCACGAAATGGTTGTTCAGAAATAAGACTGATGATCGTGGTGTAGTAATAAGGAACAAAGCGAGACTAGTTGCACAAGGGTACACTCAGGAAGAAGGGATAGATTATGATGAAGTGTTTGCACCAGTTACAAGACTTGAATCCATTCGAGTTTTCCTGGCTTATGCTTCATTCATGAAATTTAAGGTGTATCAAATGGATGTAAAGGGTGCATTTCTATATGGTCCTATCACTGACGATGTGTTTGTGAAGCAACCTCCGGGCTTTGAGGATGCAGAATTTCCACATCGAGTATATAAGCTGAGTAAAGCTTTATATGGACTTCATCAAGCCCCTAGAATTTGGTATGAGACATTATCACAACACTTAATCCAACATGGATACACAAGAGGGAAAATTGATCCAACTTTATTCATAAAGAATGATAATGATGATCTCTTATGTGTACAAGTGTACGTTGATGATATCATATTTGGTTCTACCAGTCCAAAATTGTGTAATGAATTTGAAGAAATCATGAAATCTCGGTTCCAAATGAGTTCTATGGGAGAGATTAATTTCTTCCTTGGACTTCAAGTCAAGCAAACTGACTATGGAAATTTTATCAATCAAGAGAAGTTTGTTGACAAGCTCTTGATGAAATTTAAGTTGCAAGACTGTCAGTCCATACGAACTCCAGCAGATGTTAACACCAAGATTGAACCTGATCCAAAAGGAAAATCTATTGACCAAACGTTATACGGATCAATGATTGGTTCTTTGATGTATCTTACTGCATCTAGACCAGACATTATGTATGCAGTTTGTGTTTGTGCCAGGTATCAATCAGACCCGAAAGAATCTCACTTAATTGCTGTCAAAAGGATATTCAGGTATCTCAAAGGTAAACTAGCTTAGGGCTTTGGTATCCTTACGAGGGTAACTTTGAATTACATGGATACATAGATAGTGATTATGTTGGATGTTGTCAAGATAGAAAATCCACTTCGGGTGGGTGTCAATTTCTTGGTCCCCGATTAGTCTCGTGGCAATGTAAGAAACAAACAAATGTCTCTGTTTCAATTGCAGAAGCTGAGTACATTGCTGCATCAGCAGGATGTTCTTAAATCCTCTGGTTGCAAAATCAACTACTGGATTATGGGTTCAATTTTCTTAAAACATCTATTTATATTGATAACACTGCTGCTATGTTCATTACAGCTAATCCTGTTCAACACTCAAAAACAGAACATATCAAAATTCGATATCATTTTCTCAGAGATAACTCTGAAAAAGGATTAATCATATTGATTCAAATTGCAATGGAAAAACAGTTGGCGGATCTATTTACTAAAGCCTTCCTAACAGGATGGTTTGAGTATTTAGTAGAGTCAATTGGTCTTATTAATCATATGTGAACTCTCTAAATCAAAAGATCATCATAAGTGATCCTCTCAATGTTAATTGCCTATTTGTATTTTGTGTGTGTGTGATTTTTGTTTTCTTAGAAAAACCAATACAAAAGTATAAATCAAAACTCCAAAAATAGAGTCTTTTTCTTATTGTCAGTTTATTTTTTTAAAAGAATATGTTTATGCCATATGTGAGAAATGATAGTACATTAGTGAGATCAGTTGCATACTTCACTCATTAATAAAGTCTAACATGATCAGATATGATGTGTAGACAATATCATGCTATTATACTGAAAAAGTAAATTCTTGTGATCACACTAAATCTTAATGCTTGTGTGTATTCATCTGAGTACTTTTGAGATGTTTTGGCTTATCAGATTGATTGCTTGTTAAGTTACACCACTCACACCTGTTTGTAATGTGATTAATCATGAGATCTATTACAAGCATCATATCACTTCTCTGTTATGAGTCATCATAGACCTGAAGTGCTGAGATATCCTTTGTTGTAAGTGATTACAGACCTGGATTCTCTCTTTGATGCAAAAGATGCCAGTGTGCACAAACTATTCAAATGAATAGTTAGAGCTGATCAAATGGTTATCCATGATCATTCTCTATTAATTTAAGTAACATGAACTCTGGTGATACATATGTTTCAGGTAAAAGTTGAGTATGTGTTCGTTCTTACATGTCATGATGAGAGTTGAGCTCTCTTAGTCTCCGTATGATTTACATCATGTCATATCTAAATCTACCCTAATCAATCCAAGAATTGAAAAAGTAAGTGAGTTTATAATTTGTAAAAAACACTCATTTTCTATCCTTAGATCTTGTGTCTCCTTTGTTGTGATATCACTGACCTGGAACACACTTGATTAGGATTTATTCATTGTCTATGACTGTTCACAATTTTTTTTTATTTTAATGTACTGATCTTCATTGATATGATCTCACTATAGACATTAATTCTTTTATTTATATTACATTTTGATTCTGCTTTCATTTTGATTTTATGCATGTTTTCTGTGTGGAAGGCAATGTAACAATGAGATGGATGATCTTATTATGTTACCTTAGGAAACTTATAAGTTTTTCAAACTTAAAAGTTTAGGGGGAGTAATAAATGGAAAAGTTGTTATCAGAAAATCAAAATCAAAGTTAAAATGTTGAATTGAAAGGATGATGCTATATGTTCAAAGTGTATGTGAATTTGAAAATGTAACTTTTGAAAATGATAATATGAACCTATATAAATTTGCAAGTGGAAATGCTTCTTTCAAAAGTTGAAAAATAGAAAATTGATTTTGTTTTGAGACTAAAATGAAGGGACAAAATAAATTTTAAAAGGTAAACAACAAGTGAAGAATTAAAATTGTTAAAAATAAAAAATTGAGTGTGCAAAATGCAAAAAGTTCAAATTTGAGGGACTTAAAGGTAAATTTTGGAAAATTCAAATTTATGCTTAAAATGTTTAAATATTAGTATGAAATATTTCTAATATGTTTAAACAGTGTGCAGGTGAAGAATTTGGAAAACACAAGTGTAAGACTCATGAAAGTCAACTCAAAGTCAACTCATGCGCCTTAATAGTGTGCATACGTCTAAATAGGAGCATGGTGAACTTTCAGGAATTATATAAGTGTTTGGGTGTTTTTCATATTCCCATGCGCCTAAACAGTTGTAATAAGTCCATGAGTTTAACCAAGTGTTTGGGCGTTTCACACAAACCCATGCGCCTAAACATTGATAATGAGTCTGATTTTAACCAAGTGTTGGACGTTTGAAATGTCTCATGCGTCTACACAATGTTGAAATGTTTCAAGAGTTACAAGTGTTAGACGTTTCAGGAACTTCTTGCGACTGAACAGTGCAAAAGCGCCTAAACAGTGTTTATGCGTCTGTACAGTTCTCATGCGTCTGAGTCAAAACGCACAAACATTGCTCATGCGTCACAGTATTTTGTGAATTTTAGGGTTTCATACGCACAAACAGTGTTCATGCGTCTAAAATTTCACTTAATATAAATTGAACACTTACACTTGTTTCTCATTCACACTCAAAATTCTCCAAAAACAATTCTCTGAACTATCGACTCTCAGTCATCATCAAAGTCTCAGATTCTTAGTGATTGCAACAAATCTTGTTGATTGTTAGATATTATTTGGGTCTATAAACATAAGTTTGTGATTCAAATCAGTAGATTTTGGTTAAAACATGATGATTGGTATAGGCGTTTGACTGCTATTTGGGCGTTCGAACACTAACATTCAAAGTTCAACTAATCAAATCTCATTCATGTCTAAAATTGACTCTGGATTGTTGATATGTATCAGATTTCAAGCAATTTGATATATAGTCCATCGACTGAAATTGTGAATGATATGGATTATAGATTGATCAGTCGATTCTTCGAAGGAAGAAGAAGAAGATAAACAGACAAAATTCAATTTTTGAATTAAAATAAAAAAAATATTTTTTTAAATAAAAAGGTAGATGCATCAGAATTCAAATAATTGATTAATAAAATGATTGATTCAAAATGAATAAATTTTAATATTTCACAAATTAAATTTATAAGTCAAAAGTCAAAATCATAAGTCAAAATTGAATTAAATATTAAAAAAAATTTTGCAAATTCATATGTAAAAAGTTCTGATATTATTTTTCTCTATGTTTTGCAGATGGCAGCTTTGAAGTTTGAGCCTAAACACAATGTTGCTGCTTTCTTAGATGATCAAAACAGAGAAGCTGTTGGTTATGAAGAAATTATAAGATTTCTTCTAAGAGCAAAATATGTCTATGCAATGTGTGAAAGACCAATGATTAATGCAAGATTGATCAAAAGATTCTGGAGAACAGTAGAAGTAGAAAGAGATAAAGAAGGGAATAAAGTTGTAAGAGCTTTCATTACATCAGATAGAATGCTTGAAGTTTCTAAACAAGCAATCAGAACAGATCTTAAACTTGGTGAAAATGACCCAGAAGACTTATCTGAGTATACTTTCAATGAATGTAGAGATGTATTTCTACAAATGGGTCATCCTGATCACTTTCCTAATAAACAGTTCTTCTGAGCAAGAGTATATAAACACTAGAAATTGTTGTGTTATATATTTCAACATTGCATATCTAAAAGAAGTGATGGTTGGGATTCATTCCCAGTGGACATTGCATCTCCTATCATTACTTTAGCCACAAACAGAAGAAACAAATACTTGATGTATCCAAGATTTCTCCAACTGTTGATTAATGAAAAGAATCCAGATTTATATGTTGTAGGAGTTGAAGGAGATAAGTTGCAATTAGAGCACATGTCTGATGCTGTGTATAAGAGACTTGCTATGATTACTGGTGCTCAAAACATTCAATTATTTGATTATATAAGGAATGTAGCTATGGATGAAGTAGACATCAATCAACAACACTATCATTTATCTGAAGATAAACCAATAGATCCAAATGATCTTATTGAGGATGTTGTAGATGATATGATTGATGATGATGATGAAGAAAGTGATGATGAAGCTACTGAAAGCTCATCAAATGATGATGATGATGATGATGGTAATGATGGTGCAACTGAAGCACATCAAGAAGAAATTGATGAAAGTAATGATGATGATAATGTCAATGAACCTCAAAACTTAGCTGAAGAAACTAATGATGCTGATATTCATGATGATTCTGTACATGAAGAAGATTTAAAAAATCAAACTTTTGATTTTGATTTCATGAATGATATGTTATATGAACCAGTGTTTCAAGCTGAAGTGAATGAAGAAATTCCTGTGAGTACAACACATAATGTGTCAGTACAAACAGAGGAGATAGTTGATATTGATGAGATGGAGAACTTGAGAGAAGAATATTTGATTAAAGAGAAAGAAATTGAAGAATTGAAAGTTGAGAATGAAAGATTGAAAGAGATGAATATAACTCTTGAAAAGGAAATTCAAAAGCTAAAGAATGAAAATTTGAAGTTGAATGAAGAAAATTTATTGAAAGATGAAAAGCTTGTGAGCTATGCAAAAGATAAAGAAGATGTAATCAATAATTTTGAAGTTATGATAAAGGATTATGACATTCTTGAAGAGAAATTCAAGAAATTATCTGATGAAAATGAAAAACTGAAAGATGAGTTAATAAAAGGAAAAGAATCTCAAAAACCTATTTCACCAGATCAAATGATAAGAGCTTAATTGATTGTTAAAGAGAATCTTGAGGTGCTCAAAGGAAAAAGGAAACTTGATGATGTAGCAGATACAAGTTTAACTGAGTCATCTTCAAAAGTACAAAAAATAGAAGAAACTGTTGAAGAGCAAAATGTTCAAGAACAAATTGAAGCCTTAGAAGACATTGAAGAAATTTACAATGATGACTGGTATGATGAAGTTTTAGATGAAGAAGCCATAGATGAAGCTCAATTTGTATCAAATTTCTCTTCACAAGAACCAACTCAAGAACAAGACGAAATTTCACAAGATTTTGAAGATAGATACAACTACCTTGTGAAGATGAAATACAATAGAGTATTTTTGGATGGACTGACTGTTTCTAAAATAAATGATGAATATGAGAAATGCATTACTGCAGAGTCAGTTGCTCCTGTTGATCCAAATGAGATTGTAATGGAACATGGTGAATGGAATAGAGCTAAAGAAAGTATTAATATAGAAGAATTATCAAGCTCTGAGCTGCACCATCCTGGTCCTGATGATATGAGTATTCCAGCTTTAAGGTCTTGGTTGCAAGCTAGGAATTACCCATGGAGGAAACTGAAAAGACTACAATCTTTTTCCTTGAGGAATCTTGTTAGAAGTTTTCAAGAAACAGAAAAACAATCATAGAAGATGATCATTCTTGATACTGACAATCCTCAATACCTTGAGATTACAAAAAGAACAAGAATGTTAAAGCCTCAAGAGATTAAACAGATGGCAAGAAAATAAAATGCTCATGATAGCAGAAAATATTTGATTAAAATGTTTTCTGATCCTGAAAGACAAGCATATAAAGCCACATCAGAACAAAGACAAATTTTTGATAATGCCAGATCAACTGGAGACTTGGTGAGAAATGTACTACAAAGAGGACAATCGGTTGCTGAGTTGTTAAATGCTATGATTGCTCCTGATTTTACAAACCAAGTAAAGATAATAGCATGGAAGTATGATGAAATATTTGATGCATTTTTGATAAAAAGAGTAAATGCAGTCTGTGATGTATATCATTTTTACTCAAGCATCATAAAACTTCCGGTGCAAGATTTGAAAGAGTTAATTAGATTACCTCTGATCAACCCATCTGATTCTAAACGCGGTAAAATGATGACAGAATTATTGAGAAGAGGAATGGATAGATCAAGTAATTTTCTTCAAACAAGATGTGATCAAGAAGACAAGTCCTTTGCTACTTTAAAGAAGAACAAAAAGCTCAAAGGATTACAATCTGAAGAAGAACATTCAATGATAGAATTTTATGACAAGTATTTTGAAAAAGTCATTACTCCTGGTCTAAAAGTGATTGATGGTAATCAAAAGTCAAAGCCAATTCTCGGATGGTTCTATAACACTGAGACTTTTGAGCTTAAACTGGTCCGAAATCTCGAACGATGGGATGAGGATATGATTACATTATTTGGAGTTTTTGAACTAAAACTATTGCATCCAAGTTATATATCATTTTTGTTTGTGCAAAAGTTTGAAAAGGTATCTCCAGAGATTGTAGACCAAGATAAGAAGTATTTTCTTTCTATCATCAATTTGATGAATGCTGCAATGGAACGAATATCATTAAGAAAAGCTCTTGCATATGCAAACATTGTTAAGAAAGACATCAAAGACATTGAATTCATGAGAATTTCCAGAAAAGGAGTATTAGAAATATACTCAAAGGAAAGTCAATGTCACACCCCGGGCCCAGGTAGGGTGGGACGTCACAGACTAGCAACAATATATGGCAGCGGAAACAAACCATTACAAGAGCTCAAAGAAGAGAATATCACATGGCATTAATGTTTTAAAAAGATACCGGGGCTAGAAACAAATCAAGCCCCCAAATAAGTTTTACAATCATCCATAAAATAAATTGTACTTGTTCAACGCAAACATGAAATTATTCAAATGGTTCATTAAGAAAAATATGCCAATGCCATGGTCGCGGGGATAGGTCTAGGTCTTCACAACAGCTAGGATCTCTTCATACTTTACCTGAAACATGCTCAAAAGAAATTTGTGTCAACTAAAAAGTTGGTGAATTCAAGCGCTTAAAGTTTAAAAACAAAAGGACTTAGCAAATCCTTCTTTGATTAAAAAGAAAATAATCATTGTTTAAACATCGTGGGAAAAATCATAATCAACCCTGCACTCAGTCCCGGTTGGCCTCTTCTAAAATTGTGTTTAACCGGATATTCTCGAAGGAAGAACTGAGCCCCAAACCAGTGAACCATACATGCCCGGATGGTTCACCATAGTTTCTTAACAAAACTTGTTACATGCCACAAACGACCCCTTAGGATCTCAGTGGGGTACCCTTCCTGGAACGGAAGCCACTGTGTGTGGGGGATTCCCCACATAGATCTATTCATATAAAACAAGCGGTTCACGAAAGAATTAATGATCATGACATAAGTATCAGCAGGTAATCCATAAATCCCACATACAATCATCAAGTAAAGCACAAATATAGTTCATAAATAACAGAGCATGTTTCATCCCAAAACAGTAGTAAAAAGGGGAAATCACTAGAACTCACCTTAGGTTTTAAGTCAAAAAGTCTCTTGGTGTGCCGGGAGTGTCTCAAGTCTAGCACCCTATCATGTACATAAAAAGTAATAAGCTACTGCCCTAAACTCATTTGAGGTGCAACAATAGTGTCAAGATTTTAGCTATTGGGTAAGGCTTTGATTTCGCGAAAGTTTGAATAAAAAGTTTCCTTTTATGGCAGGTCAAGGTTTCTTCATGAAAATTGGGATTTTTACATCATTGGGTTAAGGATACTAAGAAATTTTGTTGTTCAAGTGATTATTAGCTTCCTAGAAGTCGGTTATAAAGTTTGGTAAAATTTTACAGTTTAGTCCCTCAAGTTTCAAAATTGACAGTTTCTACCCTCAAGTTTGGTTTCTTGTCCTTTATGACACTTAAGACCAAGAATAAGGTTCCTAGAGTAAAATTATACTTATTATAGAGTAAGTGTCTCAAAATTTCAGTTTACGAGTCCGGTTTTAAAAACTATGCGTTTAACGCTCCCGGTTGCGGTAAAAGCCGGAGAGTTGTAACCGTTAATTTAGGGTTTTCATAAATTTGAGTCTTGGACCAGTAGGTATCATCTAAAAGATATTTTTATAAATTTTAAGTCCTTAAATTGTGAAATTTGGCCTTTAATAGTTGAAAATCTCGTTTTTACGTTTGACCCGTTAAAACGCAGTTTTGACCGTATTTGACCATTTAAAGCTTGATTGACCAATTTTTCAAATCCTTTAGGTCTTTAATTACTTAGCTTACTGAAATCATATGATTTTTATAAATCTTAGCTTTAAACTCTTTTTTCATGGATTTTTCTCAAAAACGATTCCCGGTTAGTACCCGTTTTTAGTTAAAACGTCATTTATTTGTTCTTTTGACCATTTAAATTACCCATTGACTCCAGAACACTTTATTTATCACTTTTAAGCCTGGAATACTTTTCAAGTATGTTAAATCCATGTTTTTACTATTTTTAAGGTCGTTTTACCATGTTTCGGGTCTCGAAATTAACCAAAATAGGTCTAATCTTAACTTGTCCATAATTCCCAGAGATTAACCACTTGTCACAACCTAAATATTCATCAAAACATTCTGAAATTAAGTCCAAACTCACGGCTAGGTTTCCCATCACAACAATGAACCATCAACTTAGTGATTTAGCCATAACTAACCATAACACATGTGTAAATCATTACAACTTGTAGTTAAACCTTACCAAAACCCATTTAACTTTAAATCCAGATTATTATGGTGTTACCAAGTCTTTTATGAGCAGGTTGTAAGCCTCGGTCAAGAGTGTTTTCAAACAAGTGCTTAACTTACAATATATCTTGCAAAATGAAGGTTTTTGAGGTGTAACTTGTGTTAAAACCATACATCCACGATGTATCTTCTTTTATAACATTCAAATCAGGTTATTAGGAGTTCATTAAACCTTTAACAAGCAGGTTATAAGTTTTGCCTTCAAGAGTTACAAGATCTACAAGTTAGATGGTGCAAAAGTCCCAAAAATAGGGTTTTCATGGTGGAAATCGGTTTGCACCTTAGATATGACAAGTATAACGAGTGAGATACCTCTTGTGAAGTTGAAAGCTCCTCAAGAACAAGGTAGTGGGGTCGGGTTTCTACTACAACAAAGAGAGGAGGTGTTTTTAAAAGAGAAATGAAAGAACACGTGAAAAGACCATTTTCGGGTGTCATGAACTTACACTTGATGTTGTTCACGTTTTGGAGAGTGTAGATGGTCTTGAATGGCTCGAATCTCCTTGGACAAGGCGGGAGAATCTTCTACAAAGCTTGGAAATGTCGAACAAATGGTAGAGGTGTGTCCAACCTCACGGTTATGGCCACCTTCTTGCGGTTCTTCGGTTGGCCGATACTTGATGTTGTTGTTCTTGCGATTTTTGGGGCTGGAGTTGAGAGAGTTTTGGGAGTTTTTGCAAAGAGTAGAGGGGAGAATCAGCTGGTGGTTCGAGTTATGAGAGGAGAGAAGAGAGTGTGGATGTGAAGTGTGTGTAAGAATTGCATGTAAGAAGAGTGGTGGGTGTGGTGGTGGTGTAGAAAAGAGGAGAGTGGAGGGAGAGGGGGCGGCCGCTTTTGGCTCTTAGTGAGGGTGATTAAATTTAAATTTTAATTATTAATAATTATTAGGTAGTGTAGTTTTGTAGTATTGGGTATAATATATTATTTAGTGGATGATGTTAATTGAGGTATCTAGTGCATGTCCATGCATGCATGGGCCGAAAATATGTGAGTGTGAGTGTGTATGCTCACATTTTAATTGTTTTCATTTGAGATTAATTTTGTAAGGGTGACTAGTCAACATTCCCGGAACACTAATTTTTAAAAAGGTAAAACCTAAATTAACTAAGAGTCCATGAAAATCATATGAAACCATAAATTGAATCAAGTAACAAGAAATGCTTCTAATTTCATGGTAGGGTTGAATTGTTTCAATTATTAGCACTCATAAGATGGATAATGATGCAAGTAAATTAGGGTTAGGATAACAACCTAGAGGCCGGTTGTCACAGTCAAAATCCTATTGAGTTATATGCTAATATTGATATCTCATGTCTATCAAAAGATACATTGGAAAGAATGAACAAAATGGAGATAAAGACAAATGAAGCAAAACCAGAACAAGGCATTCTTGCTAGCAAATTTAAGTCTGCAATTGCTAATGCTTTGAAAGAACAGGAGATGTACAAAAAGAAGCCAATGTTCAAGATTAAGGAAGAACCTGAAGATTTCTTTGAGTGCTGAAGATTGAAGATAGAAGATAGAAGATAAATGATGAAGATTGAAGATAGAAGATAGAAGATAAAGCTAAAGAAAAGATAAAAAGAAAACAAGATTGTAGATTTTGAAGACCGAAGACCATGTAAATCTTAGGGGGAGTATTGTTAGTGCTCTAGAAAGATTAAAATGTTTTCTTTAGGTGTCTTTTTACTATTTGTAATAGTATAGGGACTAGTTTTGTAATTTTGTTAGTTCCTTTTTGTTTCACTATAAATAGCTTAGACTTGCAGGTAGTAAGTAACGAGCATAGAGACGAGACTGCTTACTTACTTTGTAATTTGTCTTTGCTTGATATTAATGAAACAGTGAATTTTGTTGATATCTTGCTTGATTTTATTACTTTGTTTGTATTTCTTTGAATTGTGTTCATTCATCACAGATTGGTACATTTGATCCTATCAACAGAGCAACAGATGTCTGCTTCTTACACTGCCATGTGACTAAGCGTCTTCCAAAGAACTGACATCCCGCTGATGTTGACTTGTAATTCATCTTGCAACCACCATAGTCCGAGTCACTATACGCTGTAAGCTCAAAGTCATCATCATGAGGATACCACAACCCGAGTGTTGGAACAAAGACATGTGGCGTACATAATATCAGGACGAGAGTCTGTGAGGTACATCAGAGATCCGATCATTCCTCGGTACATAGTGGCATCTACCAGATCACCATTTTCATCGGGTGCTACATTGTGGTTCGTGGCAAGTGGAGTCCCAGCAACCGTTGCATTCTCCATGTTGAACCGACTAAGGATATCTCCTACCTATTTGGACTGATGCAGGAAGATTCCATTTGGTGTCTGATCCACCTGTAACCCAAGAAAGAACTTCATGTCTCCCATGACACTCATCTCAAACTCAGCTTTCATCACTGATTCGAATTCCTTACTATAACAACCGACCTTTAGGTCATAATTCTTACCTTGCCAACCTACATCTTTTCTGATTCGACTGAATTTATTACTATTACTATTGATACTATCCTCTCTTATGTATTATGTGTTTTAGTACTTTTGTCTTAATTGACTGTTTTTCCTCATGGCTCTGTCGCATCTGCTTAATGCGGATGGACCCATTCGGTTGCATCTGGTTAATGCGGATACACCCATTCGGTCGCATCTGGTTAATACGGATGGACCCATTCGGTCGCATCTTGTTGATACATATAGACCCATTTGGTCGCATTTCACCTTGCTCGACCTTATAACCTTGTGTTTTGTAATGACTTTATCTAGAACAAGCATTTGTTAGGGAAATCTTAGTGTCCCGTGAAAGTTATTAGGCACCCTTGCAAATTTAATCTTGGTTGAAACAATTTAATTGTGTTCCTACACACTAAAATTTTCTGTTAATTATCAACTAACTAATTATACCATCTAAAATAATACTCCATACTACTAAATAATACTACATAATATTATATAGCATTTAAAATTGAAATTCAAACCCTCCATAAGAAGCCAAAATCGGCCACCCCCTCGATGGCCAATCCCCCCCCATTTCCTCCACTTTACTCCACCACCCTCTCCTCCAATATTCTATCATGCAACACTTGCACACACTCTCCCATTTCTCTCCTTCTCTCCCTCTCTCCCTCTCGGATCCTCTAACCAAAACACACACACACCACGGTTTTCTCTCTAAATCCTAGCCATATTCGAAGAAACCCCACAACCCACAATCGGCCAAGCATCAAACCGCAAAGAATTGAAGGTTTGCGAGCTTTTGGCGCTCGGACCTTGCAAGATTATGGTTCTCCAGCACTTGTTCGTGATTCTCCAGCTTCGTCCAAGGAGTTCCAAGCCATTCTCGACCAACTACACGCACCAAACCGTGAGTTACATCGAGTGTAAGCTTCATGTCGCACGGTTTTGGTTTTTCATGTGTTTAACTTCGTTTTCCATTCAAAACCTTGCCATTCTCATATCTAACAGAAACTTGCTGCTACAACTTCGTTCATAATGAGCTTTTCACATCCTTGAAGGTATCATACTCGTAAAGCATGTCATTTTATAGGTGTAACACGGTTTACACCTAGAAAACCCTCTTTTCGGGTGTATTTACACCATCCAACTCGCCCAACTAGTAACCCATCGAAACAAATCATGTAACCTGCTAAAAATGGGTCTTTTAATCTCCTAATAATCTGATTTCAAAGTTACAAAAGGTTTGGTTAATGATTAATCACAAACTATAACATTTAACACAAGTGTAATGGATGAAAATGGTGTAATCTTGTAGTTTCCATCTTGTTCATGGTTTGTTTGTTGAACCCTTGATATTGACATAGTATTTCAGTAAGTTTTGGATGATGTTGGTTATGTGATGGGATGTTTAAGGCTGAAAATATGAATGTTATAGAATCCAAAAAGTGGTAAAAAACAACTTTAAAATAATAAAACATGGATTTAACCATCTTAAAAAGTATTCCAGGTTCTAAAAGGGTTAACAAAGTATTTGGGTCAGATTTGTCAACTTAAATGGTCAAAGAATGGGTTAAATGGAATTCTTAGTGAAAAACGGGTTTTAACCGAGTAACGTTTGAAAGAAATTTAAAAATGAGGATTTGAAACCAAAATTCATGGAAACCATAATATTTTAGTAATTTATGTACTATAAGATCTAAAAGAGTTGAAATTTTGGTCAAATGAACTTTTAACGGGTCAAATTCGGTTAAAAACGCGTTCAAACGGGTAAAACTAAAAAAGGTAGTCTTGCACCAAAAAGGAGCTCGAAATGCATCTCTAGCAGATTAAAAACCTTAAATAGAGTCTTAGAAATAATATTTAATGAATCTAAGACCGTTAAATTAGAAATCAACACTCAACTATTAAAACCCTCGGTTTTACCGTAACCGGTAACGAGAAACATGAAAACTCATAAACCGGACTTAAACTCCGAAATATTGGTAGAAACTTACTCAAAATTAGTTAAGTAACTCCAAGAAACTAATATTTGGGCATAAAAGACATTAAATACAAGAAACCAAACTTTGGGGTTGAAATTGTAAATTTTGAAACTTGAAGGACTAAACTATAAAATTTTGCCCAACTTTTATAAATCGACCCCTTGATCAGGGAACCACTTAAAAGACTGAAATTAACTGATATAAGTGATTTAGCATAGCAAATCATATACTCTTTCCTAAGAAACCCAAACTTTCTATAAAATGAAACTTTTTATGTAAAGACTTAGAAATTCAAATGCTATTAAGGTTCTAACCTCATGACAACTAATGCATCTCCATAACCCTAGAATTAATGGATTAACACTTAAATCTTATTGTTTAGGGTGGTAGATTTGAGACTTTTCCCGCTACACGCAATGACTCCTTTTGCTTAAATTTTAAGGTGAGTTTAAGTGTTTCCCTTTTTATTACTATTTTTGGGATGAAGCATGCTCTGTTTAAACTGAACTTTTTACTGTGCTATATTATGATGCTATATGTTGTGGTTATGTTTGAGACCTGCTGATACCTGTATCATAGTCATTAATTCTTTTGTGAACCGCTTGTTTATATGGGTAGATCTACTTGGGGAATCCCCCACACACAGTGCCTCCTATGATGAACGGGAAGGGTACCACACTGAGATCTTGCGGGGTTGTTTGTGGCATGTAACAGGTTTTATTAAGATACCATGGTGGGCCATCCGGCAGGTACGGTCCACTGGTTTGAGGCTCAGTTCTCCCCACGGGGATTTAACCGTTAACTTAATTTTCGAAGAGGCTAACCGGGGCTGAGTGCAGGGTTGATTGTGATCCCCACAACAATGATACTATGACTTTTAATTAAAGAATGGATTCTAATGAATCCTTTTGTTTTTGAAATTTAAGCACTTGAATTCACCAACTTTCTAGTTGACACAATTTCTTTTGAGCATGTTTCAGGTAATCCATGAGTGGAGTCTAGCTGTGTAGAAGACTTTGACCTAGCATCGTTACCATGGCATTGGCTTGTCTGATTTTCAAATCTATCTGAACAATTTTTAATTTCTGTAACTTATACATTTTGTCATTATGTCGAGTGTACAATTTAATTTGAGGGCTAGATCTGTGTCTAGCCCGGGTTGGTTTTAAACTTTTAAATGTCATGTGATGTTCTCTCCCTTTGTGCTCCTATGATGGTTTATTTCCGCTGCCACATGTTGTTGCTAGTCTGTGATGTCCCACCCTACCTGGGCCTGGGGTGTGACAGATTGGTATCAAAGCTAAAGTTTGTAGAGAAGTCGGGAACACCATAGTAGACCCTAGGCTTCAACCCTGATACCTTAGGACCACCCTTATGGAAAGTGTTGGGATGATCGGGTTGGGTAAATTGATGATTACACTTGATAAACGTAATCATGAATTTACCGGACGTGTAAATTCCAGCATGGACCTTAGATCGTGTTTGGACCCTTCTCTGTTTAAAATTTATGATTTCTAAAGTTTTCTTTGGGTACTCTAAGAGTTTTATTTAAAAGAACCTCTTTATTTAATTATTGTTATCATTTGATGAGACGATTAATTTCTAATACTATTACTACCATGAGCTATGAGAAACCAAATTACTCATGATGATTTTTACAGATTATCCGAGACTATGGCAGGAAAAGGTAAGGCACCAGCTCACCCAACCCACGAGACTACTTCTATCGAGAGCAGCTTGAAGATCACTCCTTGGACGGAATACGAGGCTTACCTCAGGAGGTGTGGACACCTTGGATTTCTATCCGCAACTTCGGACGACTCGGAGCCATCGGAGGACTCTACTTCGACGTCCTGGGAGCCGAACGCGCTCTAACTCACCGCACGTCGTTGCACCCACTCACTCACCTCTCCCTCCTATCGGGGGCAGGGGTTCGTGGACTGTTACCTGCCCACGGAAGAGCGTTAGGCCAGGAACTTCAGTCTCTTTCAGGATGCCTCCTCCGCCTCCACCAGTCAGGAGACCGATACCAGTCAGGAGACCGATACTAGCCCCGCAGCCATTTGATCCACCTCGACACCAACCACTGGATGCCGCCTAGGCACAGCATGTATGACGGCCCTAGTGTACTGGCTGGTGACCGCTACTCCCAGTCTAGTCGCCGGGCAAGTGATGCAGGTCCCTCTGACGCTGCACTAGACGAGATATGGAGGACCGTCCGTCGTCAGGAGATGACTATCCAGCACGCCACTCGGACCTCACAATCTGCCCAGTTTCAGGCTATGATGGCCTCTCATGGAGTACAACGGTTGGAGAAGGAGCAGAAAAAGAAGAATGTCGGGTGGCTAGGATGGTTGAAAAAGAAATGGATGTGAAAGGCTGGTGGAAAATGGGATTATCTGTCTCTGAGACAGTTGAAGGAAACAATTTCTATTACTAACTGATACTATTATTATTATTGTATGGGGGTAACGGTACCTTCCAAGTTGTGAACCCTGACATTATCTTTTGTTAAATCTCTATGATGGATGATCCTATGGTTGTTTGAGAAACTATTGCTATCTGATACTAACCTTGCAGGGTGATTTGACATGGAGTATGTAACTCCGCAAGCTTAAGGGAGACAATTTGGTTGCTCGGGAATGAAACCCCACAACCGTGCTTAATGAAACTATTTATTATGTCATTTGTTCTTATACTATTATGTTGTGCAGCTTTTGGTGTGACCCTTAGAGTAATCAATGTGTTAGGATAATCGGAACTTGTTATGTGATGCTAAATGAGTTGCTTGTCTTGAAAATAGAATTCCGCCAAGACGAGGAGCCCGTATGGGTAGGAGAGGAAACGGCAGTGGCCCCCGCGAAGAGCCTGGGCGAGAAGGAAATGAGCCACAAACCCCGCCAGTAAACAATAACCCAGGGAATGATGAGAGATTGCAAATATTGTGGCGCAACAAATCGCTAACGCCATACCCACCATCATTGCCTAGATCAACACGGATCGGGACAACGCCACCAGAAACTGGGATGATCGCCAAGATGATACCGATGAAATATGGACAAGGTGCTCGTATAAGACGTTTATGGCTTGCAAACCGAAAGATTTCTATGGCACTGAGGGTGCTATCGAGACTTACCGCTGGATGGACACGATCGAGGCGGTTCTAGACATAAGCGAGAGCAAGATGGAGCACATGGTACGATTTGCCTCCAAATCTCTGAAGGGGTCGGTGCTGGGATGGTGGAAAACCATCATTCAGCCCCGAGGAAGAAATGTTGCAGGCCGTATGAGTTGGGCTGAGTTCAAAGAATTGATGATCAACAAGTGTTGTCCGGTCAACCAGCTGGAGAAACTCGAACCTGAATTCTTAGGCCTAGATATGAAAGGGCCAAACTACACCGAGTACATCAACCGGTTTCTAGCACTGTTCAGACTGGTGCCCCATCTGGTGACACCAGAAGCCAAAGGTGTAGCCCGATTTATCTGGGGATTACATCCTAGGGTTCGAGGAATGGTCCGATCCTCCAGGCCTACTACCTTACAATTCGCGGTGGATCTCACTAGCAGCCTAACTGATGACCTGATTAGGGTTGGATGGACAGAGTAGGGAAGAACTGATGAAAGAAAGAGAAAATGGGTTGATGTCAAGAAGATGATGGGTAGCAGCAGTGGGTCGAGCAGGAAGGCAGGTGAAGGTGTGAGGCGTGAAGATCAAGGTGGAAGGGCACGAAGGTTGTATGTAGGTACAAACCCTTACTGCAACAAGTGCAAATTGCACCACCAAGGAGAGTGCAACCCAATGCCTTGTTTCAGGTGCAAGCGAACCGGCCACTTGATCAAGGATTGCACATTCACGCCGGGTAAGCAGTGTTATGAATGCGGAGATCCAGGGCACATGAGGAACAAGTGCCCCAAGCTGGCAAGAGACAAAGATGCGAGACCTAACAAGCCTATGGGACGAGCATTTGTGATGGGACCATCTGATGCTCGCAAGGAACCCGATGTGGTTAATGGCACGTTCCTTATCAACAATCATCCTGCTACCGTACTCTTTGATACTGGAGCAACTGCTAGTTTTGTCTCTAGTGCTTTTAGACCCTTGATTGACTTGAATGCATGTACCCTGAATAATCCGTTTATCGTAGAGTTAGCCGATGGTAATATTATAGAAACTAATGAAGTCATCAAGGACTGTTCTATGAATCTAAATGGTAGCACGTTTAAGATTAACCTGATGCCTGTTAAGTTAGGGGGATTTGATGTGGTTGTTAGTATGGATTTGTTGGCTAAGCATAGAGTCGAAATCGTTTGTGAGAAACGCTTGCTTAGGATACCATTGAGCGACGGGGAAGTATTAGTGATTTATGGCAAAGGAAGTAACACGCTATGCCCTATGATATCCCATCTAAAAGCTACTAAGAGCCTTAAGAAGGGACGACCAACCTTCATGGTCTACTTAATGAAAGCAAAAGAGGAGAAGAAGATCGAGGATATTCCAGTAGTTTCTGAATATATAGAAGTGTTTCCCCAAGACCTACCAGGACTCCCTTCGAACCGACAAGTTGAATTCCAAAAAGATCTACTACCTGGCGCTGCACCAGTGGCTAAGGCACCTTATCGACTCGCTCCTCCTGAGATGAAAGAACTAATGTTGCTGATCCAAGAACTACTCAACAAGGGATTTATTCGACCGAGTGTTTCTCCATGGGGTGCACTGCTCTTATTTGTGAAGAAGAAGGATGGAACCCTACGGATGTGCATTGATTAGCAGGAGCTGAACAAGCTGACGATAAAGAATCGTTATCCCTTCCCAAGGATTGATGACTTATTCGATCAATTGCAAGGAGCTAGCTACTTCTCAAAAATCGACTTAAGGTCAGGGTACCATCAGCTGAAAATAAGGGAAGAAGACTGATGGGTGCAGATAGTATATAAATTTTGATAAAGATTTATTGCACAGAATCAGTTTTAATTGGTTATTACTAATACTAAACCACACACACAAAAGGTACTGTACCTGTCGTGTGGTAATATAGTGTTGGTAAGAACCGAGTATCAATCCGTGGACACACCTAGCCTACTCAGCAAACTTGATGTTTGACTATCAGATTTGGTTTTTGTTAAAGAAAGTGATAATTTGCATTGTAAAGATTTTTAGGGTTTAAAAATAAATAATAGAAAGAAACTAAACTAAGATTTAAAGCGTTTGGATTTAAAACCAGGGAATAAAAGTTATCATCCTAATTAGACTCCACTTATGTAATCGTGATGAATTGGTGGTGTGATTTAAAGATATGGATTAATGTAATTATGTTAATGTTTATAAAGATGAGCTGGCGTGATTTCTCGTCTATCCTGCTGCTATAGTGACTTGATCCTGTCAGGCTGAGTTTACTGCTCAGATCAAAGCCCTAGTAATGTAGGTGAATCTTTTGTGTCCTATTTGACATACGATTTCTGAAAACATAACTTAATGTTAAAAATAGAGTTGATCAGGTTCCTTCCTAACGTACCATTAATTTTAGAAAACCGTAACAATTACTGAAGTTTCCGAACTAATAAAAGGGAACCCGCAAATGATCAGAAAGTTAAAGTGATATGATTTCTAATAACCATTTCTAGTTCATTAGCCATGGATTTATTATGAAGACCGGTTTCGCGAATGAAAGTTAATCATACGGTTTTCAACCTTGTATGACAATCACAATCACAAACCATAAATTTATAACTTCCCATTCAAATGTAGATGCTACCCATCAATAGTTTTCCCAAGACCACCATAACATTAACATAATATTTATCACACCATTAGTTCATCACAAATTACATAAGTTTCATCCGATTAGGATAATAAATAGAGTTTAGCTCAAAATGAGCTTGAACATAACAACAGATAACAAAGAAGATAGATATGTAATCATCGGTGAAATGGAACAATCAAACCGATAATCCGCAATGGATGACGTTTAGGCGATCCCAAGCTTCTTCCAAGTGTTGTATGCACCTCCCGAGCCTCCGACTGATCTTGAAGTCTTGATTCCCGAGAGAATTCTGCAGAGTAACTCTCCCACCAAAGCTTGCCAAAAATGGTGAACTTAGGCTTCTATTTATAGGCTTTCCGGAGTGTTTAAGCACGGCCCCGTGCTAGTACAATGCTTACGAAAGTTGGTCGGCTTGTACATGCAGGTTGTGTCGGGCACGGTCCCGTGCTAAATGGGGCACGGCCTCGTGTTGGAGGTGGGGCACGGCCCCGTGCCTTATGGGGCATGGCCCCGTGTCTACTTTTAGGGGACAGTACTTTTGTCCTTGTCAGATGTACAAGCACGGGGGTTTGTTAATTTAGCACGGGGGTGTGTTTCTTGCAAGGCATGGGGGCGTGCTTAATGAGGCACGACCCCATGCTTGGAGTCAAAAGCTCGGATCACTTCAATTTCTTGTTAAATATGCTCCTTTTGTCCATCTTGCCCTTTTAAAACCCTGAAAACACAATTTAACACTTTTAAGTACATTTTCATTATTTTAAGGAAGATATTAAGGAATAATTGATGTGTTTTTGATAGGATTTTTATGTATAATTTGGAGCACATCAAAGACATACCCAAAACAGCTTTCAGGACGAGGTACGGATACTACGAGTATCTAGTCATGCTCTTTGGACTGACTAATGCACCAGCGGCGTTTATGGATCTCATGAACCTTGTATGTCGCCCGTATCTTGACAAGTTTGTGGTCGTGTTTATTGACGACATCTTGATCTACTCCCGTAGTAAAGAAGATCACGAGAAACACCTCAGACTAATTCTCGAACTGCTCAAAAATGAACAATTATATGCCAAATTCTCCAAATGTGAATTTTGGATGCGAGAGATCCAATTTTTAGGGCATGTGGTAAATGAGAATGGAATTCAAGTCGAGCCTTCTAAAATCTAGGCGATTAAGGATTGGAAAATTCCCGAAACTCCTACCGAGATAAGATAATTTCTTGGATTGGCCGAGTACTACAGAAGGTTTATCAAAGACTTCTCGCGCATTGTGCAACCATTGACTGCTCTGACGAAGAAAAACACAACCTTTGTGTGGGAGCGAGAGCAAAATGAAGCATTTTAAACGCTCAAGGAGAAGCTGTGTAGTGCACCTATCATCGCTCTCCCAGAAGGAATTGAGGACTTCATGGTCTATTGTGACGCTTCGCGCCAAGGGCAAGGATGTGTGCTAATGCAACACAACAAGGTAATCGCCTATGCCTCAAGACTACTAAACGATCATGAGAAGAACTACACAACCCATGATCTAGAATTGGGTGCCATGGTGTTTGCACTCAAAATGTGGAAGCATTATCTCTATGGCACGAAGTGCATTATTTACACTGACCATAGAAGTTTGCAACATATTATGGACCAAAAGATGTTGAAACATGCGTCAACGAAGATGGGTTGAGTTATTGAATGACTACGAATGTGAGATACGCTACCATCCTGGTAAGGCCAATGTAGTGGCCGATGCCTTGATCCGGAAAGATAAGGAGAAACCCTTGCGCGTAAAGGCTGAAACCCAGAAACCGTCAGGGACGTTGCAACAACCCGAAATCCTAGAGTGGAAATGGGATAACGTCACCATGGATTTTGTCACGAAGTTACGCAGAACTTTTAGAGGTCATGACGCCATTTGGGTAATAGTGGACAGGTTGACCAAATCAGCTCACTTCTTGCCGATTAGGGAAGACTACGACCTAACAAAACTAGCTCAATTGTATATTGACGAAATAGTGACCAGGCATGGTGTACCCTTGTCAATCATCTCTGACCGTGATAGCCTTTTCACTTCACGTTTCTGGAGATCACAACAAACGTTAGGAACTCGTTTAGACTTAAGCATTGCATATCACCCGCAAACCGATGGCCAGAGCGAAAGAACTATTCAGACCCTGGAAGATATGCTAAGAGCTTGCGTGATTGACTTTGGTGGGAACTGGGACAACCATCTTCCTTTGATAGAGTTCTCCTATAATAATAGCTACCACGCAAGTATAAAGGCAGCTCCGTATGAGGCCCTATATGGTAGAAAATGCCAATCACCGTTGAGTTGGAATGAGATTGGTGACAGCCAAGTAATGGGACCCGACATCATGTTGGAAACCACCAAAAAGATATTCAAAATTAAGGAGCGTTTGAGAGCAGCCAGGGATCGTCAAAAGAAATACGCTGACAGAAGGCGAAAACCTTTAGAGTTTCAAGTGGGTGATAAGGTAATGTTGAAAGTGGCACCATGGAAAGGCACCGTGAGATTTGGAAAAAGAGGAAAGCTAAGCCCGAGATACATTAGGCCATTCGAGATACTAGCAAGAGTTGGACTCGTGGCATATAAGTTAAAGCTACCGCAGGAGTTAAGATACATTCATGACACCTTCCATGTGTCGAACCTTAAAAAGTGCCTGGTAGACAAGACATTGGAGATACCAATGAAGGAAGTTAGGGTAACCGATAAGTTGAACTTCGTAGAGGAACCATTAGAGATCACTGACCGGCTGGTCATGAAACTAAGACGAAGTCGCATACCCAAAGTCAAAGTAAGGTGGAATTCGAGGCGAGAACCTGAATTCACTTGGGAGCGAGAAGACGAAATGAGGAAGAGTTACCCGCATCTCTTCAAGCCCACCCGTACCGAATCTGAATGAGGCTAAAATTTCGTGATGAAATTACTTAAACGGTGGGAGAATGTAACAATCGACCTCTAGGTCATAATTCTTACCTTGCCAACCTGCATCTTTTCTGATTCGACAAATTTTGTTACTATTACTATTGATACTATCCTCTCTTATGTATTATGTGTTTTAGTACTTTTGTCTTAATTGACTGTTATTCCTTATGGCTCTGTCGCATCTGGTTAATGCGGATGGGCCCATTCGGTCGCATCTGGTTAATGCGGATGGACCCATTCGGTCGCATCTGGTTAATGCGGATGGACCCATTCGGTCGCATCTAGTTGATACGGATGGACCCATTCGGTCGCATTTCACCTTGCTCGACCAAATCAACTTGTGTATTGTAATGACTTTATCTAGATCAAGCATTTGTTAGGGAAATCTTAGTGTCCCGGGAAAGTTATTAGGCACCCTTGCAAATTTAATCTTGGTTGAAACAATTTAGTGTGTTCCTACACACTAAAATTTTCGGTTAATTATCAACTAACTAATTATACCATCTAAAATACTACTCCATACTACTAAATAATACTACATAATATTATATAGCATTTAAAATTGAAATTCAAACCCTCCATAAGAAGCCAAAATCGGCTGCCCCCTTGATGGCCAATCCCCTCCCATTTCCTCCACTTGACTCCACCACCCTCTCCTCCAATATTCTTTCATGCAACACTTGCATACACTCTCCCATTTCGCGCTCGGACCTTGCAAGATTGTGGTTCTCCAGCACTTGTTCGTGATTCTCCAGCTTCGTCCAATGAGTTCCAAGCCATTCTCGACCAACTACACGCTCCAAACCGTGAGTTACATCGAGTGTAAGCTTCATGTCGCACGGTTTTGGTTATTACATGTGTTTAACTTCGTTTTCCATTTAAAACCTTACCATTATCATATCTAACAGAAACTTGCTTCTACCACTTCGCTCATAAGGAGCTTTTCACATCCTTGAAGGTATCATACTCCTAAAGCGTGTCATTTTATAGGTGTAACACGGTTTACACCAAGAAAACCCTCTTTTCGGGTGTATTTACACCATCCAACTCGCACAACTTGTAACCCATCGAAAGTAATCATGTAACCTGCTCAAAGTGGGTCTTTTAATCTCCTAATAATCTGATTTCAGAGTTACAAAATGTTTGGTTAATGTTTAATCAGAAACTATAACATTTAACACAAGTGTAATGGATGAAAATGGTGTAATCTTGTAGTTTCCATCTTGTTCATGGTTTGTTTGTTGAACCCGTGATATTGACATAGTATTTCAGTAATTTTTGGATGATGTTGGTTATGTGATGGGATGTTTAAGGCCGAAAATATGAATGTTGTAGAATTATAGGCAATTTGGACATATTCGGGGACCCAAAAAGTGGTAAAAAACAACTTTAAAACAATAAAACATGGATTTAACCATCTTAAAAAGTATTCTAGGTTCTAAAAGGGCTAACAAAGTATTTGGGTCAGATTTGTCAACTTAAATGGTCAAAGAATGGGTTAAATGGAATTCTTAGTGAAAATGGTTTTAAACGAGTAACGTTTGAAAGAAATTTAAAAGTGAAGATTTAACACAAAAATTCATGGAAACCATAATATTTCAGTAAGTTATGTACTATAAGATCTAAAAGAGTTGAAAATTTGGTCAAATGAACTTTTAACGGGTCAAATTCAGTTAAAAACGCGTTTAAACGGGTAAAACTTAAAAGGTAGTATTGCACCAAAAAGGAGCTCGAAATGCATCTCTAGCAGATTAAAAACCTTAAATAAAGTCTAAAAAATGATATTTAATGAATCTAAGACTGTTAAATTAGAAATCAACAATCAACTATTAAAACCCTCGGTTTTACCGTAACCGGTAACGAGAAACATGAAAACTCATAAACCGGACTTAAACTCTGAAATATTGGTAGAAACTTACTCAAAATTAGTTAACTAACTCCAAGAAACTAATATTTGGGCATAAAAGACATTAAATACAAGAAACCAAACTTTGGGGTTGAAATTGTAAATTTTGAAACTTGAACGACTAAACTATAAATTTTTGCCCAACTTTTATAAATCGACCCCTTG
This sequence comes from Flaveria ramosissima, assembly GCA_025215565.1. Lineage (NCBI taxonomy): Eukaryota > Viridiplantae > Streptophyta > Magnoliopsida > Asterales > Asteraceae > Flaveria > Flaveria ramosissima. The sequence goes on from CM046037.1 coordinate 65,034,415, forward strand.
ATCAAGGAACCACTTAAAAGACTCAAATTAACTGATATAAGTGATTTAGCATAGCAAATCATATACTCTTTCCTAAGAAACCCAAACTTTCTATAAAAGGAAACTTTTTATGTAAAGACTTAGAAATTCAAATGCTATTAAGGTTCTAACCTCATGACAACTAATGCATCTTCATAACCCTAGAATTAATGGATTAAAACTTAAATCTTATTGTTTAGGGTGGTAGATTTGAGACTTTTCCCGGTACACGCAGTGACCCCTTTTGCTTAAATTTTAAGGTGAGTTTAAGTGTTTCCCTTTTTATTACTATTTTTGGGATGAAGCATGCTCTGTTTAAACTAAACTTTTTACTGTGCTATATTATGATGCTATATGTTGTGGTTATGTTTGAGACCTGCTGATACCTGTATCATAGTCATTAATTCTTTTGTGAACCGCTTGTTTATATGGGTAGATCTACTTGGGGAATCCCCCACACATAGTGCCTCCTGTGATGAACGGGAAGGGTACCACACTGAGATCATGCGGGGTCGTTTGTGGCATGTAACAGGTTTTATTAAGATACCATGGTGGGCCATCCAGCAGGTACGGTCCACTAGTTTGAGGCTCAGTTCTCCCCACGGGGATTTAACCGGTAACTTAATTTTTGAAGAGGCTAACCAGGGCTGAGTGCAGGGTTGATTGTAATCCCCACAATAACGATACTATGACTTTTAATTAAAGAATGGATTCTAATGAATCCTTTTTTAAACTTTAATCACTTGAATTCACCAACTTTCTAGTTGACACAATTTCTTTTGAGCATGTCTCAGGTAATCCATGAGTGGAGTCTAGCTGTGTAGAAGACTTTGACCTAGCACCGTGACCATGGCATCGGCTTGTCTGATTTTCAAATCTGTCTGAACAATTTTTAATTTCTGTAACTTATACATTTTGTCATTATGTCGGTTGTACAATTTAATTTGAGGGCTAGATATGTTTCTAGCTCGGGTTGGTTATAAACTTTTAAATGCCATGTGATGTTCTCTCCCTTTGTGCTCTTATGATGGTTTGTTTCCGCTGCCACATGTTGTTGCTAGTCTGTGACGTCCCATCCTACCTGGGCCCGGGGTGTGACATTTACACAATGCTTCATTTTTGGAACCAAAGATTATGTCATCCACATATATCTGTACCAGTAGTAAATCATCATATTTCTCTTTGATGAACAACATGTAGTCAATAACCCTTCTACGAAAACCATGTTTCAGCAGATGAGTAGAGAGTTTCTCATACCAGGCACGAGGAGTTTGATGAAGCCCATAAAGAGCCTTGTCCAGTTTATAAACTCTATCCCGATGATAAGGATCCTCAAATCCTTTGGGTTGACTGACGTACACCGTTTCACGGATTTAACCATGAAGGAATGCACTTTTCACATCCAATTGATAAACTTTGATCTTCATGTAGGATGCATAGGCTAAGAAGATACGAATTGCTTCCATCCTAGCCACAGGTGCAAACACTTCATTGTAGTCAATGCCTTCGACTTGTCTAAACCCTTGAACAACAAGCCGAGCCTTGTTTCTGATTATAACCCCTTTGTCATATTTCTTACACTTAAGAACCCATTTAGTACCAATCACCTTTGCCCCTTTTGGTCTGTCCACAAGAGTCCATACTCCTATCTTCTTGAACTAAAGGAGTTCTTCTTGCATAGCACTAACCCATGCCTCATCATTTAAAGCTTCACTTACATATTTTGGCTCAAATTGAGACACAAAACATCAGTAAGCTCCATCGTGTAGATATTCTTTTTCCATGACTGTGTCATAATCAGCTGAGTATAGCTGATTCGTGTCTGAACTCCTGATAGAATATCCCCGATGATGTTGTCCAGGGGATGATGCACATTAACTTGAGTTCCGGGATTGGTGGGAACAGCTACCTCATTATCTAGATTTTGAATCCCAGGTTCAGTTTCTATTGCTGTTGGAGTATGGGGTTAAGAAGTTCCAGAGGCATCAAGATCAGATGCTTGTGTACTTTTGGTAGTGGGAACATGTTCCTCCTGGTCCACATTTGCAGTCTCAACTGCTTCATCATCAGAGGAAGACTCACTTACTTCAAGCTCTCCCCCTAAAGAGCTAGAAGTATCGTCTAATGGAACCGATGATGTCGGTCTAGTGGAGGAGTATTCAGAACATCGTACATCATTCGAGCAGGTAACTCATCATCAGGATGAGAAGGAGGTAGATTGAGGGACTTGAAGAATCCATCATAGTCAAAGAAGAAGGAAGGTCCTTTGCCAGCAGGGGGGTGGTGTATCTTTGGACATCAACATTGCACTACACTTCATTCAAGATCTGATTCTTTCTTTCAGCAATTCCATTCATTTGTGGAGTGTAAACAGAAGTAAATTGATGAACAATTCCTTTCTCTCGACAGAATGCCTCCATCCACTGATTCTTGAACTCTGTTTTGTTGTCTGATCGAATTTTTCTTACTTTTAGCTTGTAGAGTGATTCCAATGTAGTGACTTGATGCTTGAATGATTCAAATGTCTCTGACTGTGCTTTCAGAAACATCACCCAAGAGAATCTTGAGTAATCATCAGTTACTACAAAGCGGTACCAATCACCAACAATGCTCTTTGTACTGACTGGGCCAAACATATCCATGTGTAGAAGCTCGAGAGGAATGTTGATAGAATTGACTTTCTTTGCTTTGTGAGACTTCTTGGTCTGTTCCCTTTCTTACATGCTACGCAGAAATCTGGGAGTTGGAAATTCTTGACTGTAACTCTATTCACCAAATCATTCTGAACCAGATGATTCATCTTCCTGGGATTAATGTGTCCCATTCTCCTACACTAGGAGACTGAATCCCTCTCTATTGCCTTTGACAAGAAGCATTGGGCAGTAGACTCAGTTGTGGAGGCTTTTGATAGATCCAAGACATACAAATCATTATATCTTGAAGCTTACATTAGAATTTTATCCTCCTCGACAACATACTCCTTCTTCAACATGTAGCACTTCTTGTTGTCAAACACAACTTTGAATCCCTTATCACATATTTGGGAGACAGAAAGCAAGTTGTTTCGCAGTTATTGAATGTAGTTGACCTTGTCAAACTTCACTTTCTCATTTCCCACTTCTCCTTGAGCGGTGATGTAACCTCCTTTATTCCCAGCGAACGATACATGTGCCCCTTTAATTTGCTTGACGTTGAAAAGGATAGACGAATTCCCGGTCATGTGCCTGGAAGCCCCACTATCAATAATCCAAGTGTCACACCCCCGCTAAAAGCGGAAACACGGGGATGTAACGAGACCGGGATCGTCATAACACATGGTAAGCGATAGAGAGCAATATAAATACATGATGACAAGCGTGTCATGACGACACCCGACAACAAGGGGACTTGTATCGTGTTTAGTCAATGTTCACGACAACATAACCATAAGCAACATGATAATGATAACACATATTCACATAAGATGAAATCGTAAATGTTAATTCCCACAACCCGGGAACAAGTTTCAAAAGTTGATAATTGTTTACAAGCGTTAACATTGTTCAAAAGATTGTTTGTCAAAATGAGCTAAGTCCCAAAAATGCATCCTAAGGTCTCCACTAAGGCAGCACACCTAGATTCCTGGACTTGCATGATCACCTGAAAAGATATGCTTAAAACGGTCAACATAATTGTTGGTGAGCTCGCAGGTTTATGTAATAAAAATATAAGTGATGCTGTAATAAGTAAGCGCGTCGGAATACCGTGAATACAGTTATATACACAAGTAAATATCACATGACATGAGCTTTGCAACCAAACCTAGCGACGTACACAAAGAAATTGTCGGCATATATTCACCCAAGGGCCCGTTCCTGGCCACTGATGGTACCAACTAGTATACCATCGAACGAGGGTGGGGGTGTCAACCCAGTAGTACTAGCAATACCTAACCGTCGGTTCCCACACTGGAATTACTTAGTTGCAAAGATAGAACCACACAGCAGACCCAAGCATGTATCAAATAGTACTTGCAACACAGTATCACGTTGATTCCTTGTATGTAAAATGTATGTAAGTTGTACAGCATTGAAATTGTGTAAGCATACTTTTCCCCCATGTTGTAAATGATTGAAATATTGTATAAATGTAAAAAGGGGCCACAAAACTCACTTGTTAGGTGGTAAGTATGTATGATTGATGTATCCCAAATGTTGAATGCAAATAAACAGTCAAACACCTATTGACAGTTATTGTATAGCATTAATGATATGATATATGTATAAGCGCGCAATAATGATGGGTCGGTTCGGGTCGTATCGGCTGGGTCGCGTATAACACACACAGACTGACACACGTACTAGATCTTATGTAGATCCAAGTACAAGACATTGTCGCCATTAATGATGATGTTTAAGTAAAAGTATCGTTGTTATTGAAGAAGCATTGAATAAGTGTCAATAGTTATAAGTCAATTTGATCGTTGTAAAGCGTTAGTTCAATTTGTTCAAAATAGTTTCTGTGCCCTTTCTCGCGTTGACTTTAATCTTTGTGGCCGAACAATGGCATTATTGTGTTAGTGTTACCTCAACACCACATGACTTACTCACACCACGCATAAGGAATCAAACACAACAATCTCAGTCGCATAACAAGGTCAGACGCACGACTCAACCTCCATTCATGCGAATCAACCCTCAATCGTGCGAATCAGCTTCGTTCGTACGATTGAGCCTTCATTCGTATGACTGGCCTTCAGTCGTACCACACAATACCCAATCGCACGACTCAACTCCCATACGCACGAATCAACCTTCAGTCGTGCGAATTAGCTACTTTCGTACGATTGAACCTTCATTCGTGCGATTGGACTCCAGTCGTGCGAATGAAACACATTCGCACACATTCAGTCGGTCACCTGACTCAATCGCACACAATCACTCAATCGCATGACTCAATCGCATACACTCATTCGCACGTATGACTCAATCGCATACAGACACTCAGTCGCACAACTCAGTCGCACGACATGCCTAGTCGCACAACTCAGTCGCGCGATTGACTCAGACGCATGATCTAGTCGCACGACCCACTCAGTCGCACGGCTCAATCACATGGATGACCCAGTCGCCTGATCTGCACAATCGCGACTGTGGTCGGCATGAGCAGCCCCCGAGCTGTTCTAAACACGGGTTTTACACAACAAGGACTTCTAGAAACACTCAACAAACATACACAAGCATGAAACACAAGCAAAAAGACCTCACACGCACCCATACGACCTTGTGTGTTCGACTTGAACCCGAACACCCGAAACCCTATTTTGGACAGCCGTGAAATGGCTAGAAAACGGACAACCAAAGACAACTACCTGCTAGAGAGGGGTAGTCTAAGCTGTAGACGGTGTCAAGACGAAGAAAACGAGACCTCTCGGGTTGGATTTGGTGCAAGAATGGTGATTTTGTGTGTGTAGAGAATGAAGAGGAAGAAGATGGTGAAATGGGTTTCTAGGGCTGGTAAGAGGGTATTTATACCCAGCCCAAGTTTACAAAATTACAAGTTTAGTCCCTGCACTTAACCCCCGAGTTTTCCCAAATTTGGTTCGGTTGAAAAACGACTTTATTGGATGTTTTATTATAATTGTAAAAGTTCATTTAATGTTGTTATGACTTAAGAAATGGTTATGTTAAAAACATTTATTATATTTATGAAATGATATATTTGACGTTTTCAAAAATGAAAGTTTTAAAAGACTTTTTAAGGTTAACACATGGTTATAACGAATGCACACACAACGATAATAATGCACACATGATATCCACATAAAGAGTCAAATAAGGATGAGGAATGAGCGATCAAAGAATGTTTAACGGAGAATCACGTTAATTGACGGACCTTAAACTGACGGATGTCACAGTATCCCCCAGTTGAGAGAATTTCGTCCCGAAATTCAGCTGGAGTTAGGTCCAAGAGTGTCATCCTCGAAGAGATGTGGATATTTGAGTTTCATCTGATCTTCACGTTCCCATGTAAACTCTGTCCCTCGTTTTGAATTCCACCTTACGCGAACAATAGGTATCCTACTGCGCTTCAGTTGCTTGACCTTTCGATCCATGATCTCAATGGGTTGTTCAACAAAATGAAGCTTGTCGTCAATCTTGATTTCCTCGATTGGCACGTGAAGGGATTCATCGGCCAAACATTTCTTGAGGTTGGACACGTGAAAAGTATCATGCACACCGCTAAGCTCTTGTGGCAACCTTAACCGGTAAGCCACTGGACCGATCCTTTCAGTGATCTCAAATGGTCCAACGTATCTTGGGGCTAACTTCCCTTTCTTTCCGAATCGAACGACTCCTTTCCAAGGGGAAACTTTGAGTAACACACGATCCCCAACATTGAATTCTAGAGGCTTCCGACGATTGTCGGCATAGCTCTTTTGGCGATCTCGCGCGGCTTTAAGTCGATCTTTGATTTGAAAAATCTTGTCTGTTGTTTCTTGGATGATCTCTGGGCCTGTTAGCTGACTTTCACCAATTTCGGCCCAACAAACGGGAGATCTGCATTTCCTTCCATACAACGCTTCAAATGGAGCACATCCAATGCTTGTATGGTAGCTGTTGTTGTAGGAGAACTCAATCAACGGCAGATGAGCATCCCAGCTACCTCCAAAATCGATTACACACGCTCTGAACATGTCTTCTAGCGTCTGTATAGTGCGTTCACTTTGGCCATCTGTTTGAGGGTGATAGGCTGTACTCATATCTAACCGAGTGCCCATCGCTTTCTGTAGTGTCTGCCAAAAACGTGAAGTGAATCTGCTATCACAGTCGGATATAATTGACACCGGCACCCCGTGCCGTGTCACAACCTCTTTGATGTACAATCTCGCCAACTTATCCATCTTGTAATCTTCTCGGATAGGCAAGAAATGTGCTGATTTTGTCATTCGATCAATAATGACCCATATCGAGTCATGACCGCTGCTTGTTCTAGGGAGTTTGGTGATAAAATCCATAGCTATGTTCTCCCATTTCCACTCGGGAATTTCAGGTTGCTGTAATAATCCCGATGGTTTCTGATGTTCAGCTTTGACTTTCGAACACGTCAAGCATCGGCTGACGTACAAGGCAATGTCTTTCTTCATGCCTGGCCACCAGTATAGATCCTTAAGATCATGATACATCTTGTCTGCACCAGGATGAATAGAATATCACGTCTTGTGGGCTTCATCCATGACTAAGGTTCGAACACCTCCCCATTTGGGTACCCATATGCGATCCATGAAGTACTGAATACCGTCATCTTTGCGGATCATCTGTTTATCTAACCCCCGGAATTCTTCTCCCGCAAGGTTCTCTTCTTTCAATGCCTCACTCTGTGAAATTTGAATCTGAGCTTTCAAGTTGGTTTGGATGGTCAATCCCAACGCTCGTGCACGTAGTGGTTTCACACGTTCTTTACGGCTTAAGGCATCAGCCACCACGTTAGCTTTCCCCGGATGATACTGATTTCACAATCGTAGTCACTAAGAAGCTCTACCCAACGTCGTTGGCGCATGTTGAGTTCCTTCTGATCCAGAATATGTTGAAGGCTCAATGATCAGTGAAGATGATGCATTTGGTGCCATACAGATAATGCCTCCAAATCTTGAGTGCAAATACTACAGCGCCCAACTCAAGATCATGAGTGGTGTAGTTCTTTTCGTGCACTTTAAGCTGTCGCGAAGCGTAGGCAATCACCTTGTCCTTCTGCATTAGTACACATCCCAATCCTTGATGTGACGCATCGCAGTAAACCACAAAATCATCGGTTTCGTCTCGGAGAGACAATATTGGCGCGTTGCACAACTTCTCTTTCAACGTCTGGAACGCTTGTTCTTGTGCATATCCCCAGTCAAACTTTTTGTCTTTCTGAGTAAGCAGGGTTAACGGTTGCGCGATCTTTGAAAAGTTCGCGATGAAGCGACGATAATAACCGGCCAATCCCAAGAATTGCCGTATCTCTGATGGTGTCTGGGGCGTATCCCATTTCTTCACCGCTTCGATCTTGCCAGGGTCTACGTGAATCCCGTCCTCATTAACCACATGACCCAAAAATTTCACTTCTCGCAGCCAAAATTCACACTTTGAGAATTTGGCGAAAAGTTTCTCTTCGCGTAGTAGCTCCAGAATTGCCCTAAGATGTTCTACATGATCTTCTTTCGATCGGGAGTAGATAAGTATATCATCTATGAACACGATCACAAACTTATCCAAATAAGGTTTGCACACCCGATTCATTAGATCCATGAACACAGCTGGTGCGTTAGTCAATCCGAACGGCATGACCAAGAACTCATAGTGCCCATAACGAGTCCTGAACGCAGTCTACGGTATGTCGTCCTCGAAAACCCGTAGCTGATGATAACCAGAACGAAGATCGATCTTTGAAAAATACGAAGCTCCTTGCAGCTGATCAAATAATCGTCGATCCTGGGGAGGGGATATCGGTTCTTTCACCGTTAACTTGTTCAGTTCACGGTAATCGATGCACATACGAAATGATCCATCCTTCTTCTTGACAAATAGTACCGTGCTCCCCACGGTGATGACTCGGTCGAATAAAACCCTTCTCCAGTAGTTCCTGTAACTGACTAGACAACTCTTGCATCTCGGATGGCGCTAGTCGATATGGCATTTTCGCTACCGGATAGCTCCAGGAACCAACTCAATACGGAATTACCACCTGTCGTGGAGGAGGTAACCAGACAAGTCATCTGGAAATACATCAGGGTAATCCCGTACCACTGGAATATCCACCAGTTTCCTCTCTTCGTCTTTCTTTCAACCACATGAGCCAGAAAAGCGTAGCACACTGTTTTCGTAAACTCTGGCGTTCTTTCATGCAGGAAATAAGCTTTAAGCTCCTACCCGGTCGTTCTCCCTGAACCTTGAGTACTTCCCCGTTTGGCATAGGGATACGTACTACTTTGTCTCGGCAAACAATCTCTGCTCCATTTTGCGACAACCAATCCATACCCACAATCACATCGAAGCTTCCCAACTCAAAGGGTATCAAATCTATATCGAAGGCATGATCCTCCAGCGTCAACGTACACTTCCTAATAATCTCATCGGCCTGAACAACCCTACCTGGCCATTTCTACAGAGTAGCTAGTTTCTAGCCTACTAGGACTCAAATCAAGTAATTGCACAAACTCAGAAGATATAAAACTATTGTCTACTCCAGTATCAAATAATATAGATGCGAAGTGATGATTGAGTAAGTGCGTACCCGTGACAACATTCGGGTCCTGACGAGCATCATTGGCTCCAATGACGAATGCACGTCCCCGAGCTGCATTCCCCTGTGAGTAGCCGGCCTTGATTCCCAGCGATAGCCAACACCTGCTGCTGGTTGTTCCCCTGTTGACCCGGTGCCCGATTCAGCCTGGGGCACACGTTCCTGTAGTGATCGGGGCTCCCACACTCAAAGCAAGCCCTTGCATTCCCGGTGGGGTTAACCGCGTTGACGGGTGCTACCAGATTCGGCGCAGTTCTGCAATCTCTTGCCAAATGACCCGGGCGCCTACAGTTCGCGCACACCCGGCACTGCGTCCCTGGGGGATGATGGTAGTTGCACCTGTCACATTTGGGGTGCGGCCCCACATACTCTCTCCTGGCCTGAGACACGGCTACAAAATTCCTGGTCGGCTTAGACCTCTTCTCAAACTTTCCGGCACTCGACCGGCTCGATTCCCCAACATCCTTTCTCTTCTCGGCTCCTCTGCCCAAAACCCCTGTTCTGACCATCTCATCAGTCAAAGCGCCAGCTTTCAGAATTGCGCTCTGAATAGTAGGAGGAGCGCCTGCTGTAACCATCGCTCTAATTTGAGGCGCGAGTCCCCAAATGTACCTTTCAATCCTCTTTGATTCCGGCGTAACCAGATGTGGAACCAATCTTGCCAGCTCATGAAAACGATCAGTATAAGCTGCATGCCCAGCCCCCACCATGGCATGATTCCAGAATTCATGCTCTAGTTTCTGTATTTCGTTGAGAGGGCAGTATTCCTCAGTGATCAAGGCTTTGAATTCATCCCACGGCATCTGCATCGCAGATTCTCTTCCCCGAGCTTGAACCTGGGTGTTCCACCAGGTTAGGGCTTTACCCTGTAGAGAACAAGTGGCATACTTGATCCTCTGACTGTCGAGGCACTCGCTGATGTCAATCACTGCCTCCATCTTTTCCAACCACCTGGTTAGGGCTATCGCCCCACCTTTCCCATCGAATTCCCTCGGCTTACAAGCCACGAACTCCTTGTACGAACATCCCCGACGAGCATTAACCACCCTAGTTTCGATACCGGCAGTACCACCATTCTCGGTTTCCTGGTTGCTCTCGTTTCCGGTCGGGTTTCCGTTTCCCGTCTCAGTTTCAATCCCACCTTGGGCTCCATCATCGTTGCCACCATCCCCGTGAGGGTGGTGTTGCTGGAGTGCGTCGCTCACTTGGGCCACAATAGTAGGAATAAGCGCGGCCAATTGCTGAGCGATCAGGGCTGCCATGTCGGCGTTCCCTGTTCCTTGACTGTTACTGGCAGGAGCATCGTTTGCTCTTGGTGCTCTGCCTCTGCCTCTGCCTCTGCCCCTTGGGGCTTCACTCCCGCCACTATTGCTACGGGTAACTCTTCGAGGCGGCATGTTCTAATCATAAAAGAGGTAACATATCAGCTTTAGTCACCATAAGATACACAAGTATTCTACTTATCAAGTTCCAATGTTCATGTTTCGGTCGGTCAAGATCACCATGCAGCCCTTTCAAGCATATTCTCGGTACACTGGTGATGTTTATATATAGGGTTCCCCGCAGCGTTCCCACCACACCCAGATGTACCGAGAATGATGCCCGATCCGGTTACATGACATCCGACTTTCCTTTACATCATATCCATAATAATCTGTTGATACATGTATGTCCCTAGATCAGGATTTGTAATGAATGAACTTGTCTGTCTGTTTTTGATGTCTGTTTTTGATGTAATTAATGAAATGAATGAAATTGGATTGTTGAATTGGTTGTTACTTTGATGTTTATATTTCATTAATGAGTTGTGATTGAATTGATTGGGTTTATGAATGTTTGAATGAGTGCACATTAAGTTATATTAAATAGAACATTCAAACTTAACTTAATGAAGTTCTCATGCGGATGGCCCATGCGAATGGACCACACGCATGAATAACTTCATACGATTGACTCAATCGCACGACTGAACCAGGAGACTGGATCAGTCGTATGATTGACACATAAGATTGACTCAATCGCACGACTGAACACTCAGTCGTGCGGATGAATCAACCGCATGGTTCAATCGCACGACTGAACCATACTTATGGCCCAGTCGCACGATTGACCAATACTAACCTATAAATAGACCCAATTCGTGGGAAAACGTAAGCATTCATCCCATTACGACTCCAGACGTACCCTAGCCGTCCAGAAGCCTCCCAAATCGTTCTCCAAGTTCATAGAACACATCAGATCGGTTCCCAATCGATTTCTGACGTTGAAATCAATTCTTGATTGATTCATCGTGTGTTCTCACTGATTGGATCGCCAATCAAATAGGATTCCGCACTATTTGAGTTGGTTTAACACGCAATCACTCGGTATTTCGTTCAAATACCAGGTCCTAACAAGTGGTATCAGAGCATTGGCTCTTGATTTCGTGTTGATTCAATCAAGATTGCATAAAAGTTTGTGTTTTTGCACGAAAAACGCAATCTTTTGCATCAAAAGTGATCTTGGACGTTCCCTGCTCATCAAGTTCAGTTTCTACGAACTAGACGATTTGGACTTGCAAAATTTCGAATTTTTACGGCTGAAACCCGTCAAACCTAGAAATTTTCGCAAAACAGCAGCTTCAGTCGCACGAGTGACTCATTCGCACGACTAGACTCATTCGCAGTGTTCATTCGCACGACTGGACCTAGTCGCACCTTCATTCGGACGACTGAACCCTTTCATTCGCATAGCTCACACGAACCAGATTCATTCGCACGACTGAACCAATCGCCCTGTTCAGTCGCACGGTTGAACCAATCGCAGAGTTCATTCGCACGAGAGGACCATTCGCATTCTTCAGTCGCACCAGTTAAAGTTGATTTGATTAGACTCTAAGTTTAGTAACCATGGAAGATCAGATGTCAGCCTTTACTGGGGGAAGGACTCAAGAATACAGAACCTGCTGCTGCTTGAGAGTGAGGTGGGTATTCACAATAAACCACCAAAGCTCTTGACTTTAGATGAGTTTCCTCACTGGAAGCAACGTTTTGAGATCTACCTCAATGGAGTAGATCCTAATCTGTGGGAAGCTATCGAAGTAGGGTATAGTACACCGGTGGGAGCAGATGGAGTGAAACTAACGTTGAGTGGGATGACTGATGCTCAGAAAGTAAGTATAATGCTGAGAAAAGAGTTTATGCTATGATAACTCAGTCGATCCCCAAAGATATATTCCACCAGTACTCAGAGAACAAGCAGTCCAAGAAACTGTGGGATGAGCTAGAGAAAAGGTATGATGGGAATGCATCGTTAAAGGCAATCAAAGCAAAGGAGTTAAAGAAGGAATTCGATAACTTCTCATCAATTGGTAACGAGGGTTAGATGAAGTCATAGACAGATTCTACCACTTGATGAGCGAGTTGCATACACATGGAGTGGAGACAACTATGGAAGAAAAAGTAAGCAACTTCGCTGATGGATTGCCTGACAAGTGGGCCTCATTCGTGTCTAATCTTAGACAGAATGGATACTTATAAAGCTGGATATAAATGACTTTATTCTTAGACTGCGTGAAGAAGCACTAAGGATGAAGTATAGAGCACAGAAGTCATCATATACACAAAACCCAGCTTTATACAATGCCACGCCTCAAGCTAAGACTTCTGGAGCACCTCTCCAGACAGCATTTGTGTCTAGCTCGTCAGGTCCTTCACATGCTTCTACTTCTGGATCAGACACGTCAGGGTCATCATGTACCCATTATATTGGATCAGAAGCAAGTGCTACAAATTGAAGACCGAGAATCTCGGTAATGTGACTGTAGAAGTAGCACGAGAGCATATGGATCTTCTCGCTGCAGTAGTTCATTCATATGATGGACTTGTGGCTGGGAAGATTGGAAACTGTCACTTGGCAGATGAAGACTACGAGCAGGTAGATGAAATGGAGCTGGAAAGGATGGATATAATGTGGGCCTTAGCTAGCGCTGTCCGAAGGGCGAAAAAGTTTGTTAAGAAGACTGGACAGAACTTGATAGCTACTAAGGATACCACTTTTGGTTTTGACAAGAGCAAGGTGACTTGCTTCAACTGTGGAGAGAAAGGGCACTTCAAGAGGGAATGTGTCAAACCAAAGAAGACGGGTAATGGGAACCCGTTCTCATCCTTTACTCACCAAGACAAGCAAGCCTCTAGTTCTACTTCATCAAACAAGGACCCAAAAGCCTTGACTGCTCATGATGATGAAGGACAGGACTGGAGTTTTAGATTTGTCAACCCAGAATCCAACATTGCCAGTGTTGAAGATCTTGATGATGATTCTGCGAGTGAGGGTGATATAGCAGTTGATATAGCAATGTCACACAGTGAAGAAACAACTGCAGCTGAAGTCAGTTACACACCAAAGGAGGAAACTTCCAAGTCAGATTCAGAAAAGTCAGAATCACCAGAACCAGAGACGTCTGATGCTGCGTTGATGGCTAACTCCTCTGAAACAACACAGGTAAGTACAACTGACCAATTGTTTAATAATCATGCTTGTTCTAACTGTGATAAATTTAGGAATAGCATTGATGAAAAATTTGCTAGGTTATTAGATCACAATGATAACTTAGTAAAGGACTTACAACTATGCACTGAGGCCAATAGAGTTCTAAAACAAAATGAGCATAGTTATAAAGAAAAGATAGACCTATTGACTAAGCAACTTAGGGAAACCGAAGTAGTTGCCTTTAATCAATCAAATGACATTAGGTACTATCTAAACTCCCTAGAGGACACTAAGAAACAAAAGGCAGTTCTAGAAGTAGAAGTTAATTCCTTAAAACAGAAACTGCATAGTTGGACTAGTTCTTCACACATAGTTCAACACTTAGTGAGAGAAAGAAATAATGGGGAGGGATTAGGATACAAAGTGGTTCCACCACCACCTGAGACCTTGATGAACACCAAGTCTAGACCAGTAAACAACAACCCAATCAAGGATCATGTGGTGACCACTCCTCTTGTTACTGATCCAGACACATCATGTTCATCTACTGAATCTGGACAGAAACAAAAGGAGGCCACTTCAAAGGCAAAGGGTAAATTGCCTTGTGTTAATCTGGAAAATGAATTTGAAAAAGTTAACTTAAAGTCAGGGTCAAACAGAGTCAAATCAGAACCCAAAAAGACTTCAAATGTTAATTTTTCACATGCTATAAGTCAAAAACCAGTTAACCAAAAGATTGAACAAATTAACAAGGTTAAAACAGTTAAATTTGTTAAACCAGAGAAAACATCAAACATACAAGAGTCAAAACCTAAGGTAATTGATGTTACTAAAGTGTCACGCATTTCTCCACAAAGAAAGTCAAACTATAAGGTTGATAGCAGATTGTGCTACAACTGTGGAGAATGTGGACATATTGCTTCCTATTGTCCTTTCTATCAGACACCTAGGAAGAAGATTGATCTTCAGGACTCTAGACCTAGGTCTTCTAAGAGGAGTTCTCTAACTCCACCTAGAAGATCTAGTGAACCTAAAGTTCAACCTGTAAGCCAGACGACTGTTTATCATAAACAGGCATTGCACAAATCTGGCTTATGGAAAGAGAAGACTACCTGTGTGACTGATACTGATGACAAGAAGGAATCTGAGTTACCCTCACCTTCTAAAGGTCAATGGGTAGAGTTTATGATGTGTGATGCCTCTGGGAAACCCAAGACAGTAAAGGCTTGGGTTCCTAACCTAAACTAATACATTTACTTGATATGTGCAGGGTGTTCGGTATAGCGCTGAGACTAACACGTGGATTATAGACAGCGGAGCATCCAGGCACATGACAGGAAATAGAGCCCTTTTATCAAATGTCAAACAAATAAAAGGAGGGCATGTTTCCTTTGCAGGAAACAAGGGAGGATACATCACAGCACAGGGAGAAGTGGGAAATCAGAAAGTCAAGTTTGATAAGGTGAACTACGTTCAACAACTTCAAAATAACTTGCTTTCTGTTTCCCAAATCTGCGATAAAGGGTTTAAAGTCATCTTCGACAACAACAAGTGTTACGTGCTGAAGAAAGACTACATGATTCCAGAGGATCAAGTTCTAATGACTGCTTCAAGATATAAGGATCTATATGTCTTGGATCTGTCAACAGCTGCTCCAACGGATCAAGAAGTGCAGTGCTTTCTATCTAAAGCTACTGAGAAGGACTCAATCTCCTGGCATAGGAGAATGGGACACATTAGTCAAAGGAAGATGAATCACTTGATTCAGAAGGACTTAGTGAGAGGAGTAAATGTCAAGAACTTCCAACTTCCTGACTTTTGTGTAGCTTGCAAGAAAGGCAAACAGACAAAGAAGTCTCATAAGGAAAAGAAAGTTCATTCAATAGAACTTCCTCTTGAACTTCTTCACATGGATCTGTTTGGTCCAGTCAGTACAAGGAGCATTGCAGGCGATCTGTACTGTTTTGTGGTCACTGATGACTACTCAAGGTTCACTTGGGTAATGTTTCTGAAATCCAAATCAGAAACATTTGAGTCATTCAAGGAATTAGTCACCACTCTGGAATCTCTCTACAAGCTAAAGGTTAGACAAGTACGCTCAGACAACGGGACCGAATTCAAGAATCAATGGATGGAGGCATACTGCAAGGAAAAGGGGATTGTTCATCAATTCACTTCAGCATACACGCCTCAGATGAATGGAGTTGCTGAGAGGAAAAATAGAAGCTTGATAGAGACTGCACGGACTATGCTGGCGGACTCGAAACTGCCTATCCAATTCTGGAATGAGGCAGTAGCAAATGCATGTTATACACTGAATCGAGTCCTAATAGTCAAGCGCCACGGAAAGACATGTTATGAGCTACTCCAAAGACGCAAACCGAATTTGGAGTATCTTGAACCTTTTGGCGCGCCATGTACACTTCTGAAGAAGACGCAAGAAGGAAAATTCAGCGAGAAGGCAGATGAAGGAATCTTTCTAGGATACAACATACCGAATAAGCGAGTTTACAATAACTCAACGGGTCTTGTAGAAGTGTGGTGTAATGTCGACGTTCAGAGATATACCACACCACCTACAGGAAAAGGACCTGCCTACTTCTTCGATTATGATGGATTCTTCAAATCCTTCAACATACCTCTCTCTCCCTCGGATGATGAGCTAGCAACTAGGATGATGTATGATATTCTGAATACACCATCTAGCACACAGGGAGAATCATCTACTCAGTCAGGGGGAGTAGTCAACGACAGTGACTCCTCCTCTGAAGATGAAGCTGAAGAAGATGACCAGAACAGTCAGGAGGAACAGGTTCCAGTACCAGCAAGTCCACAAGCATCTACGAGTGATGCACCTTCGACTTCAGAACCTCAAACTCCAACTACCTCAGATGCAGAACCAAATGTTCATAATCTTGGCTCTGAGGTAGCTGTTCCTACTACTCCAGGATCACGACTAAATGTTTATCATCCCCTTGACAATGTCATTGGAGATGTCAGATCAGGAGTACAAACCCGAAATCAGTTATACTCAGCTGATTACGCCTCGGTTATGGAAAAGGTTACATTCATGATGGTGCCTATCGATGTTTTGTCTCGCAGGTTGAGCCAAAATATGTCAGTGAAGCACTCAATGATGAGGCGTGGGTGAGTGCCATGCAAGAAGAACTTCTACAGTTTAAGAAGTTAGGTGTATGGACACTAGTTGATAAACCTAAAGGTGCTAAAGTCATTGGCACTAAATGGGTACTAAAATGCAAGAAGGATGACCAAGGGGTCATTATCAGGAACAAAGCTCGACTGGTGGTTCAAGGTTTTCGCCAAGTCGAGGGAATTGACTACAATGAGGTGTTTGCACCCGTGGCAAGGATGGAAGCTATTCGTATCTTCCTTGCCTATGCATCGTACATGAAGATCAAAGTCTACCAATTAGATGTAAAGAGTGCATTCCTTCATGGGGAAATCAGAGAAACAGTCTACGTGAGTCAACCAGAGGGTTTTGAAGATCCCTATCATCGGGATAGAGTCTACAAGCTTGACAAAGCTTTATATGGGCTTCATCAAGCTCCTCGAGCTTGGTATGAGAAACTCTCAACTCATCTTGTGAAACACGGCTTTCGCAGGGGAGTAATTGACTGTACACTGTTTATTAAGGAAAAGGATGGCGACCTACTGCTTGTACAGATATACGTTGATGACATAATCTTCGGGTCAAAGAACGAAGAGTTATGTAAAGAGTTTGAAGCAGTAATGAAGAAAGAATTTGAGATGAGTGCCATGGGGGAGATGAAGTTCTTTCTCGGGTTACAGGTGGATCAAACACCTAATGGGATCTTTCTACATCAGACCAAGTATGTAGGAGACATTCTCAGTCGCTTTGACATGGAGAATGCTTCTGCTGCTGGGACTCCACTTGCTACTAATCATGATATAGCACCGGATGATAATGGAGATCTAGTAGATGCCACCATGTACCGAGGAATGATCGGATCTCTCATGTATCTCACTGCCTCAAGACCTGATATTATGTATGCTACATGTCTATGCTCAAGATATCAGGCTAAACCAAAGGTCAACCATCTGATTGGGGTCAAGAGGATCTTTCGTTATCTGAAGGGTACACCTACACTTGGACTGTGGTACCCTCATGATGATGACTTTGAGCTTACCGCGTATAGTGACTCGGATTACGGGGGCTGCAAGATGAACTACAAGTCTACATCAGCAGGGTGTCAATTCTTTGGGAGAAGATTAGTTACCTGGCAGTGTAAGAAGCAGACATCGGTTGCCTTGTCAACCTGTGAAGCCGAATATGTTGCTGCTGCAAGTTGCTGTTCTCAAATCATCTGGATTCAACAGCAAATGCGGGACTACGGTTTAAAATTCTCATCTACTCCTATTTTTGTTGATAACTCTGCTGCAATTGCAGTAACTAAAAATCCGGTCCAACATCCTAAGACCAAACAC
Organism: Flaveria ramosissima; assembly: GCA_025215565.1. NCBI lineage: Eukaryota > Viridiplantae > Streptophyta > Magnoliopsida > Asterales > Asteraceae > Flaveria > Flaveria ramosissima. The sequence continues at coordinate 65,052,634 of CM046037.1, forward strand.
ATCGGTATTAAATACCATTTCATAAGGGATTGTTTTGAAAAGAACTTAATTGATGTGGTTAAAATTAATACTGATTTTCAACGCGCTGACCTCTATACTAAAGCTTTTGATAAACCACGTTTTCAATATTTATTAGAGGTCAACGGTGTTAAAAAGAAAAGTGAGGTAATTCCTGATGATGAAAATGTGTAGTCCGATGTCGTGTACTTAAATTTTATTTTTTATTTATTTTGATTTGTTTATTTGATGTTTATTTTATTTAAACTCATGTTCTCTTGCTGTTTATTAAAATCCTAAAATAATTAAACCAGTAATGATTTTAGTATTTTAGGGGGAGAATATGTCAGCAAGTTAACATTAAAAAAAAAAAAAAAAAAAAAAAAAAATGAGGGAGAAGGAGTAGAGAGCTGAAATAAGGTAGATTGTATCTGTGACACCGATTCAATACCTTTGGAAAATGATAGTACACAGGAACAAATCAAGAGGGACTTTAAAATTTAAGTGTTAGTAATGTGCAAAAGTTCAAAGTAATAAATCTGTGTAGTCTAAGCAATACTAAAAGGAAAGATGATAGAAAACTGGCAACTCCTAAGGTGACACAAAGAAAGTAGACTTAGAGGCTGCTAGACCATATATGATATGTTGGTAGATTCAACACAATAGACAACTAGACCTGATTGGTGATTTCAAGATAAAACTAAAGTGTTCAACTGACTGTGGGCGTCCATCTTATCACTGGTTAACACAATCAACAATATTCCAATAAGGGGTAATGAGCAATTAAACGCCACAAATGTGTGCGGATGACCATAACTAGAGCAAAGCAAAGAAAAAATGAAAGACAAATGCAATAAAGCTAATGACTTATGTTGTTGGTGCATTTTGTGCAAAATAAAATAAGCTGCTCTAACAAGGAGATAGGTTATGTGCCTCTCTGCTGTGCGATGGCACTGACCTGAGGATAAGCATAACCTAGATATTCTAGAATTCATTGTTGTTTGCCGCCTCTCTGCTGTGCGATGGCACTGACCTGAGGACAGGCTTCTCTTTGAAAGCTCTAAGAATAGTCTCTTCTTGTAATAATACCCGTAGACCGCTCAAAAGCTCCTGAGGGATGTTGATTACCATATAAGTGTGGGATCCACAATGTTAGTTGAAATAATTACACCTAAATAAGTCACCAGTCTGTGTCAAAAGTCTGTGTATGGATTTAAGTGGACAAACATACTGACAATCATTGTGGCTACTTTCTCAAAGGTCCAAATCAATGTGAAAACCTAAGAGTTTCAGTATGATTTCCTTATGTTGCTAACGACTCTGGATGAACACCGAGAACTTGAGCATCAAAAGGTTTTATAACAAGTCTCAAATGATTTGAATTGCCTGTATGATTCCAAAAATTGAATTGGTCCAGATGTGATCAACCTAAGTTGAAGCTATCTACTCCCGATCAAATCCCGTAGATATCAATCTCTGGATTTATCTCTCACAAAAAGCCAAAATATGTCTGATTATGTAATTAGTTTACTTCTTAAATTAGTTCGTTTGTTTTAAGTTTTAACTTGAGTCAGTGTCGGACTACATCAGGAAAATCAGAAGAATAAACTCACTAAAACGGGTCATGTCTGAGATGACCATATGTTCTTTGAAAAGTTATATCAGTCACGTCTGCGGTGACAAAGTATTTTAAAAGGGTCACGTCTGAGGTGACCAAAGTGGTTAAAATGATCACGTCTGAGGTGATCAAAGTGTTTTCTAGATTAAAAGGATCATGTCTGAGATGATCAATAGTTCATAACGTTAATTAAACTAATATAAAAGAGTTAAAGGTAAATTGGGAAAATAGCAGAAAAATTAACTAAGTATGACCCATTCGCACGAATGGACCATACGTATGGTCTAACCATACGAATGAAGTCCATTCGCACGAATGGAACATACGATTAGTCCAATCGGATGCTTAAATGCGAACGAGTGAGTCAGTCGCACGACTGAACTTCAGTCGGACGACTGGAGAAGGGCGACTGACCCAATCGCACGACTGAGTCCCACTCGCACGACTGAAAGGTGCGAATGAACTCAGTCGCACGATTGGAACTTGAGTGGATATAAATAGAGGGGAGTCGGTCGCAGAGACTTCTCATTCGCAAAATTCCCCTAAATCGCATATAGTACCGTTACTCTGCCCAAATTTTCTCTGCCTGATTTTACTTGTTGATTCTGTGATACTAACGTCGTTCATCATCTTACAGGTATATGAAGTTCTATTCCATCAAAATCAGCAGAATGAAACCCTAATTGATGAATACGACTGTAACAGGCGAACCGAGAACTTCAAACCCTAATAACCTATTAAAACTAAGTAATATGTTAAAATTGGTTAAAATAGGTTATTAGGGAAGAATAGGCGACACTAAAGAACCGGTTAATTGAATGTTAAAACGTATTCTGCGTAGATTTGATCTTGGGACGACTGAACAATGAGACAGACGACTGGTCGTCTTGATGAACTTCAGTCGCACGACTGAAGGGTGCGAATCACTTAATCGCACGACTGAACCATGCGAATGAGACTCAGTCGCACGACTGGTGTAACCGCACAAGAGTTCATGCGCATGAGTCCAGTCGCACACTCAGTCGTGCGTATGAGGTCAATCGCACGTCTGAACCTCAATCGCATGATTCAGTCGCACGACTGTCTTCAGTCGTACATCCCCAATCGCATGACAGATACTTTTATTCAAAGTTTAAGTGTTGCTTTATACTCTTAGCCAATGAAACTAACGTTTATGTTATTATGTGTTACAGATGGCGGGTAATTGGAATATGAGCACTAAGCACAACATTTGTGCTCACCTGGACTTGACTTCCAGGAATGCAGCCGACTTTGCTGGCATTATTACTTTCCTTCAGAGATCCAGGATCGCGTATGCTATATCTACTCCCTGCACACCGTACAGATCAGTGCAGCAGGCCTTTTGGGCTGGCGCATCGGTAGACAGATCCACCGAGCCTCACTGCATCAGGAGCTCGATCTTCGGTGAGGCTATCACCGTTTCTGAGGAGGATCTGAGGATAGTACTTCAGTTTGGGGACGATGCTGAGTGTCCCACACGTTTACACCCCCTCACTGTCCGTGGATGCTTCATGAGAGCCAAGTACTCTGGGGACATCAACGCCGGGGTACTCAACAAGAGTAACCTCTGTCCCCAGTTTAAGTACTTGGCCCACGTGCTGCTGAAGTGTATAGCATCACGGAAGGGTGGATTTGATGAGCTCTCGGACCAGATCCAGAACGCTTACGCAGCGTTGGTGCTGAACCATCCGTTCAGCTTCTCCAGGATGATATTCAGCTATTTAGTGGAGAACCTCGAGGGTAAGGGGAAGGAAGGCTTCTGTATGTACCCTAGATTCTTACAGATGATCATTGATCAGAAGCTTCCTTCCCTACCGAAGGAGAAGGAGGATGCTGTTATCCTCGAGGTCATGGACGACACGACTCTTGGACGGATGAAGGTCTACAGGGGGAAGCAGGTGAAGCCCCCTGTCAGGAGGCTGTTTGGGCATCTGGCCCGGGTTGATTATGTGGCGCCAGCGAAGAGGAAGTGGCGCCACGAGGACAGTGACTCAGACGTGGAGCACATTGCTATACCAGAGTCAGACTCTGATGATGATGATAGTGGCGATGCCGGGGATGACATGCCTGCCCCATCTAGAGGCACAGATACAGAGATTATTCCCCCGGGGTCAGCCACTGCCGGAGAGGTCGCAGAGATGGCCGGCTTCCATCAGGAGTTTGTCGCTGGTGACATGGAGGAGGAGGAGTCAGACGAGGAGCCCCTCACCAGGACTGTGGGAAGCAAAGTCGTTCCCACAGACCACGGGCTAAAGGTGGTCGGTGAGCACCCAAGGGACTCCTCGGCGAGAGATACTGACCCCAACTATGTTCCGGGGTCAGGTAGCAGAGTTGCAGGGGGAGCATCCACTTCCTCCGGGACCAGGAGGAAGCGGATGGCTCAACCACATGGGTTGAAGAGGAAGAAGCGTCGGTTGACCTTCGTGACTACCACTTCTACCACCACAGCCACACCACCACCACTACTGAGATCCCATCCATCACCACAGCCACCACAGCCACTACTCCTACTACCACATCCACCATCTTACCCACCACCACTATATCTATCCCATCCATCACCAGACCATTCACCCCCACTTCACCACCATCGACCCACCGACCCATATTCACCACAGCCACTGCCACCACCACCACACATCAGGCTGGACCGTCAGCCCAGCCCTCACAGGTACATGGATTCACTCTACCTCACATTGGGGTAGAGGAGCAGCTCTCAGCGCTTAACCGAATGGTTATGCGTCTGCTGGCTGCTGACGAGGAGAAGGCGGCCCAGATCCGCAGACTGACCGACTTGGCTGCTGCCCAATCTCAGCAATTGGCAGAGCAAGCTCGGGTCATAGACCAGCAGAGAGTTGAGGTGGCCCAACTCCAAGATACTCAGGCTCAGTCCGCCAAACGTATTGAGGAGTTGGAGTCGACCAACAAGACGATCATGCTGAGGCTGAAGGGGTCGAAGGATGAGCCCCTGAAGCTAAAGGAGGGTGACGGAGACGACGGAGATGATGATGATGAAGATGAGGATGATGATGAGGGAGATGATGATGATGAGGAGACAGAAGAAGAGAGGACAGAAGGACACGATGATGATGACGAGGCAGAAGGAGGGGATGCGGCTGCATCGGCCTCTGCCTCAGGTCAGGAGCGCAGATCCAAACGTCGACAAGACCAGTCATCCACTACTTCTGCTCCTCCGAGCGACACACCACAGATTCAGGATCAAAGTACTGATTAGATGTTTTATTTGTTTATTTACTTTGTACTTGAATCATGTAATGAAAAACAAATGTATTAAATGTTTATATATATTAAGTTAAGTTAATGTATGTCTGTTTGATTAATTACTAATGATTTATGTGTTGAATGTTTATATCAAACAGATCCAAACTTTCAGAGGGATGAGTTTGACTTCACTCCCCTTCAAATGGTCAAGACTCAGTTAACTATGATTCTTGACCTACAAGGGATAGTGAGACGGTCTGTGAGTTATACCCCTGAAGAAGGGGAGATAATTCACGACCTGTCTGATGAGCAAATAGCTGAAATGTTCAAACTCAATCCCGATGAAATCGTGAAGGATGCTCCAACAGTGGACTCAACCAGTGATGAGGAACTGAACGACATTGATGAGGTTGAGATAGAAGACATCACTGCAGAAGAGTATCCTCAGTACGCTGACGCCGAGGGAAATGTGGTCCCCAATTTGGGTGAATCCCTAGTCAGTGATACTTTCGAGGTACTCAACAAGATGGAGCAAGAAGCAGAAAAGACTGCAGAAACAGCCCAAGCCTCCAATGCAGATGTTGATATTCGTAAGGCTGAATGGGCTGCCTGTTTTGAGGAAGTGAGAGCCCAGCGGGCTGCACCAAAGAGAGATGCCTACACAAAGCTCTACAAAGTCAAGAAACACCATAAGGTGTCGGGCAGGATTATCTCTTGGGCATATTTTGAAGACCTTAACGCGTATGCTGTTAAGAGGGAGCAGGGCATAGAGTACTTCAGGTTCCCACATGATCTGAAGACTCTACCTGGTTTTGAGCTCAACCAGCTGGCTAAACTTAAGCTGCTGTATGCTGACCCGAGGAAGATGTCAGGCTGGTTTGAGGCTGCCCTGAGGAAAGAGTACCACACCAGGTGGGTCAACTTCAAACCTCAACAACCTACGAGGTATATCAGACGGTCTGAAGTTGATCCCAGGACTGGAAAGCCAAAGATAGTGCTGAAGTGGAGTCCTCCGCGCACTATGTCAAGAATCCCTCTAAGGGAAATGCCACAGGACTTCACTCCCCACTTTAAATGGTGGTACTACGATTGGAGAACAGCTGAAGCGGTCATAGTTCTGAACAGAGAGGGCCAAATGGATACTATCAGGGTATTCGACCCAATGTGGCTAACCAACTTATCTGCTAATGATGTTTACACATTATATAAGTGGCCACTGTTCTATGACACGCAAGATATTGTACAAGCCCTCCAATTCCAAAACGTCATAAGACTCTGCTTTGCTTTTGAGATACACGCAGGAGTCACTAAAGAGGAGAAGTACAAGAGATATAAGGAGGTTATGCAGAAGACAAGAGAATAGATAGATCTAGGTCCAAGGGGGAGTTTGTTGATACATGTATGTCCCTAGATCAGGATTTGTAATGTAATGAACTTGTCTGTCTGTTTTTGATGTAATTGTATTTGATTAATGAAATGATATGAATTGGTTGTTACTTGTGATGTTTAATATTTCATTAATGAGTTGTGATTGAATTGATTGGGTTTATGAATGTTTGAATGAGTGCACATTAAGTTATATTAAATAGAACATTCAAACTTAACTTAATGAAGTTCTCATGCGGATGGCCCATGCGAATGGACCACACGCATGAATAACTTCATACGATTGACTCAATCGCACGACTGAACCAGGAGACTGGATCAGTCGTATGATTGACACATAAGATTGACTCAATCGCACGACTGAACACTCAGTCGTGCGGATGAATCAACCGCATGGTTCAATCGCACGACTGAACCATACTATGGCCCAGTCGCACGATTGACCAATACTAACCTATAAATAGACCCAATTCGTGGGAAAACGTAAGCATTCATCCCATTACGACTCCAGACGTACCCTAGCCGTCCAGAAGCCTCCCAAATCGTTCTCCAAGTTCATAGAACACATCAGATCGGTTCCCAATCGATTTCTGACGTTGAAATCAATTCTTGATTGATTCATCGTGTGTTCTCACTGATTGGATCGCCAATCAAATAGGATTCCGCACTATTTGAGTTGGTTTAACACGCAATCACTCGGTATTTCGTTCAAATACCAGGTCCTATCATAATCCATCAAGTCCATGTATTTCATGTCAATATCATACTTATTGTCATCACACATCACATGCAATTCGTGCAGTTCTCACACCATGAATTGATAATGTTTTAATGATAATCCATCACAACAGTTGTAAGTCCATGTATACAATCACGTTTAGTCTAGCGGAGGTTGTCTATTTCCTCATCTTTCGAGGTTTCAGACAAGGCCTCCTCAGGTCTAATCTCAATGTCCAAGGTCAAGCGCAATAGCATGATCTGTGAAGATCTCTTCGGGTCTAATACCCGGATCTGATAACTAACTCGGCGCGCAGAGGGAACGGAAGATCCAATAGAAGCATCCCCATAAAAGAGTGAGCACAAGGGCTCTCTCATAGGGTGGAAAGATCACATAACAGATAGATGAACAAATCAAGCAGCGAGGAACACATACACGAGATATAATATGCATACAGAGTCCTAGCATGCAAATCTACATGAAGGTTCCTAGGTTATAGTCTAGGTCAAGCGTATTGCCTAATTCTCTATAACCAATGCTCTGACACCAATCTGTCACACCCCCGCTAAAAGCGGAAACACGGGGATGTAACGAGACCGGGATCGTCATAACACATGGTAAGCGATAGAGAGCAATATAAATACATGATGACAAGCGTGTCATGATGACACCCGACAACAAGGGGACTTGTGTCGTGTTTAGTCAATGTTCACGACAACATAGCCATAAGCAACATGATAATGATAACACATATTCACATAAGATGAAATCGTAAATGTTAATTCCCACAACCCGGGAACAAGTTTCAAAAGTTGATAATTGTTTACAAGCGTTAACATTGTTCAAAAGATTGTTTGTCAAAATGAGCTAAGTCCCAAAAATGCATCCTAGGGTCTCCACTAAGGCAGCACACCTAGATTCCTGGACTTTCATGATCACCTGAAAAGATATGCTTAAAACGGTCAACATAATTGTTGGTGAGCTCGCAGGTTTATGTAATAAAAATATAAGTGATGTTGTAATAAGTAAGCGCGTCGGAATACCATGAATACAATTATATACACAAGTAAATATCACATGACATGAGCTTTGCAACCAAACCTAGCGACGTACACAAAGAAATTGTCGGCATATATTCACCCAAGGGCCCGTTCCTGGCCACTGATGGTACCAACTAGTATACCATCGAACGAGGGTGGGGGTGTCAACCCAGTAGTACTACCAATACCTAACCGTCGGTTCCCACACTGTAATTAAATGTTGCAAAGATAGAACCACACAGCAGACCCAAGCATGTATCAAATAGTACTTGCAACACAGTATCACGTTGATTCCTTGTATGTAAAATGTATGTAAGTTGTACAGCATTGAAATTGTGTAAGCATACTTTTCCTCCATGTTGTAAATGATTGAAATATTGTATAAATGTAAAAAGGGGCCACGAAACTCACTTGTTAGGTGGTAAGTATGTATGATTGATGTATCCCAAATGTTGAATGCAAATAAACAGCCAAACACCTATTGACAATTATTGTATAGCATTAATGATATGATATATGTATAAGCGCGCAATAATGATGGGTCGGTTCGGGTCGTATCGGCTGGGTCGCGTAAAACACACACAGACTGACACACGTACTAGATCTTATGTAGATCCAAGTACAAGACATTGTCGCCATTAATGATGATGTTTAAGTAAAAGTATCGTTGTTATTGAAGAAGCATTGAATAAGTGTCAATAGCTATAAGTCAATTTGATCGTTGTAAAGCGTTAGTTCAATTTGTTCAAAATAGTTTCTGTGCCCTTTCTCGCGTTGACTTTAATCTTTGTGGCCGAACAATGGCATTATTGTGTTAGTGTTACCTCAACACCACACGACTTACTCACACCACGCATAAGGAATCAAACACAACAATCTCAGTCGCATAACAAGGTCAGACGCACGACTCAACGTCCATTCATGCGAATCAACCCTCAATCGTGCGAATCAGCTTCATTCCTACGATTGAGCCTTCATTCGTATGACTGGCCTTCAGTCGTACCACACAATACCCAATCGCACGACTCAACTCCCATACGCACGAATCAACCTTCAGTCGTGCGAATTAGCTACTTTCGTACGATTGAACCTTCATTCGTGCGATTGGACTCCAGTCATGCGAATGAAACACATTCGCACACATTCAGTCGGTCACCTGACTCAATCGCACACAATCACTCAATCGCATGACTCAATCGCATACACTCATTCGCACGCATGACTCAATCGCATACAGACACTCAGTCGCACAACTCAGCCGCACGACATGCCTAGTCGCACAACTCAGTCGCGCGATTGACTCAGACGCATGATCCAGTCGCACGACCCACTCAGTCGCACGGCTCAATCGCATGGATGACCCAATCGCCTGATCTGCAGAATCGCGACTGTGGTCGGGATGAGCAGCCCCCGAGCTGTTCTAAACACGGGTTTTACACCACAAGGACTTCCAGAAACACTCAACAAACATACACAAGCATGAAACACAAGCAAAAAGACCTCACACGCACCCATACGACCTTGTGTGTTCGAGTTGAACCCGAACACCCGAAACCCTAGTTTGGACAGCCGTGAAATGGCTAGAAAACGGACAACCAAAGACAACTACCTGCTAGAGAGGGGTAGTCTAAGCTGTAGACGGTGTCAAGACGAAGAAAACGAGACCTCTCGGGTTGGATTTGGTGCAAGAATGGTGATTTTGTGTGTGTAGAGAATGAAGAGGAAGAAGATGGTGAAATGGGTTTCTAGGGCTGGTAAGAGGGTATTTATACCCAGCCCAAGTTTACAAAATTACAAGTTTAGTCCCTGCACTTAACCCCCGAGTTTTCCCAAATTTGGTTCGGTTGAAAAACGACTTTATTGGATGTTTTATTATAATTGTAAAAGTTTATTTAATGTTGTTATGACTTAAGAAATGGTTATGTTAAAAACATTTATTATATTTATGAAATGATATATTTGACGTTTTCAAAAATGAAAGTTTTAAAAGTCTTTTTAAGGTTAACACATGGTTATAACGAATGCACACACAACGATAATAATGCACACATGATATCCACATAAAGAGTCAAATAAGGATGAGGAATGAGCGATCAAAGAATGTTTAACGGAGAATCACGTTAATTGACGGACCTTAAAGTGACGGATGTCACACCAAGTATTAGTGATAGCTGTAGCGGACACCCTGCACATACAAAGGAATTGATTAGTTCAGGTTTGGGACCCAAGCCTTAACTGGCTTGGGTGTCGCAGAGGTATCACACATCATGAACTCAACTCACTGTCCTTCAGAGGATGAGGGCACATCTTGTTTCTTCTTATTCTCACTATCAGACACATTACTTGTTTTGATCTTCCATAAACCAGTTTTGTGTAAGGCCTGTTTGTGGTAAACAGACGACTGGCTTATGGTTTGAACTTTAGGTTCACTAATAATCTTAGGTGTAACCTTAGGTGACACATTATTAGATCTAATTTCAGAAAATCTTGGTTATTCATCAAAAAGTTCAATTTTCTTTTTAGGTGTCTGATAATAAGGACAATTTGGAGAGATATGTCCTCGTTTTCCACAACTGTAGCAGGATCTTCCTTCAACAGTTTGAAGAAGTTGTGATGTGGGGTTGAGTTTGGTCGGGGTTTGAGATATGTCCGGTTGGGTTGTTTCTCTTCCTTTGTAGATGTTTCACCTTCTTTAACAAATTTAATGGTTTTGACATTTTGAACATCTTTTACTTTCATTTTATAAGGATGTTGATGATTAACACGTTTAAGGTTCATTGGATTAGACCTTTTAGGTTCTGAAATAGATGTTTGTGAACCTAACTCTAATTTAACCTTTTCAATTTTATTACCCAAATCCTCAACAGGTATCTTATCTTTTGATCCCAAAGTAGAATCCTTCTGTTTAGTGACAAATTTCACAGGTTTACCCATAGAATCTGGATCACTGACCAGAGGAGTAGACACCACATGATCCTTTACTGGGTTATTAATAATTGGTCTACATTTAGTGTTCAAAAGGATTTCATGTGGTGGAGGTACTACTTTATAACCCAGACCTTCCCCTGCATTCCGTTCTTTCACTAGGTTCTAAACAATCTGAGAAGAACTTGCCAAACTATGCACTCTTTGTTTAAATGAATCAACTTCGACTTGCAAAACCGCTTTCTCCTTCTTAGTTTCCTCCAAAGAATTTAAATAGAACTTGATGTCATTTGATTGATTTAAGGCAACAACCTCGGTTTCCCTTAGTTGTTTCCCCAACAGTTCTATCTTTTCTTTGAAGCTGCACTCATTTTGTTTTAAAACACGATTTGCTTCAGTGCAGAGTTGTAAATCATTTACAAGATTATCATTATGTTCTAATAACCTAGCAAATTTTAAATCAATGCTTTCCCTAAATTTATCACATTTAGTACATGCATGTTTTTCAAATAATTCGTCTTTAGAATATACATGTGTAGAACTAGACGAATCAGCCATCAAAGCAGTGTCAGACTCTTCGGTGACTGGAGATTCTGAGTTTGTAGCACTTAGCTCTTCTGCAACCAAATGATCAACGACATTCATAGCTTCTTCGATATCTGAAAGTGAATGCTCAGCTATGATGTCTCCTTCACTTGCAGATCCATCATCGAATGTATCAACTAAAGCAATGTTTGATTCACCCAGAGAAACGAATCGGAAGGACCATTCTTGTCCTTCATCACCTTGAGCAACCAAAGTCTTAGACTCTTGACTTGAAGATGAAGCTCCCATCTTATCCTTGTCTTGTCGGTTGAATGTAGGAAAAGTATTTCCATTTCCAGTCTTCTTTGGCTTTACGCACTCACGTTTGAAGTGCCCCTTTTCACCACAATTGAAATACGTGATTTTGGTTTTGTCAAATCCAAATGTCGTATCTTTAGTGGCAACCAAATTTTGCCCCGTCTTTTTAACAAACTTCTTGGCTCTTCTAACAGCACTAGCCAAGGCCCACATAATATCCATGCGTTCTAGCTCAGTTTCATCAACTTGCTTGTAGTCCTCATTAGCAAGATGACAGTTTCCAATCTTACCAGCAACTAATCCATCATAAGATTGAACAACAGCAGCTAGAAGGTCCATGTGCTCTTTAGCAACTTCCACGGTGACATTTTTGAAATTCTTGGTCTTCAACTTTGTAATATTTGCCTCAGGAACTATGTATTGGGTACCAGATGACCCTGACGTTATGGTTCCTGATGCACTGCTTTGGGAAGGAGCAGAGGAGCTAGACACAAACGCCGTTTGTAGTGGTGCACCTGAAGCAGCCGGAGTGGGAACTGAATTGTATAGTGCAGGATCCTGAACATAGGATCCTTTCTTTGACTTGTATTTCATGCGTAGTTCTTCCTCCCTTAACTTCAAAATGAAATCATTTATGTCTAAAGTAGCAAGAGTCTCGTTTTGTCTCAGATTAGACATAAATGGATCCTATTTGTCTGGCAGACCATCAGCAAAACTAGAGACTTTATCTTCCATGGATGTGGTCACGCCATGAGTGTGCAACTCACTTATCAGATGATAGAATCGATCAATGATGTCATCCAAGCTTTCATTCCCAATCGAAGAGAAATTGTCAAATTCTTTCTTAAGAGTTTTTGCCTTCAGTGCTTTCAAAGTTGAATTTACTTTGTATCTCTTTTCCAAGTCCTCCCATAATTTCTTAGACTGCTTGTTCCTGAAAGAAATGTTGAAATATGTCTTTAGATATAGACTAAGTCAACAAGGCATATGCTTTCTTTTTAGCATTATGCAGAGTCTTCTGGGATTCACTCATTCCCCCCAAAGTCAATTTAACTCCATTAGCACTGACTGGTACCGTGTAACCAGTCTCAATGGATGTCCAAAGCTTTGGGTCAACTCCATTCAAGTAGATTTCAAACCGTTGTTTCCACTGTGGGTATTCATCCAAAGTTAACAACTTTGGCGATTTGTTGTGGTTTCCAATCTCATTCTCCAGAAGCAGAAGGTTCTGGATACGCGAGTCCTTTCCAGTAGTGAATGCAGTAAACTGGTCTTCCATTGCTTTAAACTTGGTAAACTTGGAACAAGACAGATTCACTCGTGCGAATGAGCTATGTGAATGGGTCACTCGTGTGAATGAGCTATGCGAATGGGTCACTCGTGTGAATGAAAGATAAAATGAACTCAATCGGGCGATTGGATTCAGTCGTGTAAATGAGAGTATACGAATGGGTTCAGTCGTACGAATGGTCCAATTGTGCGACTGAAGGTTGCTGTGTTTGAAAAATCGAATATCTTGTACACTTTAACACAAAATACGAATTTTCTAGAAACCCTAATCTAGCGTTTGATGAACAATCGAAACTTTAACACATGAAAACGTCAAAAGCGCTTTTTTGGAACAAAAAGGTGACTCTTTTGATTGAAAACATAGGTTTTAACACCAAAACCAATTGAATCCACGCAAAATCACGAGCCAAGGCTCTGATATCACTTGTTAGGACCGTTTTCGTACAGAGTACTAACGGATTCTGCGTGAGACCAGATCAAATAGTGCGGAGTCCTATTTGATTGGCGATCCAATCAGTGAGAACGACAACCTAATCGATCTAACGATGAAACAAACGTTAAGAATTGATTAGAAATCGATCAGGAACGAACTATAAAATTGGATAGGCTGTTTAGGACGCTCTGGATGGCTTGAGTTTGTAAATCTTCGAAGTCTCTTTTTTTCACGAATTATGTAGTATTTATAGGTTTTTAGTTTTCATTCATACGACTGAACCATTAGCATGGTTCAGTCATGTGACTGACTCATGCGATTGATTCATACGCACGACTGAAGGTTCAGTCGTGCGACTGAATCAATCTTATGTCTCATTCATATGACTGATCCAGTCTCCTGGTTTAGTCGTGCGACTGATCCATAAGTATGATTCATTCTTGCGTATGGTCCATAAGTATGGTCCATTAGCATGAATAACACCCGACTAAGTTGAACACATTTCTCAATCATTATTGACTTAGAACTATGTACAACAACCTCAAACCTATATATGATGTTAATACATATGAATTATACTAAATATAGTTAAAATATGAAATATTTAAAGACAAATAAACATCAAGAAGCATATCATATTTCATTAAGAATTCACATTACATATGTGTAAGAAATGAAAGACTTTTAAAATTAAGAACATAAACTTGGAACATGATGTATCAACAGAAGTCTACAATGTTATGCAAAACGTCTTACCCTCATTGGTGACCGAGGTGATTAAAGCAGACAAGGATGGAGAGAAAGTTGCGAAGAAGGGGAAGTAAAATGAGAAGAATTCATGGAAGTCTACTGGGAGGACTGAGGAATCCAAAAAGGAGCCATCAAACCCTAAGGTGGTAGTTCATGATGATGACAGTGATGAGGAATTCGAGAAGGAGACTGCTAAAGGGTGCAACTATGGAGCATTTCAAAGGTGCAAGCCCCCGACCTTTGAGGGTAACGGCAATGCTACTGCCGCTCAACGTTGGATCAGAGAGATGGAAGTCGTTCTGGACATCAGCGAGTTTCGGGAAGATCAGAAAGTAAAGTTTCCCACTCATTCTTTCGTTGACTCAACATTGTGCTGGTGGGACAATATTGTCAAGGCTGAGGGAAAGCGATCGATAGCCAAAATGAAGTGGCTGAGTTGAAGGAGTTGGTGTTGGAGGAGTATTGTCCCCACCGAGATTTAGACAAAATTGAGAAGGAGTTCTTGTGTTTGGAGGCCGGGAACATGACTCATCAAGAGTACACCTCCAAGTTCAATGAACTTGCAAGATTTGTGCCAGACATGGTAACTCATGTATCCAAGAAGATCAAAAGATACATACAGGTTTTGCCCGTGGATATCAGGAGGCACATGATTGCAGCCAGACCAGGCAGATTTAGGTCTGTGGTGGATTTAGCTAGGAGACTGTACAATGAGAGAGACCCGATGCCCGTACAGAAGATGGTCAAGAAATGGAGTGGAAACACGAACAAAAATGGGAAGAGGTTCGGAGGTGACAACTTCAGAATTAGAGAGAAGAGGATGAGAGTTGAGGATCAGTTAGGGAGGAGATGAAATACGGGTGAAGGAGGTGTTTGTATAAATTATGGAAGGGGTCATTCAGGGGAGTGTAGAGTTAGGACAGGCAAATGTTTCAAATGTGGGGACGAGGGCCACTATGTCAAGGTCTGCAAGGCGGTTAAGTGTTACCAGTGCGGGGAGATGGAACATTTGGGAAGGGATTGTAAAAAAGGAAAATCAGAAGGATCAAGAGCGGCTAAAGCTGGGGATAAGGGAAAGGGTGACGGTTTGAAGGCAAAGGCAAGGGCATTCAACATAACTCGTGAGGAGGCCAGGGCAAATCCAGAAGTAGTTTTAGGTATGTTTCTGGTAGACCATGAATATGCTTCTGTGCTTTTTGATTTTGGTGCTAGTAGGAGTTTTATGTTTGATGCCTTTTGTCGTTTGTTGCATGATAAGGGTAGGAAGTTAGACGGGCCTTTCTATGTAGAAACAATAGTTGGTAAGTCCACCAAGGTGACTGAGGTGGTTGAGGATTGCCTGATTGAGTTAGAAGATTGTAAGTTCCCTGCTAGGTTGCATTTTATGGCCTTAGGAGGTTTTGATGTGGTGTTAGGCATGGATTGATTAGCTAGCAATGAAATAGTATGCAGTAAAAAGATAATTCGTCTAACAACACTCGATGGTAGTTCTATTACGGTTCGTGGGGATAAGGTGTGCTGTGTACCGAAGGTCGTGTCGATGATCACAGCAGAAAAGTACTTGAGACGTGGGTGCAGCACTTACTTGGTCTATGTAAAGGATGTGGATGCGCTAGAGCCACAATTAGTAGACGTGCCGGTAGTGCGCTAGAGCCACAATTACTTGGTCTATGAAAAGTACTTGAGACGTGGGTGCAGCACTTTCTTGAAGATCTGACTGGTGTGCCACCTGACCGCGAAATCGATTCCAGATTGACTTGCTACCGGGAGTACAGCCCATCGCTAAAGCACCGCATCGATTAGCTCCTTCAGAAATGGTAGAACTGAAGGCTCGGTTGCAAGATTTATTGGATAAAGTCTTCATCCGACCGAGAAGCTCTCCATGGGGTGCTCCGGTTTTATTCGTCATGAAAAAAAGACGGTAGCATGCGAATGTGCATTGATTATCGCGAGCTCAATAAGCTAACCATGAAGAATCGGTATCTGTTGCCGAGAATCGACGACCTGTTCGATAAGCTCCAAGGTGCCAGCTAATTTTCGAGGATAGTTATGTGGTCTGGTTACCATCAACTGAAATTGAAAGAACAAGACATTCCTAACACAGCGTTCCGTACGCGTTATGGACACTACAAATTTCTTGTCATGTCGTTTGGTTTAACCAACGCGCTAGCTGCTTTTATGGATCTTATGAATCGGGTATGTCGGCCGATGTTGGATAAATTGGTGATAGTGTTCATCGATGATATTTTGATTTATTCTAAAAGTGAAGAGGAACATGCCGATCATATTCGAAAAGTATTGCAGACGCTAAGAAGTGAGAAGTTATATGCTAAGTTCTCTAAATGAGCATTTTGGCTACGAGAAGTTCAATTTCTGGGTCATGTGATTAATCCTGAGGGGATCAGGGCGGACCCTGCAAAGGTTGAAGCGGTGATGCAATGGGAACCTCCAAAGATGCTAACCGAGATTTACAGTTTCTTAGGCCTGGCAGGTTACTACAGGATGTTTATCTAGGATTTCTCCAAGATAGCTTCTCCTTTGACTAAGCTGACTCGGAAGGACGTGACGTATGAATGGGGTACTGATCAGGAGAATGCATTCCTAGAACTGAAGATGAGGTTAACTCAAGCCCCTATCTTGACGTTACCTGAAGGGAACAAGGATCTGGTAGTCTCCTCGAATGCCTCGTATGCAGGATTTGGTTGCGTGTTGATGCAACGAGGGAAGGTGATAGTGGTGTTTGCATTGAAGATTTTGAGGAACTACTTGTATGGGGTGAAGTGCACCATCTTCACTAATCATAAAAGTTTGAAGTATTTCTTCAAACAAAAGGAACTCAACATGAGGCAGAGGAGATGGTTGGAACTGATCAAGGATTATGACTGTGAAATTCATTATCATCCGAGCAAAGCCAATGTGGTAACTGACGCCCTTAGTCGGAAAGGATAACCGGAACCATTTCGGGTGAGGGCTTACCAGATAATCATGACGCCTGATATTATGAAACAAGTGAGGGAGTTTCAAGATGAGGCATTGAGAAGTGACACAATAGACTCTGAAAGGATGAAAGGACATGTTTCAGATTTGGGGGAAAACACACTAGGTGTTAGAACCCGATCTAGGCGAATGTGGTCCCTCTCTATAGGGATCTGAATGGGAAGATCATGGATGAGGCTCACAAAACTCGATATTCCATTCATCCCAGTCCCACGAAAATGTATCAGGATCTGAAGAAAGATTACTGGTGGTCGGGAATGAAGCATGACGTGGCTAAGTACGTGTGCATTTGCCTTACTTGTTTGCAAGTGAAGGCAGAGCACTAAAAGCCATATAGGAAGATCCAGCCTATGGATATTCTTGAATGGAAATGGGAGCACATCACGATGGATTTCATCACAAAGTAACCCTGCACGACGAGAGGAAGCGACGCGATCTGGGTGATTGTTGACCGTTTAACAAAGAGCGCCCATTTCCTACCAATTCGTGAGACGTTTTCCTCTGAGAGGTTGGCAAAGCTATTTATCAAGGAGATCGTGGCTCGTCACGGCGTGCCAGTGTTTATCGTTTTGGATAGAGACACGCGTTTTACGTCCAAGTTCTGGAAGAGGTTTCACGACGCAATGGGGACTAGACTGCATATTAGTACGGCTTACCACCCCCAAACGGATGGTCAGTAGGAAAGAACGATTCAGACATTAGAAGACATGCTACAAGCCTGTGTAATCGACTTTGGAGGAAGTTGAGATGAGCACTTACTGTTGGCAGAATTCTCATATAACAATAGCTACCCAGCCAGCAATGGTATGTCACCTTATGAGATGTTGTACGGTAGGAAGTGCAGGACACCCGCGTGTTAGGGTGACATCGGGCAAATTGGGAAGTCTTAAAGTAATTGAGGTCACGATTGAGAAGTTGTATATGATTAAGGCATTCATGAAAGCCGCAAAGGATCGCTAGAACTCTTACGCGGATAAGAGGCGTAGACCAATAGAATTTGAGGTTGGTGACAAGGTTATGCTCAAGGTATCTCCCTACAGATTAGAACTACCCGATGAGTTGAGCGGAATTCATCCTACATTCCATGTATCTCATCTTAGGAAATGTCTGGAAGACAATAATGCGGTTGTACCGCTAGAAGACATTGAAGTGGATGAACGTTTGAATTATGTAGAGTAGTCGGTGGCCATCCTTGATTGGAAAGAGAAGCACTTACGGAATAAAGTGGTTCTGTTGGTACGAGTACAGTGGAGACACAAAAAAGGATCGGAATCTACGTGGGAGACCGAGGCAGAGATGAGGAAATTTAATCCTCATTTGTTTGATGACTGACAGTTTTGAAGGATGAAACCTAAATAAGTGGGGGAGACTTGTAACGCCCTGAAATGTGAAAACGAGTCATCAATGCTAATGGGCTTAACTAGTGGGTATTTAATAAAAATAAATAAAGGAAGGAAATGGGTTATGGGCTAAATTAAGCTTATGGACAAGAGCCTAAGTGATTAAGGGCCCATAATCAACCCTTTAACCCACCTAATCAGCCATCATCTTCCTCATTAGCAACCCTAGCCACCAAGTCTTAGAGAGAGAAAGTAGAGAGAGAAAGTAAAGAAAACTCAAGATTTGAAGCTTCTTTGGAGAAGGGGTTGAAGATGTGGGTGTTAGAGCATCAAACCATAAGAAAGGAGCAACAAATCCATGTAAGAATCAGCTTCTAAGCCCTTCTGTAGATCAAACCAGAATTCTAGGGTTTTGGGTTTTGAAAAGTTGCAAAGGATCGTATAAAGGTCATATTTTTACGTATGAAAACATGTAAAAAGCTTAAATATTGTCTCATGGATGATAAACTAAGGGTTTGGATGTAAAAAGTTATAACGGGTTGGTTCGTAATTTTTATGTGTTCTGCGAAACTGTCTATGCATCCAGCGAATTTGGGTGTTCAAGTTGCGAAACTGTGAGTTTTCTGCGAAACTATAGTTTCTTAGGTAATTTCGCAGCCATGGAATTCCAACGAAAGTTGGGCGAAACTACCATGCGAAGCTGGTAGTGAAACTGCAAGCGAAACTGCCAGCAAAACTGTCAGCGAATCTACTTATCTGGCATTGAAATTAGCAATAAATTTAGGCAGAAATTAACCCCTTTGAGTGTTAACTTATCTGCAGGCTGTGTAGTATGATCCTATCTTAGAAAGCTTATTTTAGAGGCTACTCACGATATCCAGGTGAGTTTTAGATCCCCTTGTTTATAAGTTTTTCCATATTTTGGGGCTATTATGCATAATAAATATATGATTTTTGATGACAAGATTTTAAGAGGTTTTAACAGGAAGATCGATTTTTATATAACAAAATATGCTATTTAACCAATGCGCCCGTATTAACCAATGCACTTACCCGCATTAATTTTTCAACTTAATCAAAAATTAATGTTTCTGCAGAGTAAAATCTTTTCTGTTTTTCTTCTAATTCATTGATTATTATGAAGAACTGTCTTTGCTTTTGACTTGATTCTTATGAAGTTTTGACTGTTGTTGGGGTTGTCAATTCTTGCTTGGATTGACTTGTATATCAGATGTGATACAAGTTTCCCATTGTTTGACTGATCTTGGACTATTATGCTTCCAGATATCTTCATAAGCTGAGATACTGTAGTATAACTGCTACACCAACACAGTCAATTTCTTTTTGATTTTATAATGTTAATGTTAAGAAAAGAAATACATGTACAAACTGATCAAAATTTTAAATTACTCCTCCTAGAGTTTATATCCATAACTAGATAGAAACTTAAAGATTTAAAACTTTTGATCATAAAATAATTTTGTAATGATTTTGTTTTCTTTTTTGTACAAGAAGAGGAAGTATACTTTTCTTGGGATCATATCAATCTTACATTACACAAATGCAATCTTTTGTTAGTAAAATATACATATTTATGATCTTATTGATTGAAGGTATGTTTGTCCTCTTAAACTCCAACCTCGTTAATATTATAATGCCTGTGATATTTATCATGTTTTGATTGATTTGATTATTCAACATGTACCCCACACTCAAAAGCATGGTATGATCAACTACCCTCATATAATGCATGGTAGAACTTCTTCACAACTTACTTTACCAGGTCACTTAAAGTATGAAATCTCATTTTCACTGATCCTCATTGTGATTCTTTTACTTCGATTCTTTTAATGATTTGATCCACATTTGGATTATTTTTGACTTCACTTCGGAAGGTGATCCATGATGGGATTCTTTTTGTTCATTCATAAGGAATGTATTCTTTTGTTAATTCATCCAATTTGGATGTGTTCCACATTGGGAATCTTTTGGATCATGACATCAACACTATGTGTTTGTTTCATCAGGTCTTTGCTTAGCAAAATATAGAAGAAACTGATGTAGGTGAAAGAGATTCATAAGATATCATTAACTGGTGTGTTTAGGTTACTACACACACATACACTTAGATAAGCCAATACGTACACGTACTTTGAGATGAGTGCTTCACAGTTGAATAAGATTTTAATTTATCATAACATGTATCTTTTTTTCCAAGTTGAGCCTACCCACATATCAGGTAAGTCATGTCAGTCTTTTAGGATTTTGAAATAAGCAATGTGAATGATATAACGACTATAGTTATATCATTTCCCATTTGAAGTATATATCATATTCTCCAACAAAACGACTTCTTTTTGTAATTTTCAGAAAATTTTGAATTGTTTTTGATGTTTTTTATTTTATTCAAGGTTAATCATGCCAATTGATTGAACTAGGAATTCAAATCTACTAGGTTCAAATGCCTTGGTAAATAAATGAGCTAATTGATTATCAGTGTGAACTTGAATCAATTTGATTAACCCTTTTTCAACACAATCTCTCAAAAAACGATATCTAATTTCAATATGTTTTGTTTTTGAGTGCTGAACTGGATTATTTGTGATAAAGACTGCTGCTGTGTTGTCAATATAAATTGGAGAGTGCAAGAAGTTAAAACCATATCCAAGCATTTGGTTTTGAATCTAGAGTACTTGAGAGCAACAAGCTGATGTTGCTACATACTCAGGTTCTGCTGTTGAAATAGATACGTTTGTCTGCTTCTTGCACTGCCAGGAGACTAGTCTAGGACCAAGAAATTGATAACCGCTAGAAGTGGACTTCCTATTAAAGTTGCATCCCCCATAATCACTGTCAGTGGAGGCATAAAGATTGAAATATCCTTCCTTTGGATACCATAATCCAAGAGCATGCTTGCCCTTAAGATATCTGAATATCCTCTTCACAGAATTCACATGAGATTTCTTAGGATCTGCTTGATACCTGGCACACACACAAACACCAAACATAATGTCTGGCCTACTGGCTGTTAGATACATAATTGAACCTATCATAGATCGATTGTGAGTCTGATCCACTGATTTGCCTTCTGGATCGGGACCAATCTTCACCTTAGTATCAATAGGTGTTCTGATGGATTGACAATCAGCAAAGTGGAATTTCTTCAACATTGTTTCCATATATATTGATTGATTAATGAAGATTCCATCTGTTGTTTGTTGGACTTGTACTCCTAGAAAGAATGTGAGTTCCCCCATAGCACTCATTTGGAATCTTGAATGCATAAAATGTTGGAGCTGATAGTCTATATTATCAACACGTCAAAGTCAACAAAAGTCAACGTCACGGTCAAAGTCAACACAAAAGTCAAACCCGACACGTTCGAGACGAGGAACCAAGACAAGACGTTGAAGATTTAGATGACTAGGAGTTATATTGTAATAAATATATTTTGTGTAAACAAAATATATTTTATCTTGTTTTTAGTCATTTTTATGCTTAATATGTAATGTTGTATTAATTAGCCTAAGTCTAGGGGGTTAAGTGCAATTAGTGAATATTAGTCTAGACTATAAATAGGTTAATTGTCATTAGTGTTGGTTAATGGTTGAATGACCAATTGATTGAGGGATTATTTGTAAACACATATTTTGCAATCTAATTGAAGATCAAAGGGGTTTTGATTGTGATTATCATATTTTGATCTAATTCTTGATGATTTGATTCAAGTTTGTTTATCCTGGAGTTACAATTTGGTATCAGAGCCTTATTGGATCAAATGCATTGAAGAATTGTTGCTGATTTTGAAGATGTTCATCAATTTTTAGAAAGAGAAACTAGGTTTCTAGAGAGAGAAAGTAGATCTGAAAATTCAAATTTCATCCCAATCACAATCAAGTTATCAGATCTACAGCAATCTATTACAGATTTGAAGATACACAACATAAATTCCTGATGTACAACATATTTTATACAAGAAATTGAAAGAAAAATTCAGATCTGAAAAAGTTTCTCTCACACACACTAGTGTGTGTATTCTTGGTGTTCTTGAGCTTCAACATCTTCATCCGGCGAAACTAGATCCATTCTGAACGAAAGTTCAAAGCTTCCGGCGAAATTACAGTTTCGTCCGGCAAAACTCCGGCGAAATTCCGGCGAGACTATAATTTCGGCAAAACTGAAAGTCCGGCAAAACTATTCCGGCGAAACTACCAGATTCTGGCGAAATTGTTCTTTTTCCGGGGAAACTCCAAACTCCGGCGAAACTACAAAATTTTCAGCGAAATTAAAGCCTTTGCTTTTCAGATGACAAAAAACTAGGGTTTTGAGGTGTGTGAAAGGGTGTATACGAACTTACTAGTGAACATTGAACCACAGATGAAGTTAGAGGTTGAAATCGGAGCTTGGGTGAGGTTTAGCTCCAGAGTTGGGGTTTGAATCAGTGAGAAAAACGGGGATTGTAGATGCTGAAAACGCACCTTACACGAAAACGCCGGTAGATATTACACCAGTGTTGATTTTTTGACTTTCACCACGAGGCACACGACGACATCAGTCTCCTATGAATCACCATCAGAATTCAGATCTAACATGCTACGGATGTTCCATACCAGCTCGAGAGCTCCATGTTGTGTTGACTGACTTAACTCTTCATCAATATCGCAACGCAATTTAAGAATGACATTCACAAACCGATTAGATGCCAAGGGATATGCCTTCTTCCCACGCAAGGTTGGAGCTTCGCTGCGTGTATTGAGCTCTCCGGTAAGCTGAAGTAGAGTGTCGGAATCGATTTGAAGCTTCTGCTTGGCATGGACTTTGATGGAACTGGCGTCTCCGGCGTACTTCACCGTTGGGGGATTCCTGAGAGCGCTTGAGTCTCCACCGTACCTCACACAAGTCTTTATTTACCTGATAGTGATACCATACAACTTTCTCAAACGCTAGGCTATCCCAGATTTTAATGGCCTAAAGTAATTAGGCTAAAGCAATTGGGCTAGTTACAAGATTTATAACAGTTGGGCTGGTTTTTAAATTTTGTGTTTGTGGGCTAAATTTTTTTCTAAAGCTTGACCCTAGTTGCTAAGATTTTCAAGCGTGACATTTAAAAATAATATTTTTCCCGGGGGAGAATTATTCTAAACTTTTCGGGAAAAATATTTTTCGGGCGTTTAATTGTTTAAATTTTTTAATACAATATCATCTTCAGAAGACTTTAAATCATATAATCTCATAACAACACAAAGCCGGTTTGACTCTTTTGCAGGTACAAAGAAAGAAAAATTGTCGGATTTAATTGATCGATTTTTGAAAGTGGCAAATAATCTAAAGAAGCATGTTCCTGATCTCAGTAATCATGAACAAATTCAAAAGCTTCTTGACTCGCTTCCCTCTGCATGGAATCATCAAGTTAAAATGCTGAAGCAAGAAAGAGGTTATGTCGACACAAAACTTATGGATATGATCAACAAATTAAAATCTCTCGAGCTGGATATCAAAAGAAACGAATTTCAGCAAGCCGTGTTCCCTCATCAAACCCACGCGCTTAATACTGATCTTGTTTCTTTTGTAACAAGCATACTTGATTACAAAACAGAGATGATTGAAAAGTTAAAGTTATTGAGAACTGATTCGGATTTAAACTCTAAATTCAGAGAAACTGTTGAAGAGAATCGTGAAGCTTTAAGAGTCGACAAAGACAGTAAACTGGAGTCTGTGAGAACCGATGATGATAAGGCTAGAAAAGCTGATAACAGAAAGAAAGAATCTGAGACTAAGGAGATGCTGAAGGTAACAGAAGAGGAACAACAAACAATCACAAGGGTTTGCAACTGTGAAAAGAGCTTAGCTGCAGAACGAACTATCATGGGTCTTCCTTATGAGACTGTTCAAGATATGTGTTCTTCATCTTATAAAATCAGATTATTTGGGATTTATAAGGCCAACAGATTGTTACTGGAAAATGAAAAAAAATTAAAAATAATCAATCAAGAATTAAAGAAAAATGAAATTGCTTTTTCAAGAAAACTTAATGAAGCATTGGCTGAAAATGATCTTTTAAGAAGAACCATTTTGGAGCGTAACGTTGAAATTAATATTTTGAAAGAAAGGGATGTTTTAGCTTAATTTGAAACAACTCAGCTTCAAACAAAGCTTGATAAATGGACCCTCTCACACATGAAAAAGGATGAGCTTATTGCTAAACAACAAGGGGTGCTGGTAAAACATGGGATTGGATATAAATCTGATGGTGAAACTGTATTTAATTCAGTTCCACCTCCTACTTTATGTTATTCACCAATCCCCAGACCTCATTCAACAAATGATTTGATTGAAGCTACAAAAACTAATCGTTTAAATGCAGGTTTAAGCAGCGTTAATCTTAAAGAGGTTAGAGATGTGCAGGATTCACCTGTAGGTTTGGGATTCCTCAGGCAGGGGTCTGATAAGAAGATTAATGATGATTCCACTTCTGATGCTTCATCACCAATATCAGTTACTTCTCCAACCTTCTTCAACAAATTCAAAACAGGTAATATTCCTTCGTTTGTTCCTGTCAAGTTTGTTAAAGAATGAACAGTTGTCGAATCATCAAGCAAGCAGAATCCTATAAGCGAAGCCGACACAATAGGAGATGTCAATCAAGATCCGTTGGAGAAAGATTTGTGTATACGAGACTGGATAAGCTCAGATGATGAATCAAACACAGAGGAGCATGTTGGTTCCTCACATATCGAGATATCTCCTGACATTGTCAAGTATCGAAAGCTTCCAAAAGCTGAATCAAGACCAATATGGATCTCTTCTCCAATTGCAAAGCATCCCAGTCAATCAGTAAAGATCTCATTCACTGCTCAGCACGGGAAACTTCAGAACAAGCAAGAATCAAAAGCCTTTTAAGACTCGTTTTGAGTGTGGAAAAGAAGGTCATGTGGTAAAGAAGTGCCCTCAAAGACTTGCTACGGATGGTAAAGGCAAAACGAATTGCTTCTCCGCATGTAAGTCTACAAAGAATGTTCCAGATGGTAAAGGCAACACGGGTTGCTTCTCTGGATCAAGAGGTAAAAAGCACACATCTTTGAATGGTTGGATGAAAACCCCTCCATCCAAACCTTTTCATGTGAAGCCGGTTTCACATTATTCAAAGATGAAAATGACCAAAGGTTTAAAATCAAATTCTTTTCCTTCTGGTCTTAAACAGAAAATGATTTCCAAATTTAATTCATTTAAATTCAAATTAATTGAACCGAAACAAATTTGGCTAATTAAAAAGAAGGATACAGATATTCTCGATTGTTTAAATGGTTGTGTGCAGAAGCAGGTTTCTTATATTGATGAAAAAGGAACTTCCAGGACTACGATGGCCTGGGTTCCCCTTTCAAACTAATTTGTTAATAAGTGCAGGAACAATTCAGGAGGACTGTTAGTAATCCGGTTTACTGACAGAGAGTGTTCCTAATTCAATTTGAGGCGGAACAAACAGGTTAAAGTCATGGTATTTTATCCATAATCTGGATTTTTATATGCACAATCACAGTTCTCACTTCACAATCACTGCATATTTCTTGACAATTCATTTCTTATCTTGATAATCAGTGTAGTTTGGAAGATCTTTTTTGATAAATTTTTATTTTTGTATAGTTTTATTAAAAAAATAAAATAAAAAAAATAAATAAAAAATAAAAAATAAAAAAAATAAAAAAAAAGGTTTGCAAAAATAAAAATTTAGGGGGAGAATATAAGTAAATAAAAATGAAAAGAGAACTGGGAACTTGATTCGAGATGACTGAGAAATGATTGTATATCATCTTGAAATGCTTGTTTTTGCATGACTTGCATTTTTAAAATGAGAGATGATAGTAATTGATGCTGTTATCTGATTTACATCTTATTTTTAATTGCAAATAATAGAAAAACAAACAAATTCTTTAATGATATACTTGGTAGACTCAGCTGAAGAATAAAGTAGACATCAACATAATGATTTAAATTAAAACATCATGCTTAAGGATGTCTGGATTTACGCAATCATTTTGGCCTGCACAAAAACTGAGTCCTTACAAAAATTGGATTGAGAATTGATCTTTCACCCACCATGATACAAATCATATAAGTCATATCTTTGAGCCATGATTGGTGTATTTATGTGTCTTGTGTTTGTGCTAATCTCCTCTGCTGTACGGAAGTACTGACCTGGAGTGATGATCTCCTTTGCTGTACAATAGTACTGACCTAGAGCTCTCATCGGCACATGACTAAATGGTCATCTCCTTTGTTATACGTGAGTATAGACCTGGAGCTCTCACCATTTTGGTCTAAGTAGTGTCAAATCATCTAATTCATCACAAAATGCAATATTCTATTGATAATCACTTGCACACTAATGCACAAGCCTTGTTCCAAAAAGATCGTAACAAAATTCAAGAAATTCTGAGGTTGGGTGAGGGTTTTTGCCAAATGATTGTGGGGTCCTAGCATTCTAACCTTAACGAATCATCTATTGCTTGTTGAAAAAGATAGGGCATGAGTTTAAGTGGACAAACATATCAGCAATCGTTATTGATCTATTTGAGAATTTCACAATTCATTCAAAGACTGTGATTAGATTCAGTTATGTGTGATCTCATTGCTTGTCGACGTTTAAATTCGTCTTTGTGCTAAAGTATATCTTGAGGATATGATCTCATGATTGATTCAGTTCTCGGTTATAAAAAAATTAATAGATAAAGAAATGTTATATTAAATGTATACAATAAAAAATTATAATAAAGTTTCATTTCAAATTTTTTTAGGTCTTCTATATTATGCTGATTACATTTTATCATTTTTCATGCATTTCATAGAATTTGCACACAAACGAACACGGGTTCGCTTGTTTTCAAACACAGATAAACACGGGTTTATTTTGTTAAAGTGAAATGATCTAATTAGAAATGTCGAGATTGTGTTTGTGAATGTGTTTCAGATTTCTGCTGCAAAGTGATGGCCGATCATCAGTTGAGCAGTATACCTAATCAGAGAACCTGTTCCTCAAGTTTGCAGAAGATACCGAGCTAGGAATCCTCCTCCTACATCTTCTGAAGCACCCAAGATTAGAGATTTGGGAAAGCTGTTCCAATATCTTCTCAAAGGATGCACTCAAAAAGGGGGAGCATATAAATAGGGGGAGCTCATGAGATAAATAACTTTTCTCATCAAATTCAAAAATCTTTAATTTGAAGATCTTTCTACTGTTGACTTCTCGAGGCTAAATTCGTATGAAGACGTTGATAATGATAGACTAAGGGGGAGTATTGTTGGAGCTGTACAAGATAGTCTATATTATCAACACAGTCAAAGTCAACAAAAGTCAACGTCACGGTCAAAGTCAACACAAAAGTCAAACCCTACACGTTCGAGACGAGGAACCGAGACAAGACATTGAAGATTTAGATGACTAGGAGTTATATTGTATTAAATATATTTTGTGTGAACAAAATATATTTTATCTTGTTTTTAGTCATTTTTATGCTTAATATGTAAAGTTGTATTAATTAGCCTAAGTCTAGGGGGTTAAGTGCAATTAGGGAATATTAGTCTAGACTATAAATAGGTTAATTGTCATTAGTGTTGGTTAATGGTTGAATGACCAATTGATTGAGGGATTATTTGTAAACACATATTTTGCAATCTAATTGAAGATCAAAGGGGTTTTGATTGTGATTATCATATTTTGATCTAATTCTTCATGATTTGATTCAAGTTTGTTTATCCTGGAGTTACATAAGATCTTCAAAGTCTTTGTAGAGTTGTTTGTTTGTCAAGCCAAAGATGATATCATCCACATAGATCTGAACCAGCAACATGTCTTTTCCTTTTCTCTTTCAGAGAGTCTGATCAATCTTTCCTCTTTCATACCCGTCTTCAAAAAGAAAAGATGATAGAGTCTCATTCTATTTTCTTGGGGCTTGATGAAGTCCATACAAGTCTTTGTCAAGCTTCATGTGTGGAAAATCTGGGTCTTCAAAGCCTGGTGGTTGACTTACGTAGACTTCTTCAACAATCTTCCATACAGAAAAGCACATTTCACATCCATTTGATAAACAATGAATTTCATGGATGCTGAGTATGCAAGAAAGATTCTTATGGCTTCTAATCTGGCAACAAGAGCAAACACTTCATCATAATCAATTCCTTCTTCTTGTGTATACCGCTGGGCCACTAGTCTTGCTTTGTTTTTTATGACAATTCCCCGGTCATAAGTTTTGTTCATGTATAGCCACCTGGTACCGATAGGGTATTGTCCTTTGGGAAGGTCTACAAGTTGCCATACTTCTTGTTTCTTGAGTTGCAGCAACTCTTCCTATATTGCCTCAATCAAACTATTGTATTAAAGAGCCTCTTTAATATTTTTAGCTACTATTTGACATAGAAAGCAAGAGAACAAACAAATGTTTGCAATGCTTGACTTGCTTCTTGTCACCCATTCATTAAGTTCACTAATGATGCTTTCCAACGGATGATTCTTGTGTATTCTGGTGGTTGGAATTGAGTCACCAGCAATGGATACATCAAGATTGGAGATATTCAGATCATCATGGTGAGAGGCACCTTCATCTAGTGTAGTGGGAGAGTTATGAAAGTGATCAAAGTCTTTTCCAGTTCCTGCTTCAGCATCAGCAGCACTTTGTAGACTTTCATCATTTGAAGTTCTTTTAGTTTCAACTGGTGGTGTAGCTTGATCTTGATTTCTGACTTCAGTTGATGGTTCTTCTGAAGGAGAGGGGATTGTACTAGGACTAGCTTCAGTTGAAACACTCTCATTTTATAATGATTACCTGACAGGATCAGCTTGTAGTAGGACATCTTCATTTAGTTGCTCAGTAGAAGTAGGAGGAATCATTGGGAAGTCATCTCTTCTTTCTACTTGTGAAGAAGATTCAGCTGATTGTTGGTTTCCGGCAGCAGACAAATGGAATTGATCAAATGATCTTGTAAAAGAGTCAATATCAAACAACCAGTCAGGACAATTTGTTGATTTGGGAAAGGAATTTTCATTGAATTGAACATTGGTTGATTAATCAATGATGTTTAATTGAGGATTAAACACTTTATAAGTTTTTGAGACAAAAGAATAACCTACAAAGAATCATTCATCAGACTTTGAAGGAAACTTTTCCAAATGGTCTCGGGTGTTCAATATTGATACAAGACTACCAAATGACTTAAAAAATCCAATAAATGGTTTTTTTGTGAAAAAGAAGTTCATAAGGAGTCTTGTTGCTTTCTTTTAGAATCAAAGTTCTATTTTGTACAAAGCACGATGTGTTAACTGCTTCTGCCCAAAAGGCAATTGGCAGTTTAGCATCGGCTAGCATTGTTCTTGCTACTTCAATCAGTGTTCTATTTCGCCTTTCAGCTACCCCATTTTGTTAAGGAGTTCTAGCTGAACTAAATTGATGAGCAATGCCTCTAGTTGCACAAAATGAACTCATATCTTCATTTTTAAATTTTGTCCCATTATCACTTCTAATTCTTTTGACTTTATGATCAAGTTGATTTTCAATTTTAGTGATAAAATCTTTTATTAATTGGGACGCTTCGTTTTTATGAAGTAAGAAGAAGAACCATGTAAATTTGGAAAAGTCATCTATGATCACAAAACAATATTGTTTCTTTCCAATGCTCATAACATGAGTTGGTCCAAAAAGATCCATATGAAGTAACTTCAATGGAGAATTGTTTGTGTTCACAAGATTTGGCTTGTGTGAAGACTTATCTTGTTTCCTTTTGAGACACGCTGAACAGTGATCAATAAAGTGAAATTCTTTTTGGGGTAAACCAATCACATGATTTCCCTGACCAATCTATTCATGTTTTTTGAAATTTGTGTGTCCTAAACGTCTGTGCCAAAGCTGTGACTCATCAAAAGATGCTTTTGACAGTAGACATGTTTCTTCTTTTAGTAAAGCAGAATTGAGGTTTAAGACATAACTATTATTTCTCCTCAGGGTCTTCAAGACAACCCATTCTTCAGGAATTTGAAATCCTGGTTCCAGAATGTAATAATGAGAAGTGAAGTGAGTGGAATATTTCTTGTAACAAATTTTAGACACGATGTGCAGATTGAAGTTCGATTATTCATAGTAGTTCACTCTATCAAAGCTCAACAACCCCTTTGTCATAGATCATTCACTAGTGATTCTAACACCTTGTGAATCTCCACCAAATGCTATAGTAGTTCCTTGAATATGCTTGAAATCATGAAGGAGAGAACGATCTCCATTCATGTGTCGGGAGCACCCACTGTCCACATACCATAGGCTATTGGACCTATCTGGACGACTCTGCAAGCATAAAAGAACTTATTAGAATGTGGAACCCAAGCCACGATAGTCTTGGGTTCCTGTGCGTATCCATGACAGTAACTTTTTGGTATTTTCCTCTAAATTGTGGCTTAGAGGATGAAGCTTTGTTGGATTTTTATTGAAATCTTGATGATTTCATCTCATCAATTTCAACTGAAGAGTCAGGAGAGTATTTAAACCTTTGGTCCCTGTTTCTATTAAGAAATTAGACACGCTTTTGATTGTTAAACTTGAAGTTTGATTTATGAAAATCATGAGTTTGTTTAAAGGTGTGATTTATGTTTCTTGGAACTTTCTTCAACTCTTTTAGATTACCCAAATCATCATCAAAAATTGAAGTCCTGGATTGTTTATTATAAAAATAACTTCTGATTTTGGGTTTCACAGATGAGATTGGTGAGATGGGCTTGATTTGAGGAATTCTCAAGCCTTTTTGTTTAAAGAAACAATCAGATGTGTTGTGATTAGTCATATCAGAGACAGAACAATATTTGTTAAAATAACATTTTTTGGTGGAATGATTGTTCATGTCACAGATTGAGCAATATGGATTGAAATTGCAGTCATCCGTTTTGTGATTTGACAATTCACAAATGTCATAATAAATATGTTTGTTTCTTGAAGCTGATTTAGATATTGATGACTCAGTAGATTTACCAGTTCTTAACTGAACCTCAATCTTTGGTTTTGGTGAAGAAGCTAGCCTTTTTAGTAGTTTGTTTCACAACACTAGTCTTTGTGACTCTTTTAGACTGATCTTGTTTCTTCAGACTCTTTCTGACTTCCTATTCAAGCTGATTTACATGATCCTCATTGAAAAAATCAAAACCAACCCCTTGTTTTGAGTTTGATAATTGAGGATCATATTTGATCTTTGTTTTTGA
Source organism: Flaveria ramosissima (assembly GCA_025215565.1). Classification (NCBI taxonomy): domain Eukaryota; kingdom Viridiplantae; phylum Streptophyta; class Magnoliopsida; order Asterales; family Asteraceae; genus Flaveria; species Flaveria ramosissima. Next base: position 65,084,445 of record CM046037.1, read on the forward strand.
AATCAGAGAGGTTTTGTATTTGCTTTTCTATGAGATGTTGTTTGATTTGAACAAATTCTTTGGTTATTTGATTTCACAATCTGATCTGCTTTCATCATATGTTTTCACAGAAGAATTGGTTTTATTCTTTTCTTTGGAAATTACAGGAATGAATTTTAAAAATGACACTATGGCTTTGACTGGGCTTTTTGGTATAATGACACTCACTGTCTTGTCTAAGCACTCCTTGATTTTAATTGGATGACCTAATTTAATTTTCTCTTTATTTGTTTCAATATAAACATCTGGTTTATTTTGAAGATTTGTAACTTGTTTTACTACTAATTTAGGTTCAATAGTTTTAGGTTTATTTTGCTCAGTGAGTGAGACAGACTCAGGCATGACAGTGTAATTGTCATTGTATGGTGAGGGACATGAATTATATCCAATCCCTGTCATATCATTGGGATCCTTTTGTGAATCTAGCATCTCTTGCAGCTTGATTGAAGACATTTGAAACTTTTCAAGTTTCACTTCAGTCACTGATTGCTCAGCTTTGGATTGAGCTAACTTTTCAATTAGCTGTTCATTTTCGGCTGCAAGAGTGTACTTTCTCCATGTAGTTTTTCAATGTCAGAGATGAGTGATTTGATTTGAATTTCAAAACTTTTCAGTTCTCTTTTAAGCATATCTGACTTTACCTTTTCTTCTTTAATCTTAGCACCCAATTTATGATTGTTTTCACGATAACCCCGCATTTCAGCAATGCATTTATCACTGCAAAGATGAGAGTTTACCTCAGATGGTATAGGTGTTGGGCCATTATTATTGTGAGCCATGAGTGCATGATTCTGGAATTGAGGCTTCACTTCCTCATCATACAGGCTCCAATCACAAACTCCATTTTGTCTGATGACAAGAGCATTTGAAGTAGGTTGGATGCTTCCATGAGCTTGATTAGTCAACTGAGGTTGACTTTGGTATGATTGTTGATGTTGGTTTTGATGATGATACTGATGTTGATTGTTGGATTAGAAGCTTGAGCCTGGTTGTGATGATGATTGGCCCTGAGAACTCCTTTGAAAACTGTTGTTGTTTCTTCTTGGAGCATTGCATTCTCTAGAGAAGTAGCCACTCATACCACAGTTGAAGCATTTGACCTTGGATTTTTCATATACAAGTTTGGTATTCTCATTGAGACTTAGCTTCCTTCCTTTCCTGAAAAACTTTTTTGGCCCTTATTGCTATCATAGCCATCTACCACTGTAGATCCATTTCTTTTACATCATCAGGATCCATTTCTTCTAGCTCTTCTTGGATTAGGTGAGCAGAAGTGAGTCTTCCTCCTAAGTAAGCTTCAAAACTAGCAACAAAGGCATTGTAAGTAGCCTTTTTCTCTTCTGACCTCTGGTCTTTAGGCATACTTAAAGGAGTGTTAGTAAACCCAGTTGGTTGTGATGAGGTTGATGGTTTGTTAGTTGATGGAGCAGCAATGAATCGAGTTGATTTCAATTGATCTCTGGATGAAAGGAAGTCATCCTCTTCAGTAATGAATGCATTTTCCACAGAATGAGTGTATGATGGAATTTGTATGCTTCAATGAATGGGGGTCCGCCAAGGTTTCTGCTCTTTTCATCTAGTTTAAGAGCTTCAATCTTTGCAATCATTATATCCAGAGTGGTACTTTCTAGATCGAGTGTGTTTTTCAGCATGGTCACATTTTGCTTCCAGCTTTCAGGGAGACTGTGCAGCATCTTCTTATTCAGCTCCTTTACTTTGTATGTAACCCCCATAATCTTAAGATCATTGACCAACTGCATAAACCTATGTAGTTTTTTTGAGATTGACTCCCCTTGGAGTGATGGAAGGTTTCATATTAATTGACCAACTTGTCTTTGTTGATTTTAGCTACTTCACTGCTGCCTTCACACATGATGAGCAGTGCATCCCACACAACCTTAGTTGTTCCATATTTCTCAAGTCTTTTGAGCACATCTATTTTCAAGGCTTGTGTGAGAGTGAAGTATGCTTTAAGGTCAATCTTTATCTTCTTGTAATCATCATCATCAAGAGTTAGATCTTCAATAGGTATTTTTGATGTTTTGTATAAAGCAGCTTGGTCAGCTGAGAGTGTCACAGGGATGTGAGGTCCTTTGCATATGGAAATCCAATAATCCAGATCTACATCTGTAATGTAATTCATAAACTTGATTTTCCATTGCTTATACTATGATTGTGTTTTAGTAGAGGAGGTTTAGGAGTATGTCCAAGTTCAGAAAAGTTATGTGAATCCATTATAATAAACTTGTTTTAGATTGTTGGAATAATAATTAGATTAATTTTTAAGTCCAAGTGGTTCAAAACAGTCTATATTTTCAGATCTGATGAACAGTAACAACTATTTTGTCAATAATCTGTCTGTAACTATTCTGTTGATTGTAATGTTTGAGGATTATGATATGTTCTTCTGTTTTTCGAGTAGACTATGATGTTCACATATATATTCTTCGGTTCAGTATGGATGAACAGTGACTAGATAGATGTTTCACAAGGATTTCAGCAAGAATACTTTTTAGAGGTAGATGAACACTCTAACAGCAACTCAATCACCAAATCAATCAAGTTTCAGTTCAGATCTGAGCAGATCTAAAGATGACCTGAGAGCCAAAAGCTCTGATACCAATTGATTGGGTGGGAGAATGATATTCTCAGTTGATGTGAATCAACTAGGATCGAATATAATGATTGAATCAGTGAGTAGATGGCGGAATCATATAAACACAGAACAATGAATGCTTGAATCACTCATAAATTCTTTTGTATTAATGGTGGAGAAAGGTTACAATGAATGCTAGGGTTTAGCAATAAACAGTAACAAGACACCTCTGAAGCATAAGACTATCAAAAATATTCTAATTGTCAAAAGTCTAGTCACCCACAAAAGTAGGATTTTCTATTCTATTTATAGGCTGACAAAATGCCTTTACAAAATGATTAAACTATCCCTGTACTATACATCAGGAAACTAGTCTAAGTCTTCATGTAAGGATTCCTATAAGTCTGATGCAGCCAAAACATCCAAAGTCTCTCTGCATGCATGCATGCACTAAAGAACATAAGTAGAAATGCTTCGGAAGTTTTACACCTTGCACTAGAAATATTCCAAGTGTAAAATCTTCCCAAGCCAAGACCAACATCTATTGAAGCCAAAAGTGAAGTCTTCCAAAGCTTCAAAGACAAAGTCTTTCGAAGCCAAAGAGTGAAGACATATTTCTTCCAAAGACGTTTAGAGGCATGCTTTTATCTGATATACTTTACCATAAAGCTGGACCATCTTTCCGCTGCAACTCTGTTTAGTCACCAACTTACATGAGTTGGTGAAAAGGTCCATGCTTTTGGTAACTGTCCATTGAGGTCTTGAGTCTGTGCTTTCTACTTTACGTACTTTTATCCTTTTTTGTAATATATTAGGATGTGAGCTATGGCATGTCATAGTCACTAGTCAAAACGCAATCTGTCTTTTGATTCTACATTTGATTTTATTGTCTAGTCTTATGTATCCAGCTGGCCTTCAAAGTATGTCCGGTTGTAGAATGTAGTATAAAGTATCTCAAGTACTTGTAACTTTCTATCTATGCTTTGTAACATTTGTAAAAGAACTTGAGAAGCAATATACAACATTCTTGAAAACCAAATACTTATGTTGTTTGATATCTGGTTCTGTCTCATTTTTACTTGTGTTCTTAGCATCTTTCACTTAAGTTAACCAGTTCCCTATTTGATCTGTTAAGTGTTCTAAGTAACTCTCCTCATTGTGTTGTTGTGTTGTAAGTGCATACCCTTCAAACGGTCCTGCATTTGGTATCAAAGCATTCCAGGCTCTTGATATAAGATCTCACAATCTTAAGATCCCTCACACACACAAAATACTTAACAACTCAAATGGCAGCTATTACCAAAGCTGATATGAAAACTGGAACTATGACAAAGTCTCCACTGATTACTCCTGAAGACTTTGTTACTTGGTGTCAAAGAATGGAAGGCTTCATCAAGTCTCAAGACTCCAGGATGTGGGACTCTGTTGTTGAAGGACCTTACATACCACGCACCACTTCTTCTACTGGTGGTGATGATTCCAAAGGCTGTGACTGATTACTCTAAGCAGACAGGAAGAGAATAGAGATTGATCAGAAAGCCATGACAGCCCTTCATATTGCTCTTCCAAACTCCATCTACAGAGGCTTCAAGAAGTGCAAAACTGCCAAGCAACTATGGGAAGCACTGAAGCTGATGTATGAGGGGTCCACTGAAGCAAAGGAGAACAATAAGGATCTCCTGAAGCAGCAGTTTGAAAACTTCACCTTCAAGGTAGGTGAAACCATGACTCAACAATACTTCAGGTATGTTGAGATTGTGGATACTCTAATGGATGTTGGAGTAACTCTTTAGAATAGGGACATTGTAATGAAGTTTATGTTCTCTCTTCCTAGACAATGGACATATTATTGTGTTGTTATCAAGAGGAGTGAGAACCTTAAGACTCTTACTCTCATAGAGTTGTATAGTATTCTTAGTGGCTACCAGATGGAGATGAACATGCAAAACTCATCTGGTAACTCCAGCAATCAACTGAGTTCAGCCCTCCATGTGGTTGAAAGGGAAATCATTGAACCACAATATCATCTTATATGCTACCCTGACAATTTACAAAAGGGCCCTTTCATCACCTTCCCAGAGACTCCAAGAGAAAGCTACACTCAAGGAAGTCCTTTCCAAGTGACAAGTTCTTCTCATGCCTTTGTCTCTGCTGATGAAACCATAGGCAACTTTCTTTTCACCCTTGAAGACTTGGACTGTATCCATCCAGATGATCTGGAGTACATGGAGATAGTTCAGCAGATGGCTCTTCTCACTCAGAGAGCCAGGAAGTTCTACAAGAGGACAGGGAGGAAGTTCCAAGCAATGCAGCCAGTGGAAAAATGGCCTGCATAAAAGCAATGTAAAGTGTTACAACTGTAACTAGATGGGACACTTTGCAAGGGAGTGTCAGGTACCAAGGACAAATGGTGGCCAAACAAAAATCAGACCAAACTACAATAACAAAGCTCCTCAGAATGAGAAGCCAAAGCAGCAAGCTGCAGTTGCTGTTGAAGAAGGAGGCTTTGACTGGACCTTTCTGGTAGAAGATGCATCTCCAAACCAAGCACTCATGGCAGACCATGATGAAGCCAAGGTATTGGAACATCTTTGTACTCCTGAATGTATTGGTAAAGTTAATATATACAGATCCTATAACTTAGAAATGAGATCTGATCTTGAGTCCTTAAATATCTTAAAAGCTGGTTTTAAGAGAGCTGAAAATAATTATAAACTAAAGATAGAGGACTTAGAGAAAACCATTTCAACTCTTAAACATGAGCACACAAACTACAAGACTCAGATCAAAGACTCATTACTAAGTTAACTGAATGCCAGGCTGAGCTTGTGATCAGCAAAGCCAAGGTAGAAAAATGTGTTCTTGAAGAAAAGACCTTCAAGAACATAATATCCTCATCCTTGCATGCAATAGTTTGTTATCAAAATAAGCAGGAACTAGGATCTTGTGAGATAGCTCCTCCACACACAATCTTGTCTGTAAGATCTCCTAGGTGTAGAACTTATGAAGATGAGCTTCCCCTCATAGACCCTTTGACTGAAGAGGATGAAGAGGAGATGGGGAAGAATGGCTCTAAGAAGAGTGAAGAAGAGCATTCTAAGACGGGTCACCATCCCTCTAAAGAGAGCAAAGCTGTTGGGATGACCAAGTCCAGGAGAAAGAACTTGATCAGGAAGGCCAAAAGAAAGTCCAAGAAGGCTCAAGAGATCAAGGCACCTTCAATTCTGCACAGAAATAAGTCTTCATCTCTGCAAGATTTAATGTGGTGAAGGCTGAAGACACCAACTTGAACTCCATCAACAAGAGTTCCAGTTCATGTCCAAATCATCCCATCATCAAGAAGAAGGCTGATCAGTTGTGCACCACTACTGTACAACCTGAACCATCCAGCTCCAAAGGTAGTTCTATCCCCACAAGAATTGCCACAACATCTGCAAAGATGAAGATGGAGAAGGAAAGTGATCAAGTTCAGCCTTGTTCATAAAGGAAATCTCCTAGAAGGAAGAAAATGGATTGTGTTATGTGTGGTTGTACTTCTCATCTTGCTAAGGATTGTTTTTACAATCTAAAGAGTACTCTCCACATGACCAAGAAAGAAACTTCTAAGAGTTTTGAGAAGAAGAAGCAAGCTTCAGAAGGAAAATCTCTTTCCTTTGGAAGCTCCAAAATGAAGAAGAAGACAAGTGGAAACTTGCCTTCGGAAAAAAATTTGGTCTCAGAAGAAATGAATACTTCCGAAGCACTAAAGCCTATTGCAGTGAAAGTAAGATCTTCCGAATGTCCAGTCATCAAAACTTCCGAAGTCAACAAAACTTCAAAGTATTCAAGGTCAAGTGTAAGCTTCCAAAGGTGGTGTGGAAGTCAAAGAAAGACCAAGTGGCTGAAAGTTCTTCATCAACATCAACAAATGATCCTTCTAGCATGACTATAGGATCAATTACTGTTGCATTTTCTTCAACTTCTTTTGATGAGCCCAAGACCAATGAGGCTTGGGTTTCCAAATGTAACTAACTATCTCTTTTGTGCAGGTTCAACTCAAGACAAATAGAAATGTATGGATCATTGATAGTGGCTGTTCTAGGCATATGACAGGCAATAGGTCACTACTCCAAAAATTTGAAAGAATTGATGGAGGACCAGTTGCTTTTGGAGGAGATACAAGAGGTTACATTACAAGAAGGGGCAAGGTCACAAATGGTAAGGTCAACATTGAGAAGGTAAACTTTGTCAAAGAGCTGGGTACAATCTTTTGAGTGTATCCTAATTTTGTGATCAAAGTCATAACATGCTCTTTACTAAGCATGAGGGCATTGTTCTCAGGCTCGGGGTGGTCATTCCTCATGAGCACATCCTGCTTAGAGCCCCCATTAAAAGGAACATGTACAAGATGGATTTGCAAGAAACATCTCCCTCAGGAGAAGTTTCATGTTTTCTATCTAAAGCAAATAATTATGAGTCTTTCCTCTGGCATAAAAGAATGTGCCATGTAAACTTTAAAAACATGAATAAATTAATTAAGAATGATTTAGTAACTGGAATACCAAAGAAAGAGTTTACAAGTGATGACCACTGTGACATATCTTAATTTTATTAACTTAGAAGTTAACTTTGTTAAATCTTAAAAAGGCCTTTTATGCCATTTTGAAACTTTTTGGTTTGTTATACTTAATAATTAATTTGGTGATAAACAAATTAATATAATAATAATAACATTATAAGTGTTATAATGTTTGCTTATTATTATAAAATTTAAGGTGTTAATAATCTTAAATAAAATAATAACTATTATTATTATTATAATAATGACACTAATAATAATAATATTAATGATAATAACATTAATAACAATAATAATCATAATAATAAGATTAATAATAATAATCATATTAAAAGTAATCTTGTAAAAAAATAGAAACAATATAAGTGTTATTATTTTAAAACTTGTATTTAACTAGCTTTAGCATAAAATAATAACATTTTAAAACTTCAGGGTCTAAAGTGTAAATTAGCTAAAACTAAAAACAAAACTTTAAGTTCTTGTTGTTAATTGTTGAAAACACAGGGACCATTTATGTAAATAAATAAAACCCATCCCAAACCCCCCATTTGAACCGAACTCCGGCAGTCAACGCCGGCGAAGCTCCGGCGGCATTCCGGCCACCCCAAACCTCAACAAAACGTCAAATTAAATGCAAATTAAAACGTTCTAACCTTTCGCGACCTTCACTCGAACCTGCTACCACATTTAATTTGGTTCTAATTGCTGTAATGAACATCCAAACATGAAACCGAAACCATCTTTAAGAGATCCAATCGGTTTCGAGTTCGATCATTGAGGATTGGTTCAAACAATGCACCATAAACGTAGACAAAGCTGTTATGATTCTAAACATCGATTCAATTGATCATGTAACTGATTAATCAATTATCAATTTGTATCAAAACATCCGAACCTTACACTGAAATCGGTTGAACTCAATCGAACTAATCGGGTCTATATAACGAGTGGAGATCATCAAAAACGAACCTTTTAAAGTTTCTGTAAACATCAAATCCGCTTATAAAACGCACACCTCCCCATTGATCATCATCTTTCGTCTTCGACCTGCATCTAGTCGAGAACCATGGGTGAAGCACTCTCACACAAAATTGGTTGAGGGCTTTGACATATCAACACCATCCGAAGCATTCTGCAAAGTTAATTTGATTATTGTCAACGTTTGCACCCTGAAGCGCATCCATGCAGTCGCAACTCGAATGTAAACTCGAGAGCATCAATTCGAACTCAACAACGTAAGTTTCGTACATCATTATACTCGGTTTAACGTGGGGAAACAAAGCCCTAACATCAATTTTATTATCATAATCATCTGGATGTTCAATTTGGATCAAAATCATACTAGGGTTCTTGGGTTTTCTGGGTTATTTGATTAATGTTTTTAAGAATTAAAAACCATTAACTTGGCAGGCATAGGCGCCCCGCCTAATGGTAAACGCACACCTTGTCAACCTTGAGTTCCCGGGTTCGAACCCGGGCACCTCCATTTATTTTTTTTAAACCTTTTTAATTACAAATTAAATTACAAAAAAATATAATTAATATAAAAATCATTTTTGATAATTAATATAATGATTTTTAGACACTAAAATATTTTCTGCAATTTTTCTAATTTAAATATATTCATAAAAGTATAATTAATATATTATAAAATGGATTTAAAATGGATTCAAAATGATGGTTTAAATTAATAAATTATCATTGATCCAAACGTTACTTTTAAAAACATAATTATCTCTAATGTTTATCTAACTTTTATATTTAAATTGTCTTCTTTTAAAATAATTAAGTAATTATTAGACTTGAAACAATAAATCTTTATAATATTAATAGGCATTATATTAATTAAAGTTTTATCATGATAATTGTAGAAATTATATATATTATAATTTCACAAATTATTTACAAATATTATTCTTCTTATAAAATATATTAACTAAAGGTTTAGATTAATAATTTGTTATTAATCAAAATGTTATTCCAACTAATTTTAAAGCTTTATTTATATTGAACCTTATCAAAATTTATACTTATATTCATTTCTTTAATACTCAAATATACATATATAGTTCTTTTAATTGAATCAAAACATAAATAATTGCATTATAAACTTATTACTTATTAAAAACCCCCATGATTCTATCAAAACTCTAATCCTTGTTTGAACGTTAATCTTATTATTAACCTTAAACTTGTAATATATATGTTAGGTGCTTTGTGATGGATACTTTGGATTATCTTTTGACTTTATTTATATATCATCTTGTAATGCATATATCCATGTGAATATTTCCATACCTCTTTTTGCTTATTTTCACACTTTGGGGTGAAACATGTTAACTTATTATCATTGCACTTGTAAACTTATTTGAGACTTGTAATCTTTATGGCAATTCATCATGCAAAGTTGTGGTTAGTTGAACTTTTGTGGTTACAATGTTATGGCGTTATATGTACAATCATTAACTATTGCTAGCCCAGCGAAGTCATAGATCTATGGGCCAGACAAGCCTGCTTTGGTTGATCCAAGTACACTAAGCTGATCGTATAATCTTGTAAACGTTTGAGACTTGTAAAACTTTGTCGAGGTTTGATTGTTGCATTGTTCATAACATCGCTAATCACTTTATTCACTAACTTATGACTTGAATTGCCATCTTTTATATAATCTATGTATTGAAAACTATGGAATGCTCACTAACATTTTTATGTTGACCTTTTATTTTTAACATGTTTCAGGTATACCTCAAGTTTGTGTTCTACTCTTTGAAGCTTATTACATCTAGGATTGGACCTAGAGATAAAATGGATGATCATGTTATTTGTAGCTTTTGTACATGATGTATTCTTTGTTGAAACTTTTGCTTGTAATGTTACTATTGAAACTTATGAATAATATATTTGGAATTAATAAATAGCGTTATGTGGCTTTGAACAATCGTAACCCTCACATCTCGACGTTTCCGCCGTCAAGGTTGGGGTGTGACAGATTGGTATCAGAGCCCATAACTATAGGGATTTTGGTTATTAGAAATGGTGACCTAGACTATAGTTGCATGAACCACATAGAAAGATCCTTATACCTTTGTGCTTACATGTTGTTTGCATGCTACATAATGCTATGCCTTTTGTGCAACTTGATGCCTTAGCTTAGGATTGCCTTATGTATGCTTAAACTTAGTTACTTGTCTCCCTAAACTTAACTTTGACTCTTTGACCCTCCCCGACAAATGAACTTCCTAAACCTATTCTCAACGACATGTGGAATCTACACTTATCATCTGGGTTCAATTCCTTAGACTCTATGTCTAATCTATGAAAATCCCATCAAGGTTTTGATTCCATGAACCAAAGAAATTTGTGTGACACATAGACACCTATATTCTGGATTTCCAGGCAAAAGGCCTTCGGGCTAAGGCAAGCATATCGTATAAATCTCATTGCGAGACTAGTTATGCTTACCTGAGGATTTCTGGGATGAGTGATAAACTGTGGTCAACATACACAAGTCTCTAAGGCAAATGGGTCAATTAACCTTGACGTGTCAACGATTCCAAATGGTAATGCGTTACCAAATGGAACCATCCTCTTTGTATCTTAAAAATATTTGATTCCTTGAACTGGTATCTCTTCATTCTTATCATACATAATGTTCCTGTTAATATTGAACCTATCCTACATTTCAACTCTTACGTTTAAACACCGTTACACGTTGAGCATTTCATACAACTATTTCTATACCTTGACCAATGTGTACATGACTCTTAACATATCCATAGATATTGGGAATCTAAACCGAATGGTCATCAAAAACATTAAACCGTTACTTATGGTTCTCAAGTCTTCTTAAGGAGGTGTCCTATAAATAAGAACATGCAATGCTATAGGTGGAATTCCTACATCTCGGGATACTTTGTCTAGGCAAAGTGTAAATGGTGATTTGACTCGATCATTGAATCCATTTACTTGACTCGAAACCCTTGAGATGAGTGATCGCTTATAAGTACGCATGTCTTTAATAAGGTTATGGCTGATCTCATATCTTGAGAAGTCCATGTATTCCCTTCGATTGTGAATCGAATGTTCACATCTCATTATGATGTCGAATCATTCTTGTCCTTGATTTTGCCTTCTTGATTTAAATTATTCAAGATTTGAACACCATCATAACAAATTCTGCTATCTCGAACTTTGATCTTAAGCTTGTAAGCATGATTTTTCCTTTTGTTACATTGATGTAACTTGAAATTTCCGAATTTTTAATTGATATTATTTTCCTTTCGTCGTTAAGTCAAACTCCGTACCGTCTGCACCGTGAGAGATGCAAGTGTTTGCAAGCCAACCTATGACTAAGAACACTCGTATCTCCTAAATGATTCTAACTCATCAAAACAGGGGTGATTCCCTTACTTTGATGATTCTCTATTCGTTTCGATAAATGGTTTCCAATTGTGATTTATAAAATTTCATCCTCTGGATCGGGGTGATTTCCTTATCCCGAGGATTGACTTCAATTATTTTCTTTGGAATGGCATTTCACAAATGACATGATCTCACCAAAATAGGATTGAAACCCGTACTTTGGTGACAAATGTCAATCTTCGATTGTTTTCTTGCTATTATGAAATTCAATCATCAAGATAGGTGTGAATTCCATACCTTGATGATAATATCATCTTTATGAATTGTGTTTGTTCAATTGAGACGACTTCATCAAAGTAGAAGTGAATTCTGGATTTTGATGAAGAAGTTCATCTTGTTATATTTTGTTTTTGTAAAACTTCACCGTTAAGATAGGAGTGATTTCCCTTACCTTAATGGTGAGTTGCCTCGTCTTATTTCTGTGGATCCTCAACAAGGAGTTGGGATCGAACTTTTTGATTGGTAAGTTAGTGGTCATACCTTGGGAATACACCATCAAGTTAGGAGTGAAAACCACACCTTGATGACTATTCTCATTTCTTGATCTTCAACTTACCAAGGTTGTAATCAAGTGGCGAGGAGCATGGAGTAACTTGAAGGGTGAAACAATGTTAATGTTTCGACCTATCAAGACAAAGCATGATCTCTGAACTTGAAAGGAGACTCGATCGCTCTAGGTTGATTTTGATTCCGAGCTTGGAGCAATTGAATTCTTAAATCGATTTCCTTCCCTTTATCTTCATGTTTTGACTCGATCTAGCTACATCGAACCATTTATTTCTTATTTATCAACTTTCATTTTGAGTTATCATCAACACATGATTGTGTGATGGTAGCCTTCTTAAACAATCTTTATGCTAAATAAAGGCATTATCAACTTGTGTTCATGTCTTTCTAACTTTCTCAGATGTGCTTATGGGTTTGATGAACTGTGTATGCAAACTGTACTTGGAAACTTGCTACCTTGCAAAACATGTTTACAAATACTTTTCTTAATGTTTGCGTCATTTCTTGAATCGCTTTTGAACCCTTAACCTTGAAAATCATTGAAATTTTATCTTGGTTTTGAACAACAAGACTTGTTATTATCCTCATTACGATGTGGATATAAAGGTTCATAAAATTTCGTAATTTGTAGTCATGGGTTTGGCATAAAAGAAAAGGCATAACTTGGCATGTGTCCAAGTGTCTTACCTTCACATATGACAAAACCTAACCCCCATGTTCCCGGGAATTTCCTGCTCAATTTCTCATCACCGAATGTCTCTTATTTTGGATGTCATACTGAAAATTGGTGCATTATAGACCAATTGACTAATCTCATATTGACTTAAGTGAGATAATGGGTCGATAAATTGACTTGTATCTAACTCAAGAATTCGTATACCGTAGTATGGCGTTAAAACATCGATCGTTATTTTGGAGGACCGATTCATTTTCTGCTTTTAATAATGTTCCTAACCATCGTCGTGAACTTATTCCAAAGTCTTCGCATATCGTATTATTCTTAGACCGATGATTGGTCAAAGGAGTAATACATATTCACAAGTTGTGCGTTAAGATCGTTTCGTTATATATAGTGACGTTTGGGATTCTTAAACTCTATTGGTCAAACTTTCCTACAATTGATGATCTTTATTGATTTCGAAAACATCACTACATTCTAGACGTTATGGCTTATAAGTCTAACATACCACGGGTAACTCGTCATCGTTTTCTAACGTTTCATATGCCAAATTTCAAAGCGTCTCGTATTTCACTGGAAGAATTCAAATTGGCATGCATTATATCAAGAGACTTGTAAGATTCCATGAAGTGAAACATCTCATCTGTAATCAAACGTCTATCACTGGCCGTTGTACACTTACCTTTCATTATAATTCCTTTGTTCATCTAAGTTCATTTTTAATTTCGGGACGAAATTTTTTTAAGTTGGGGAGACTGTGACATCTCTTAATTTTGTTAACTTAGAAGTTAACTTTGTTAAATCTTAAAAGGGTCTTTTATGCCATTTTGAAACTTTGGGGTTTATTATACTTAATAATTAATTTGGTGATTAACAAATTAATATAATAATAATAACATTATAAGTGTTATAATGTTTGCTTACTATTATAAAATTTAAGGTGTTAATAATCTTAAATAAAATAATAACTATTATTATTATTATTATAATAATGACACTAATAATAATAATATTAATGATAATAATATTAATAACAATAATAATCATAATAATAAGATTAAAAATAATAATCATATTAAAAGTAATCTTGTAAAAAAATAGAAACAATATAAGTGTTATTATTTTAAAACTTGTATTTAACTAGCTTTAGCATAAAATAATAACATTTTAAAACTTCAGGGTCTAAAGTGTAAATTAGCTAAAACTAAAAACAAAACTTTAAGTTCTTGTTGTTAATTGTTGAAAACGCAGGGACGATTTATGTAAATAAATAAAACCCAACCCAAACCCCCCATTTGAACCGAACTCCGGCAGTCAACGCCGGCGAAGCTCCGGCGGCATTCCAGCCACCCCAAACCTCAACAAAACGTCAAAGTAAATGCAAATTAAAACGTTCTAACCTTTCGCGACCTTCACTCGAACCTGCTACCACATTTAATTTGGTTCTAATTGCTGTAATGAACATCCAAACATGAAACCGAAACCATCTTTAAGAGATCCAATCGGTTTCGAGTTCGATCATTGAGGATTGGTTCAAACAATGCACCATAAACGTAGACAAAGCTGTTATGATTCTAAACATCGATTCAATTGATCATGTAACTGATTAATCAATTATCAATTTGTATCAAAACATCCGAACCTTACACTGAAATCGGTTGAACTCAATCGAACTAATCGGGTCTATATAACGAGTGGAGATCATCAAAAACGAACCTTTTAAAGTTTCTGTAAACATCAAATCCGCTTATAAAACGCACACCTCCCCATCGATCATCATCTTTCGTCTTCGACCTGCATCTAGTCGAGAACCATGGGTGAAGCACTCTCACACAAAATTGGTTGAGGGCTTTGACATATCAACACCATCCGAAGCATTCTGCAAAGTTAATTTGATTATTGTCAACGTTTGCACCCTGAAGCGCATCCATGCAGTCGCAACTCGAATGTAAACTCGAGAGCATCAATTCGAACTCAACAACGTAAGTTTCGTACATCATTATACTCGGTTTAACGTGGGGAAACAAAGCCCTAACATCAATTTTATTATCATAATCATCTGGATGTTCAATTTGGATCAAAATCATACTAGGGTTCTTGGGTTTTCTGGGTTATTTGATTAATGTTTTTAAGAATTAAAAACCATTAACTTGGCAGGCATAGGCGCCCCGCCTAATGGTAAACGCACACCTTGTCAACCTTGAGTTCCCGGGTTCGAACCCGGGCACCTCCATTTATTTTTTTTAAACCTTTTTAATTACAAATTAAATTACAAAAAAATATAATTAATATAAAAATCATTTTTGATAATTAATATAATGATTTTTAGACACTAAAATATTTTCTGCAATTTTTCTAATTTAAATATATTCATAAAAGTATAATTAATATATTATAAAATAGATTTAAAATGGATTCAAAATGATGGTTTAAATTAATAAATTATCATTGATCCAAACGTTACTTTTAAAAACATAATTATCTCTAATGTTTATCTAACTTTTATATTTAAATTGTCTTCTTTTAAAATAATTAAGTAATTATTAGACTTGAAACAATAAATCTTTATAATATTAATAGGCATTATATTAATTAAAGTTTTATCATGATAATTGTAGAAATTATATATATTATAATTTCACAAATTATTTACAAATATTATTCTTCTTATAAAATATATTAACTAAAGGTTTAGATTAATAATTTGTTATTAATCAAAATGTTATTTCAACTAATTTTAAAGCTTTATTTATATTGAACCTTATCAAAATTTATACTTAAATTCATTTCTTTAATACTCAAATATACATATATAGTTCTTTTAATTGAATCAAAACATAAATAATTGCATTATAAACTTATTACTTATTAAAAACCCCCATGATTCTATCAAAACTCTAATCCTTGTTTGAACGTTAATCTTATTATTAACCTTAAGCTTGTAATATATATGTTAGGTGCTTTGTGATGGATACTTTGGATTATCTTTTGACTTTATTTATATATCATCTTGTAATGCATATATCCATGTGAATATTTCCATACCTCTTTTTGCTTATTTTCACACTTTGGGGTGAAACATGTTAACTTATTATCATTGCACTTGTAAACTTATTTGAGACTTGTAATCTTTATGGCAATTCATCATGCAAAGTTGTGGTTAGTTGAACTTTTGTGGTTACAATGTTATGGCGTTATATGTACAATCATTAACTATTGCTAGCCCAGCGAAGTCATAGATCTATGGGCCAGACAAGCCTGCTTTGGTTGATCCAAGTACACTTAGTTGATCGTATAATCTTGTAAACGTTTGAGACTTGTAAAACTTTGTCGAGGTTTGATTGTTGCATTGTTCATAACATCCCTAATCACTTTATTCACTAACTTATGACTTGAATTGCCATCTTTTATATAATCTATGTATTGAAAACTATGGAATGCTCACCAACATTTTTATGTTGACCTTTTATTTTTAACATGTTTCAGGTATACCTCAAGTTTGTGTTCTACTCTTTGAAGCTTATTACATCTAGGATTGGACCTAGAGATAAAATGGATGATCATGTTATTTGTAGCTTTTGTACGTGATGTATTCTTTGTTGAAACTTTTGCTTGTAATGTTACTATTGAAACTTATGAATAATATATTTGGAATTAATAAATAGCGTTATGTGGCTTTGAACAATCGTAACCCTCACATCTCGACGTTTCCGCCGTCAAGGTTGGGGTGTGACAGATTGGTATCAGAGCCCATAACTATAGGGATTTTGGTTATTAGAAATGGTGACCTAGACTATAGTTGCATGAACCACATAGAAAGATCCTTATACCTTTGTGCTTACATGTTGTTTGCATGCTACATAATGCTATGCCTTTTGTGCAACTTGATGCCTTAGCTTAGGATTGCCTTATGTATGCTTAAACTTAGTTACTTGTCTCCCTAAACTTAACTTTGACTCTTTGACCCTCCCCGACAAATGAACTTCCTAAACCTATTCTCAACGACATGTGGAATCTACACTTATCATCTGGGTTCAATTCCTTAGACTCTATGTCTAATCTATGAAAATCCCATCAAGGTTTTGATTCCATGAACCAAAGAAATTTGTGTGACACATAGACACCTATATTCTGGATTTCCAGGCAAAAGGCCTTCGGGCTAAGGCAAGCATATTGTATAAATCTCATTGCGAGACTAGTTATGCTTACCTGAGGATTTCTGGGATGAGTGATAAACTGTGGTCAACATACACAAGTCTCTAAGGCAAATGGGTCAATTAACCTTGACGTGTCAACGATTCCAAATGGTAATGCGTTACCAAATGGAACCATCCTCTTTGTATCTTAAAAATATTTGATTCCTTGAATTGGTATCTCTTCATTCTTATCATACATAATGTTCCTGTTAATATTGAACCTATCCTACATTTCAACTCTTACGTTTAAACACCGTTACACGTTGAGCATTTCATACAACTATTTCTATACCTTGACCAATGTGTACATGACTCTTAACATATCCATAGATATTGGGAATCTAAACCGAATGGTCATCAAAAACATTAAACCGTTACTTATGGTTCTCAAGTCTTCTTAAGGAGGTGTCCTATAAATAAGAACATGCAATGCTATAGGTGGAATTCCTACATCTCGGGATACTTTGTCTAGGCAAAGTGTAAATGGTGATTTGACTCGATCATTGAATCCATTTACTTGACTCGAAACCCTTGAGATGAGTGATCGCTTATAAGTACGCATGTCTTTAATAAGGTTATGGCTGATCTCATATCTTGAGAAGTCCATGTATTCCCTTCGATTGTGAATCGAATGTTCACATCTCATTATGATGTCGAATCATTCTTGTCCTTGATTTTGCCTTCTTGATTTAAATTATTCAAGATTTGAACACCATCATAACAAATTCTGCTATCTCGAACTTTGATCTTAAGCTTGTAAGCATGATTTTTCCTTTTGTTACATTGATGTAACTTGAAATTTCCGAATTTTTAATTGATATTATTTTCCTTTCGTCGTTAAGTCAAACTCCGTACCGTCTGCACCGTGAGAGATGCAAGTGTTTGCAAGCCAACCTATGACTAAGAACACTCGTATCTCCTAAATGATTCTAACTCATCAAAACAGGGGTGATTCCCTTACTTTGATGATTCTCTATTCGTTTCGATAAATGGTTTCCAATTGTGATTTATAAAATTTCATCCTCTGGATCGGGGTGATTTCCTTATCTCGAGGATTGACTTCAATTATTTTCTTTGGAATGGCATTTCACAAATGACATGATCTCACCAAAATAGGATTGAAACCCGTACTTTGGTGACAAATGTCAATCTTCGATTGTTTTCTTGCTATTATGAAATTCAATCATCAAGATAGGTGTGAATTCCATACCTTGATGATAATATCATCTTTATGAATTGTGTTTGTTCAATTGAGACGACTTCATCAAAGTAGAAGTGAATTCTGGATTTTGATGAAGAAGTTCATCTTGTTATATTTTGTTTTTGTAAAACTTCACCGTTAAGATAGGAGTGATTTCCCTTACCTTAATGGTGAGTTGCCTCGTCTTATTTCTGTGGATCCTCAACAAGGAGTTGGGATCGAACTTTTTGATTGGTAAGTTAGTGGTCATACCTTGGGAATACACCATCAAGTTAGGAGTGAAAACCACACCTTGATGACTATTCTCATTTCTTGATCTTCAACTTACCAAGGTTGTAATCAAGTGGCGAGGAGCATGGAGTAACTTGAAGGGTGAAACAATGTTAATGTTTCGACCTATCAAGACAAAGCATGATCTCTGAACTTGAAAGGAGACTCGATCGCTCTAGGTTGATTTTGATTCCGAGCTTGGAGCAATTGAATTCTTAAATCGATTTCCTTCCCTTTATCTTCATGTTTTGACTCGATCTAGCTACATCGAACCATTTATTTCTTATTTATCAACTTTCATTTTGAGTTATCATCAACACATGATTGTGTGATGGTAGCCTTCTTAAACAATCTTTATGCTAAATAAAGGCATTATCAACTTGTGTTCATGTCTTTCTAACTTTCTCAGATGTGCTTATGGGTTTGATGAACTGTGTATGCAAACTGTACTTGGAAACTTGCTACCTTGCAAAACATGTTTACAAATACTTTTCTTAATGTTTGCGTCATTTCTTGAATCGCTTTTGAACCCTTAACCTTGAAAATCATTGAAATTTTATCTTGGTTTTGAACAACAAGACTTGTTATTATCCTCATTACGATGTGGATATAAAGGTTCATAAAATTTCGTAATTTGTAGTCATGGGTTTGGCATAAAAGAAAAGGCATAACTTGGCATGTGTCCAAGTGTCTTACCTTCACATATGACAAAACCTAACCCCCATGTTCCCGGGAATTTCCTGCTCAATTTCTCATCACCGAATGTCTCTTATTTTGGATGTCATACTGAAAATTGGTGCATTATAGACCAATTGACTAATCTCATATTGACTTATGTGAGATAATGGGTCGATAAATTGACTTGTATCTAACTCAAGAATTCGTATACCGTAGTATGGCGTTAAAACATCGATCGTTATTTTGGAGGACCGATTCATTTTCTGCTTTTAATAATGTTCCTAACCATCGTCGTGAACTTATTCCAAAGTCTTCGCATATCGTATTATTCTTAGACCGATGATTGGTCAAAGGAGTAATACATATTCACAAGTTGTGCGTTAAGATCGTTTCGTTATATATAGTGACGTTTGGGATTCTTAAACTCTATTGGTCAAACTTTCCTACAATTGATGATCTTTATTGATTTCGAAAACATCACTACATTCTAGACGTTATGGCTTATAAGTCTAACATACCACGGGTAACTCGTCATCGTTTTCTAACGTTTCATATGCCAAATTTCAAAGCGTCTCGTATTTCACTGGAAGAATTCAAATTGGCATGCATTATATCAAGAGACTTGTAAGATTCCATGAAGTGAAACATCTCATCTGTAATCAAACGTCTATCACTGGCCGTTGTACACTTACCTTTCATTATAATTCCTTTGTTCATCTAAGTTCATTTTTAATTTCGGGACGAAATTATTTTAAGTTGGGGAGACTGTGACATCTCTTAATTTTGTTAACTTAGAAGTTAACTTTGTTAAATCTTAAAAGGGTCTTTTATGCCATTTTGAAACTTTGGGGTTTATTATACTTAATAATTAATTTGGTGATTAACAAATTAATATAATAATAATAACATTATAAGTGTTATAATGTTTGCTTACTATTATAAAATTTAAGGTGTTAATAATCTTAAATAAAATAATAACTATTATTATTATTATTATAATAATGACCATAATAATAATAATATTAATGATAATAATATTAATAACAATAATAATCATAATAATAAGATTAAAAATAATAATCATATTAAAAGTAATCTTGTAAAAAAATAGAAACAATATAAGTGTTATTATTTTAAAACTTGTATTTAACTAGCTTTAGCATAAAATAATAACATTTTAAAACTTCAGGGTCTAAAGTGTAAATTAGCTAAAACTAAAAACAAAACTTTAAGTTCTTGTTGTTAATTGTTGAAAACGCAGGGACGATTTATGTAAATAAATAAAACCCAACCCAAACCCCCCATTTGAACCGAACTCCGGCAGTCAACGCCGGCGAAGCTCCGGCGGCATCCCAGCCACCCCAAACCTCAACAAAACGTCAAAGTAAATGCAAATTAAAACGTTCTAACCTTTCGCGACCTTCACACGAACCTGCTACCACATTTAATTTGGTTCTAATTGCTGTAATGAACATCCAAACATGAAACCAAAACCATCTTTAAGAGATCCAATCGGTTTCGAGTTCGATCATTGAGGATTGGTTCAAACAATGCACCATAAACGTAGACAAAGCTGTTATGATTCTAAACATCGATTCAATTGATCATGTAACTGATTAATCAATTATCAATTTGTATCAAAACATCCGAACCTTACACTGAAATCGGTTGAACTCAATCGAACTAATCGGGTCTATATAACGAGTGGAGATCATCAAAAACGAACCTTTTAAAGTTTCTGTAAACATCAAATCCGCTTATAAAACGCACACCTCCCCATCGATCATCATCTTTCGTCTTCGACCTGCATCTAGTCGAGAACCATGGGTGAAGCACTCTCACACAAAATTGGTTGAGGGCTTTGACATATCAACACCATCCGAAGCATTCTGCAAAGTTAATTTGATTATTGTCAACGTTTGCACCCTGAAGCGCATCCATGCAGTCGCAACTCGAATGTAAACTCGAGAGCATCAATTCGAACTCAACAACGTAAGTTTCGTACATCATTATACTCGGTTTAACGTGGGGAAACAAAGCCCTAACATCAATTTTATTATCATAATCATCTGGATGTTCAATTTGGATCAAAATCATACTAGGGTTCTTGGGTTTTCTGGGTTATTTGATTAATGTTTTTAAGAATTAAAAACCATTAACTTGGCAGGCATAGGCGCCCCGCCTAATGGTAAACGCACACCTTGTCAACCTTGAGTTCCCGGGTTCGAACCCGGGCACCTCCATTTATTTTTTTTAAACCTTTTTAATTACAAATTAAATTACAAAAAATATAATTAATATAAAAATCATTTTTGATAATTAATATAATGATTTTTAGACACTAAAATATTTTCTGCAATTTTTCTAATTTAAATATATTCATAAAAGTATAATTAATATATTATAAAATGGATTTAAAATGGATTCAAAATGATGGTTTAAATTAATAAATTATCATTGATCCAAACGTTACTTTTAAAAACATAATTATCTCTAATGTTTATCTAACTTTTATATTTAAATTGTCTTCTTTTAAAATAATTAAGTAATTATTAGACTTGAAACAATAAATCTTTATAATATTAATAGGCATTATATTAATTAAAGTTTTATCATGATAATTGTAGAAATTATATATATTATAATTTCACAAATTATTTACAAATATTATTCTTCTTATAAAATATATTAACTAAAGGTTTAGATTAATAATTTGTTATTAATCAAAATGTTATTCCAACTAATTTTAAAGCTTTATTTATATTGAACCTTATCAAAATTTATACTTAAATTCATTTCTTTAATACTCAAATATACATATATAGTTCTTTTAATTGAATCAAAACATAAATAATTGCATTATAAACTTATTACTTATTAAAAACCCCCATGATTCTATCAAAACTCTAATCCTTGTTTGAACGTTAATCTTATTATTAACCTTAAGCTTGTAATATATATGTTAGGTGCTTTGTGATGGATACTTTGGATTATCTTTTGACTTTATTTATATATCATCTTGTAATGCATATATCCATGTGAATATTTCCATACCTCTTTTTGCTTATTTTCACACTTTGGGGTGAAACATGTTAACTTATTATCATTGCACTTGTAAACTTATTTGAGACTTGTAATCTTTATGGCAATTCATCATGCAAAGTTGTGGTTAGTTGAACTTTTGTGGTTACAATGTTATGGCGTTATATGTACAATCATTAACTATTGCTAGCCCAGCGAAGTCATAGATCTATGGGCCAAACAAGCCTGCTTTGGTTGATCCAAGTACACTTAGCTGATCGTATAATCTTGTAAACGTTTGAGACTTGTAAAACTTTGTCGAGGTTTGATTGTTGCATTGTTCATAACATCCCTAATCACTTTATTCACTAACTTATGACTTGAATTGCCATCTTTTATATAATCTATGTATTGAAAACTATGGAATGCTCACCAACATTTTTATGTTGACCTTTTATTTTTAACATGTTTCAGGTATACCTCAAGTTTGTGTTCTACTCTTTGAAGCTTATTACATCTAGGATTGGACCTAGAGATAAAATGGATGATCATGTTATTTGTAGCTTTTGTACATGATGTATTCTTTGTTGAAACTTTTGCTTGTAATGTTACTATTGAAACTTATGAATAATATATTTGGAATTAATAAATAGCGTTATGTGGCTTTGAACAATCGTAACCCTCACATCTCGACGTTTCCGCCGTCAAGGTTGGGGTGTGACAGATTGGTATCAGAGCCCATAACTATAGGGATTTTGGTTATTAGAAATGGTGACCTAGACTATAGTTGCATGAACCACATAGAAAGATCCTTATACCTTTATGCTTACATGTTGTTTGCATGCTACATAATGCTATGCCTTTTGTGCAACTTGATGCCTTAGCTTAGGATTGCCTTATGTATGCTTAAACTTAGTTACTTGTCTCCCTAAACTTAACTTTGACTCTTTGACCCTCCCCGACAAATGAACTTCCTAAACCTATTCTCAACGACATGTGGAATCTACACTTATCATCTGGGTTCAATTCCTTAGACTCTATGTCTAATCTATGAAAATCCCATCAAGGTTTTGATTCCATGAACCAAAGAAATTTGTGTGACACATAGACACCTATATTCTGGATTTCCAGGCAAAAGGCCTTCGGGCTAAGGCAAGCATATTGTATAAATCTCATTGCGAGACTAGTTATGCTTACCTGAGGATTTCTGGGATGAGTGATAAACTGTGGTCAACATACACAAGTCTCTAAGGCAAATGGGTCAATTAACCTTGACGTGTCAACGATTCCAAATGGTAATGCGTTACCAAATGGAACCATCCTCTTTGTATCTTAAAAATATTTGATTCCTTGAACTGGTATCTCTTCATTCTTATCATACATAATGTTCCTGTCAATATTGAACCTATCCTACATTTCAACTCTTACGTTTAAACACCGTTGCACGTTGAGCATTTCATACAACTATTTCTATACCTTGACCAATGTGTACATGACTCTTAACATATCCATAGATATTGGGAATCTAAACCGAATGGTCATCAAAAACATTAAACCGTTACTTATGGTTCTCAAGTCTTCTTAAGGAGGTGTCCTATAAATAAGAACATGCAATGCTATAGGTGGAATTCCTACATCTCGGGATACTTTGTCTAGGCAAAGTGTAAATGGTGATTTGACTCGATCATTGAATCCATTTACTTGACTCGAAACCCTTGAGATGAGTGATCGCTTATAAGTACGCATGTCTTTAATAAGGTTATGGCTGATCTCATATCTTGAGAAGTCCATGTATTCCCTTCGATTGTGAATCGAATGTTCACATCTCATTATGATGTCGAATCATTCTTGTCCTTGATTTTGCCTTCTTGATTTAAATTATTCAAGATTTGAACACCATCATAACAAATTCTGCTATCTCGAACTTTGATCTTAAGCTTGTAAGCATGATTTTTCCTTTTGTTACATTGATGTAACTTGAAATTTCCGAATTTTTAATTGATATTATTTTCCTTTCGTCGTTAAGTCAAACTCCGTACCGTCTGCACCGTGAGAGATGCAAGTGTTTGCAAGCCAACCTATGACTAAGAACACTCGTATCTCCTAAATGATTCTAACTCATCAAAACAGGGGTGATTCCCTTACTTTGATGATTCTCTATTCGTTTCGATAAATGGTTTCCAATTGTGATTTATAAAATTTCATCCTCTGGATCGGGGTGATTTCCTTATCCCGAGGATTGATTTCAATTATTTTCTTTGGAATGGCATTTCACAAATGACATGATCTCACCAAAATAGGATTGAAACCCGTACTTTGGTGACAAATGTCAATCTTCGATTGTTTTCTTGCTATTATGAAATTCAATCATCAAGATAGGTGTGAATTCCATACCTTGATGATAATATCATCTTTATGAATTGTGTTTGTTCAATTGAGACGACTTCATCAAAGTAGAAGTGAATTCTGGATTTTGATGAAGAAGTTCATCTTGTTATATTTTGTTTTTGTAAAACTTCACCGTTAAGATAGGAGTGATTTCCCTTACCTTAATGGTGAGTTGCCTCGTCTTATTTCTGTGGATCCTCAACAAGGAGTTGGGATCGAACTTTTTGATTGGTAAGTTAGTGGTCATACCTTGGGAATACACCATCAAGTTAGGAGTGAAAACCACACCTTGATGACTATTCTCATTTCTTGATCTTCAACTTACCAAGGTTGTAATCAAGTGGCGAGGAGCATGGAGTAACTTGAAGGGTGAAACAATGTTAATGTTTCGACCTATCAAGACAAAGCATGATCTCTGAACTTGAAAGTAGACTCGATCGCTCTAGGTTGATTTTGATTCCGAGCTTGGAGCAATTGAATTCTTAAATCGATTTCCTTCCCTTTATCTTCATGTTTTGACTCGATCTAGCTACATCGAACCATTTATTTCTTATTTATCAACTTTCATTTTGAGTTATCATCAACACATGATTGTGTGATGGTAGCCTTCTTAAACAATCTTTATGCTAAATAAAGGCATTATCAACTTGTGTTCATGTCTTTCTAACTTTCTCAGATGTGCTTATGGGTTTGATGAACTGTGTATGCAAATTGTACTTGGAAACTTGCTACCTTGCAAAACATGTTTACAAATACTTTTCTTAATGTTTGCGTCATTTCTTGAATCGCTTTTGAACCCTTAACCTTGAAAATCATTGAAATTTTATCTTGGTTTTGAACAACAAGACTTGTTATTATCCTCATTACGATGTGGATATAAAGGTTCATAAAATTTCGTAATTTGTAGTCATGGGTTTGGCATAAAAGAAAAGGCATAACTTGCCATGTGTCCAAGTGTCTTACCTTCACATATGACAAAACCTAACCCCCATGTTCCCGGGAATTTCCTGCTCAATTTCTCATCACCGAATGTCTCTTATTTTGGATGTCATACTGAAAATTGGTGCATTATAGACCAATTGACTAATCTCATATTGACTTATGTGAGATAATGGGTCGATAAATTGACTTGTATCTAACTCAAGAATTCGTATACCGTAGTATGGCGTTAAAACATCGATCGATATTTTGGAGGACCGATTCATTTTCTGCTTTTAATAATGTTCCTAACCATCGTCGTGAACTTATTCCAAAGTCTTCGCATATCGTATTATTCTTAGACCGATGATTGGTCAAAGGAGTAATACATATTCACAAGTTGTGCGTTAAGATCGTTTCGTTATATATAGTGACGTTTGGGATTCTTAAACTCTATTGGTCAAACTTTCCTACAATTGATGATCTTTATTGATTTCGAAAACATCACTACATTCTAGACGTTATGGCTTATAAGTCTAACATACCACGGGTAACTCGTCATCGTTTTCTAACGTTTCATATGCCAAATTTCAAAGCGTCTCGTATTTCACTGGAAGAATTCAAATTGG
Source organism: Flaveria ramosissima (assembly GCA_025215565.1). Classification (NCBI taxonomy): domain Eukaryota; kingdom Viridiplantae; phylum Streptophyta; class Magnoliopsida; order Asterales; family Asteraceae; genus Flaveria; species Flaveria ramosissima. The sequence goes on from CM046037.1 coordinate 65,110,547, forward strand.
CATGCATTATATCAAGAGACTTGTAAGATTCCATGAAGTGAAACATCTCATCTGTAATCAAACGTCTATCACTGGCCGTTGTACACTTACCTTTCATTATAATTCCTTTGTTCATCTAAGTTCATTTTTAATTTCGGGACGAAATTATTTTAAGTTGGGGAGACGGTGACATCTCTTAATTTTGTTAACTTAGAAGTTAACTTTGTTAAATCTTAAAAGGGTCTTTTATGCCATTTTGAAACTTTGGGGTTTATTATACTTAATAATTAATTTGGTGATTAACAAATTAATATAATAATAATAACATTATAAGTGTTATAATGTTTGCTTACTATTATAAATATTAAGGTGTTAATAATCTTAAATAAAATAATAACTATTATTATTATTATTATAATAATGACCATAATAATAATAATATTAATGATAATAATATTAATAACAATAATAATCATAATAATAAGATTAAAAATAATAATCATATTAAAAGTAATCTTGTAAAAAAATAGAAACAATATAAGTGTTATTATTTTAAAACTTGTATTTAACTAGCTTTAGCATAAAATAATAACATTTTAAAACTTCAGGGTCTAAAGTGTAAATTAGCTAAAACTAAAAACAAAACTTTAAGTTCTTGTTGTTAATTGTTGAAAACGCAGGGACGATTTATGTAAATAAATAAAACCCAACCCAAACCCCCCATTTGAACCGAACTCCGGCAGTCAACGCCGGCGAAGCTCCAGTGGCATTCCAGCCACCCCAAACCTCAACAAAACGTCAAAGTAAATGCAAATTAAAACGTTCTAACCTTTCGCGACCTTCACTCGAACCTGCTACCACATTTAATTTGGTTCTAATTGCTGTAATGAACATCCAAACATGAAACCGAAACCATCTTTAAGAGATCCAATCGGTTTCGAGTTCGATCATTGAGGATTGGTTCAAACAATGCACCATAAACGTAGACAAAGCTGTTATGATTCTAAACATCGATTCAATTGATCATGTAACTGATTAATCAATTATCAATTTGTATCAAAACATCCGAACCTTACACTGAAATCGGTTGAACTCAATCGAACTAATTGGGTCTATATAACGAGTGGAGATCATCAAAAACGAACCTTTTAAAGTTTCTGTAAACATCAAATCCGCTTATAACACGCACACCTCCCCATCGATCATCATCTTTTGTCTTCGACCTGCATCTAGTCGAGAACCATGGCCGAAGCACTCTCACACAAAATTGGTTGAGGGCTTTGACATATCAACACCATCCGAAGCATTCTGCAAAGTTAATTTGATTATTGTCAACGTTTGCACCCTGAAACGCATCCATGCAGTCGCGACTCGAATGTAAACTCGAGAGCATCAATTCGAACTCAACAACGTAAGTTTCGTACATCATTATACTCGGTTTAACGTGGGGAAACAAAGCCCTAACATCAATTTCATTATCATAATCATCTGGATGTTCAATTTGGATCAAAATCATACTAGGGTTCTTGGGTTTTCTGGGTTATTTGATTAATGTTTTTAAGAATTAAAAACCATTAACTTGGCAGGCATAGGCGCCCAGCCTAATGGTAAACGCACACCTTGTCAACCTTGAGGTCCCGGGTTCGAACCCGGGCACCTCCATTTATTTTTTTAAACCTTTTTAATTACAAATTAAATTACAGAAAAATTATAATTAATATAAAAATCATTTTTGATAATTAATATAATGATTTTTAGACACTAAAATATTTTCTACAATTTTTCTAATTTAAATATATTCATAAAAGTATAATTAATATATTATAAAATGGATTTAAAATGGATTTAAAATGATGGTTTAAATTAATAAATTATCATTGATCCAAACGTTACTTTTAAAAACATAATTATCTCTAATGTTTATCTAACTTTTATATTTAAATTGTCTTCTTTTAAAATAATTAAGTAATTATTAGACTTGAAACAATAAATCTTTATAATATCAATAGGCATTATATTAATTAAAGTTTTATCATGATAATTGTAGAAATTATTTATATTATAATTTCACAAATTATTTACAAATATTATTCTTCTTATAAAATATATTAACTAAAGGTTTAGATTAATAATTTGTTATTAATCAAAATGTTATTCCAACTAATTTTAAAGCTTTATTTATATTGAACCTTATCAAAATTTATACTTAAATTCATTTCTTGAATACTCAAATATACATATATAGTTCTTTTAATTGAATCAAAACATAAATAATTGCATTATAAACTTATTACTTATTAAAAACCCCCATGATTCTATCAAAACTCTACTCCTTGTTTGAACGTTAATCTTATTATTAACCTTAAGCTTGTAATATATATGTTAGGTGCCTTGTGATGGATACTTTGGATTATCTTTTGACGTTTTTTATATATCATCTTGTAATGCATATATCCATGTGAGTATTTCCATACCCCTTTTTGCTTATTTTCACACTTTGGGGTGAAACATGTTAACTTATTATCATTGCACTTGTAAACTTATTTGAGACTTGTAATCTTTATGGCAATTCATCATGCAAAGTTGTGGTTAGTTGAACTTTTGTGGTTACCATGTTATGGTGTTATATGTACAATCATTAACTATTGCTAGCCCAGCGAAGTCATAGATCTATGGGCCAGACAAGCCTGCTTTGGTTGATCCAAGCACACTTAGCTGATCGTATAATCTTGTAAACGTTTGAGACTTGTAAAACTTTGTCGAGGTTTGATTGTTGCATTGTTCATAACATCCCTAATCACTTTATTCACTAACTTATGACTTGAATTGCCATCTTTTATATAATCTATGCATTGAAAACTATGGAATGCTCACCAATATTTTTATGTTGACATTTTATTTTTAACATGTTTCAGGTATACCTCAAGTTTGTGTTCTACTCTTTGAAGCTTATTACATCTAGGATTTGACCTAGAGATAAAATGGATGATCATGTTATTTGTAGCTTTTGTACATGATGTATTCTTTGTTGAAACTTTTGCTTGTAATGTTACTATTGAAACTTATGAATAATATATTTGGAATTAATAAATAGCGTTATGTGGCTGTGAACAATCGTAACCCTCACATCTCGACGTTTCCGCCGTCAAGGTTGGGGTGTGACAACCACTTTGTTGCATGCCTGAAGGAGAAGCAACACAAGGTATCTCACAAGCCAAAGGAAAGAAACTCCATCATTAATCCCCTACACTTATTACATATGGATCTCTTTGGCCCCACTAGTGGAATGAGTCTAGAAAGGACCTCTTATTGTTTGGTGATCACAGATGATTTTACTAGATTCACTTGGGTCTTCTTTCTTAGAACTAAGGATGAGACCCTTGAGATTCTAAAGAATTTCATATAAAAGATTGAGAATCAATATGATCACAAGGTCAAAACCATTAGATGTGATCAAGGAACTGAATTCAAGAATCAAATCCTTGATACATTTTGTGATGAAAAAGGTATTCCAAGACAATATAGTGCTCACAGGACTCCTCAGCAAAATGGTATTGCTGAGAGGAGAAACAGGACACTAATTGAAGCTGCAAGAACTATGTTGTCTGACTCTAAACTGCCAATCAATTTTTGGGCACAGGCAGTGAACACTACTTTCTATGTGCAAAATAGAGTTTTAGTGGTTAAGACACATGGTAAGACTCCTTATGAACTTTTGCACAAGAGAAAACCATTCATTGGTTTTCTCAGGTCATTTGGATGTCCTTGCGCCATCTTGAATACTAAAGATCAAATTGCCATGGACATTTTATTGGATACTCTTCTCAAGTTAAAGCTTATAGAGTATACAATCTCAGAACTAGAGTAGTTGAGGAGTCAGCCAAAGTGACTTTCAATGAGCACACTCCCAGTGTGAAAGGTTCTGGTCCGGATTGGCTATTTGATCTTGATTTAGTTACCAACTATTTTAACAAATCTTGTGAGCATGTTTCAGGGTCCATAGATATACTACCTACAGATGATCCTGTACCAAGATTTTAGCTAAGAAGACCTTCAAGCTACACATCTTCAGCTCCAGTGGTAACCAATCCTGCAAATGAAGCTTCTACCAGCACATCAATGACAAATTCTACTAATACTTCTGGGGTGCCTTCAAATTCCAGCTTAGAGGCATAGAACTCAGTTGAAGGAGCTTCAATGTTGGAGAAAATGGTGGTGGTGAAAGTGATCAAGAATTCCTTGATGCTGATAACCACTCCATTGAAGACAACATCAATGATGTCACACACTCATTGGATCAAGTCAATCTTGATAAGTGTGCTGATGTGGAGGGTGAATCCTCCTTGCCAGATCAGAATTTCTCAAATTAAGATCTGTCTAAGCAACTTGCTGTGATCCCTCAACTAAGGATCCACAAGTCTCATCCTACCACAAACATCATTGGAGATGTTGATTCAGGGGTGAGAACAAGAGGACAAACCCATGATGCAAATGTTTGTCTTCAATCTTATTTCTTGTCCCAGATAGAGCCAAAGAAAATTGATGAAGCTCTAAAGGATGGAAGTTGGTTTAAAGCTATGCAAGAGGAGCTGCTTCAATTCAAAAGGCAAAAGGTTTGGAATCTATGTCCTCCTCCTCAAGGGAAGACTACCATAGGAACAAAATGGATGTTCAGGAATAAGAAGGATGATTGAGGACTTTTCATCAAGAACAAGGCAAGACTAGTTGTTCAAGGGTACACTCAAGAAGAAGGAATTGACTACACAGATGTCTTTGCTCCTGTAGCAAGACTTGAAGTTGTTAGAATATTCTTAGCTTTTGCTGCATCCAAGAACTTCAAGGTTTACCAACTTGATGTCAAGTGTGCTTTTCTTTATTGGGTGATTGATGAAGAGGTGTATGTCAGACAACCACCTGGGTTTGCAGATCCTAATCATCCTGATTATGTATGCAGGCTTGATAAAGCTATTTATGGGATGCAACAAGCACCAAGGAAGTGGTATGAGACTCTATCTCAGTATCTCTGTCAGCATGGATACAAAAGGGGTATTATAGATGGAACTCTCTTCATCAAAGGAACAGGAAATGACATAATGCTAGTTCAAGTATACGTAGATGACATTATTTTTGGGTCAACTAATCAAAGCTTTGCAAAGACTTTGAGAAGCTGATGAAGGACAGGTTTGAAATGAGTGCCATGGGGGAACTCAATTTCTTTCTTGGAATTCAAGTGAAGCAAGTTGGCAATGGCATCTTCATAAGTCAGTCAAAGTATGTACAAGACATACTTAAAAGGTTAAACATGACTGATTGTAAGGTTGCTAAGACACCCATAGCCAGGAACCACTCCCTTGGACCTGATCTTGAGGGGGAGTGTGTTGATGAACATCTCTACAAGGCAATGATTGGGTCTCTTATGTACCTCACAGCTAGCAGGCCTGATATCATGTTTGCTACATGCATTTGTGCAAGATATCAAGCCAACCCCAAGATGTCACACCTGGTCACTGTCAAAAGAATTTAAGATATCTCAAAGGTGCCCAATCACTTGGCCTTTGGTATCCAAAGAATTCTGACTTTAATCTGTATGCTTATACAGATAGTGACTATGGTGGTTGCATCATGACTGCTAAGTCTACATCAGGGGGATGTAAATTTCTTGGTGGAAGGATAGTCTCTTGGCAATGTAAGAAACAATCCTATGTGTTTGCATCAACTGCTTAGGCTGAATACATTGCTGCTGCAAGCTGCTGTGCTCAAGTGCTTTGGATTCAAAATCAGACGCTGGACTATGGATTCAACTTCAAGGAGACTCACATCCATATAGACAACAACAGTGCGATCTCAATCACAGAAAATCCTGTGCAGCACTTAAGAACAAAGCATATCAATATCAGGTATCATTTGATTAGAGATAACTTTGAAAAAGGCTTAATCAAACTAGTCAAAGTTAACACAAATGAACAATATGTTAATCTCTTCACCGAAGCTTTTGATGAACAAAGATTTAAATATCTTGTATCAGCTATTGGGATGATTAACTTTGAATAGTTTTTCTTAAAACTTAATCAAATTATTTCTAAAACATGTGTGTCCTAAGTTTTCTATTTCATCATCTTCATAAGCCCTTGTTTTCTTTGGAAGAAAATATTTTCAAAAAACATTTCTTAGAATTTTGGAAATTTTGATCTCTTTACTTTTCGAAGATTTAATATTACCTTCGGAAGAAATTTATGTCCTGGTAAACAAATAACTACTTCAGTAATTTTAGCTTGGGAAGAAGTTTCTGAAATATATTCCGAAGCCTAAAATCATCTTAAGTACTTTTATGTTTTATAAGAACAATTTTCTTCCGAAAGCAATTTACCTTTGGAAGTTTTCCTTCTTTTTAAAATAAAAACTCTGAGTGTTAATTCTCTTCTGAAGCAAAATTCTCAAAAACCTTTGAAATATCTTCCGAAATAAATTTGCCTTCGGAAGCTTTTTCTTTAGAACTTCCGAAGCAAATATCCTTTGGAAGATTTCTCGACTTACAAGAAAACTACTTTTGGGAAAAGTAAACTACTTTTTCAGAGGTGGGACCGACATCCGGATTTCAAAGTTTATCCTCTTTCATTAACTTTGTCTAAAATCGTTTTCACATCAATACCCAACGGTTCCCCCCTCTTTCACTATCTTCTTCAAATTACACTATTCCTTAAACCTAAATTCTCCTAAACCGCCTTTGTTCTTCATCTTCTTTCACCTTTAAGCTTCTCAAAATGGCCAATCTAAACCGTAGAAACAACCCTGATTTCTCCATGCAACTTCACAGGCAACACAACCAAGTTGCTCTGTTGAACTCTGAGAAAGATGATAGTTTCTCAGAGGTTTGCCGTTTTCTGGCTCTATCCAACTACTTCACCTCCCTAACCATTGTTGCTAGGTGGAAAGGGAATGTCTCATCCCAGTGGAAATACCTGCTCCCTGTGGTTATCCATAGCTTGTCAAACAAGCATGGAGGGTGGGACCAGATTCCTGATGATCTCTCCTTCATAGTGCATGGAATGGTTCAAGGGGTCAAGTTCAGGTACACTCAGTTTGTTTACACAAATTTGCTTTCTAACTTGGACTCCTTAGAGTATTATATCATTCCTAGATATGTTCAACACATTCTCAACTGTGAACTGTTGGGCTTTGCAACAAGTTAATCAAAGCAAGTTAAACCATTTCAAACTTGTAAAACGCAGCGGAAATATGATTTAAACATGTTGTTACATTCTGAAATTTTTCACCATTTAAAACATAAACAAAACCCAAGAATAAGGATCATATAAATATATGTGAAATAGTGTGCTATCAAACCAAAATCAACCATAGGATGTTCATAGATACAACCTTTCTTGCACAAGATGTTGTAGATGTATAAGAAGAAGAAGATGGTGTTCTTGAACGTTCAGCCCCCAAGAGAGAAAGCCTCAAGTAGTGATACCCACAAGCTCTTCCAAACACCTAGCTAGTTAGGGAGCTCAACACCAAAACCTCTACAAATTTACCTTCAAAAACCGAATTTTCAGCCTTGTTTTTGAACTTCAACTCCGAAAATTCAGCAATGTTTTGAGAGAGTTCTTGCTTAAGTGTTGTAAGAGAGAAAGTGTGAATTGATGGAAGAGTGTAAGAGAGGTGAAAGTCTTGCAAAGACCAAGACAAAAAGGATGGTCCCAATGCCCCAAGGGGTGGCCAAAATAGGCCTTCAAAAATGGGTTTCCCCCATTTTAGTTTTTATAAAATGTTACACTCTTAGCCCTTAATTTTATAAAATTAAAACCTATTTTAATTTTATAACAATAACACACTTTTATTTGTTATTATTTATCCAACTTAAATAATGAAACAAACAATTTCTCATGAACAAATTATCCACATAATGTTGTTATTTTACAAAAGCAACGTTTTAGAAAAACCCATTTTCTAAATTGGTGTCGGTATTTATTTGTTTGATCTTATCAACAAATAAATATTAATTGGTGTTTGTATAGCTTGTTATTGGGTATGACCCGACTTGGATCATAACGTACTAACCGCATCAATCTTGTATGTGTCTTAGGCATATAAGGTCCAACAATCTCCCACTTGCACAAGATTCATAGAAGATTGATGCAAGCAGTAAATACCGCCTAACAATGGTTTACTACCCTTAATACGTATTACTAAGTGCCATTCAATAACATCATCTCCTTCAAGTACCATAATTGAAATGTTTTAGGTGAATTAATCATCTATCCTTTTGTCACAGATGTCATGTTAAATCCTAGAGACAGAGAGTGATCATTCTCCATTGATTTAACTTTATCAGGCCTTAGACATCTTACTCTCAACGAATAAGAGGGACAAATCCCATCTTGACAACATACGTCTCACACAATTACCTTACATCATACCTGAACTCAGACTTATGTGCTGCCATGTTTCAGAATAGCAAAGAGCTATGTCAAAGTATAATATTCAGTAAATATCAAGACCTAATATGTGTCTCAGGTCAGAGGATACCAAATGATGTTCGCCTTTACTCAAAATTACTTATGATCAATCAGGAAGATTCCGTGTAGTAATATTTGAGATGCAGGTCAGTCCAATATTTGCATCCAACAAATATCTATGAACTTTGGCAGCAACCTTTTGCTCTATATTCATCCATATGAATATCTACCAATCCAAGTTCATAATAGTATTATCTTCATACTTGTTCCCACAAGCATGAACAACTACGGACGTTTTGAGTAAACAATTTACTCATGGATTTTAAACATGCAAAATAGAAATATTAGTTGAATCATTATTACCGAATAATTCATTCAAGTAAGAAAGGGTTACAATATCTCAATACAAAATTAAAGATCAAATCCAGTCACTAGAATATTGTAGTCCCATGGCACAAGCATGACTTTCATGCTTTTCCTTTTCAAGAAGCTTCGTGAGTGGGTCCGCAATCTTTTGATCCGTGTGAACTTTGCAAATACATATCTTTCCCTTTTCAACTTCATCCCTTATGTAGTTTAATATTTGTTCAATATGCCTAGTCTTTTGATGTGCAGGGGGTTCCTTGATTTGAGCAATCGCACCCTCGTTATCACAAAGAATTTCTGGGGGGTCTTGAATGGAAGGGACTACCCCTACGTCGGCAATGAACTTCTTTTACCATGCAGCTTCCTGAGCTGCTAATGAAGCGACGATGTATTCTTACTCTGTAGTTGATAATGCCACCACATCTTGCTTAGAGCTCTTCCAAGAGATTGCTCCTCCATTCAAGATGAAAATGTACCCCAATTGTGATCGTGAATCATCTCGATCAGTTTGGAAACTCGCATCCATGTAACCCTTTACTACGAGTTCCTCCTCACCAGATCCATAGATTAGGAACATATCTTTAGTTCTCCTTAGGTACTTAAGTATGTTCTTAACAGCCATCCAATGACTGCTTCCAGGATTTTGTTGGTATCGGCTTGTCATGCTCAAAGCGCATGACACGTCCGGTGTAGTGCATATCATTGCATAAATGATGGATCCTATAGCAGACGCATACGAGATTCCCTTCATTTTATCTTGCTCATCCTTTGAGCTTGGACATTGAGTCTTACTCAATATCGTTCCTCTTTGAATAGGTACGGTACCTTTCTTAGAGTTTTTCATCTTGAACCTTTTCAAGATCTTATCAATGTATGCACTTTGATTCAAACCTATCAACCGCCTTGATCTATTCATATAGATCTTTATTCCTAAAATATAGGCGGCTTCACCAAGATCCATAATAGAGAAACAGCTTCCAAGCCAGGTTTTTACACCTTCCATGGTTGGAATGTCATTTCCAAACAGTAGGATGTCATCGACATACAATACTAGGAAAATGGTGATGCTCCCATTAGCTTTCTTATATACACATGCTTCATCAGCGTTTTTGATGAACCCAAATTAAATTATTTTGGGACAACCGACCTCCAGGTTGTTATCCTAATCCTAAATTACTTGCATCATTATCCATCTTATGAGTGCTAATAATTGAAACTATTCAACCCTACCATGAAATTGGAAACAATTCTTACTACTTGATTCAAATTATGGTTTCATATGATTTTTATTATTGATTTTTAGCTAATTTAGGTTTCTACCTTTTAAAAATTTGTGTTCCGGGAATGTCAACTAGTCACCCTTACAAAATTAAATTCAAGAGAAGGCAATTAAAATGTGAGCATACACACTCACACTTATATAATTTTCGGCCATGCATGCATGGGCATGCATTAGATACCTCAATTCACCATCCACTAAATAATACATTATGCCCAATACTACAAAACTACACTACATAATAACAAATTTCAATTAAAATTTAATTCAAAAACACTCCCACTACCCTCCAAAATCGGCCGCCCTCCCCTCTCCACTCCTCTCCTCTCTACACCACCACCACACTACCCACTTACCTTTCATGCAAACTCTCTCCTTCTCTCCCTCTCTCCCTCTCTCCCTCTTATTCAAAACATCAGCTGAAACACACACACCCTCACCTCACAATTCTCTCAAAGCAATTCTCTCTAAGTCTAGCACAAGAAATTCGAAGAACAACACCAAGCATCAATCGGCCAAGTGCAAACCGCAAGGAGGTGGCCTAGTTCGCGAGTTTTGGTCACACAACCACACTTGTTTGACTTTTCCAGCCTTAGTTCGAGCTTCTACAGCCAAGTCCAAGGAGTTTCTAGCCATCCACGACCATCAACACCTTATAAACCGTGAGTTACATTAAGTGTAAGCTCATGTTGTCGGTTTTGGGACATTTCACTTGTTTTCTTCATTTTTCATCTAAAAACCTTGCTTTTTCCTTGTTGTAGCAGAAACTTCTCACCATCACTTTGTTCTTAAGGAGTTCCCAACATTCTTGAAGGTAAATCTCATGTTATGTTAGTCATTCTTGAGGTGGAAACCGATTTCCACCATGAAAACCCTCTTCTTGGGTGTTTGGGTATCATCTAACTTGTGAAAGTTGCAACTCTTGTAAACCAAACTTGTGACCTGCATTTTTATGACTTAATGGACTCCCAATAACCTGTTTTAAAAGTTCCAAAAGGCTACATACTCGAACCCACGGTTATTACATGGATTACACCTTGAAACCCTTCTTTCTACATGTAACAACACCCTTTAAGCATTTGTTTGAAAAACCCTTTCAACCAAGACCCATAACCTACTCATTAACGACTTAATGACACCTTAATAATCTGTTTATAAAGTTATATGAAGTGTTGGTAACGTTTAAACTCAAGTTAAGATGATTTACACAAGTGTTATAGTCGGTTATGACATTTTCTACATATTTGAAGCATATGGATGTGTAGAACAACTAGGCAACTCTTTGGGACAGAAATTTCAGTAGGTTTTGATGAATATTAGAGGTGTTAGTAATGTTTAATCTCTGGAATAAAGGACATGTTGAGATTTGCCCTCTTTTAGTCACTTTCGGGACCCGAAAACATGGTAAAATTACTTTAAAAATAGTAAGAATATGAATTTAACACTCTTGAAAAGTATTCCAGGCTTAAAAATGATAAATAAAGTGTTCTGGAGTCAATGGATAATTTAAATGGTCAAAGAAACAAATAAATGACGTTTTAACCAAAAACGGGTACAAACCGAGCATCGTTTTTGAGAAAAATCCATAAAAATGGAGTTCAAAGCTAAGAGTTATAAAAATCATATGATTTCAGTAAGTTAAGTAATAAAAGACTTAAAGGATTTGAAAATTGGTCAAACAAGCTTTAAATGGTCAAACCCGGTCAAAACCGCGTTTTTACGGGTCAAACGTAAAAACAAGATTTTCAACTATAAAAGGCCAAATTTCACAATTTAAGGACTTAAAAATTTATAAAGATACCTTTTAGAAAATACCTACTGGTCCAAGATTCAAATATATGAAAACCCCAATTTACGGTTAAAACTATCCGGCTTTTACCTTAACCGGGAGCGTTAAACGCGCAGTTTTTAAATCGGACCCGTAAACTAAAATTTTGAAACACTTACTCCATAATAAGTATAATATTACTTTAAGAATCTGATTTTTGGTCTTAAATGTCATAAAGGGCAAGAAACTAAACTTGAGGGTAGAAACTGTCAATTTTGAAACTTGAGGGACCAAACTGTAAATTTTTTCCAAACCTTATATCCGACTTCCAGGAAGCTAATAATCACTTGAACAACAAAATTTCTTAATATACTTAACCTAATGAAGTGAAAATCCCAATTTTCATGAATACGCCTTGACCTGCCATAAAAGGAAACTTTTTATACAAACCTTCACGAAACCAAAGCTTTACTCAATAGCTAAACTCTTGACACCATTGTTGCACCTTAAATGAGGTTAGGGCAGTAGCTTATTACTTAATATGTACATGTTAGGGTGCTAGACTTGAGATACTTCCCGGTACACCAAGAGACTTTTGACTGGAAACCTAAGGTGAGTTCTAGTGATCCCCCTTTTTACTACTGTTTTGGGATGAAACATGCTCTACTTTTTATGAACTATGATTGTGCTTTACTTGATGATTGTATGTGGGATTTGTGATTACCTGCTGATTCTTATATCATGATCATTAATTCTTTCGTGAACCGCTTGTTTTATATGGATAGATCTATTTGGGGAATCCCCCACACACAGTGGCTTCCGTTCCAGGAAGGTTACCCCACTGAGATCCTAAGGGGTCGTTGTGGCATGTAACAGGTTTTGTTAAGATACTATGGTGAACCATCCGGGCAGGTAGGGTTCACTGGTTTGGGGCTCAGTTCTTCCTTCGGGAATATCCGGTTAAACACAACTTTAGAAGAGGCCAACCGGGACTGAGTGCAGGGTTGATTATGATTTTTTTCCCACGATGATAAACTATGATTATTTTCTTTTAATCAAAGAAGGATGTGTTAAGTCCTTTTGTTTTTAAACTTTAAGCACTTGAATTCACCAACTTTTTAGTTGACACAATTTTCTTTTGAGCATGTTTCAGGTAATGTATGAAGAGATCCTAGCTGTTGTGAAGACCTAGACTTATCCCCGTGACATGGCATTGGCATATTTTCCTTGATGAATCATTTGAACAATATTATATTTGTGTTGAACAAGTACAATTTATTTTTATGGATGATTGTAAAACCCATTTGGGGGCTTGATTTGTTTCTAGCCCCGCTATCTTTTTAAAAACATTAATGCCATGTGATATTCTCTCCTTTGAGCTCTTGTAATGGTTTGTTTCCGCTGCCATATGTTGTTGCTAGTCTGTGACGTCCCACCCTACCTGGGCCCGGGGTGTGACAGATTGGTATCAGAGCCAAAGGTTGTAGAGAAGTCGGGAATACCATAGTAGACCCTAGGCTACAACCCTGATACCCTAGAACTGTCCTTGTGGGAAGTGTTGGGATGATCGGGTTGGGTAAATTGATGATTACACTTGATCAACGTAATCATGAATTTACCGGACGCGTAATTTCCAACATTGATCTTTAGGTTATGGTTGGACTTTTTCTAATTTATATTGATGATTTTGAAACTAAATTTCAAAAAGAGGATTAAATGATTTTTATGATGAACTATGTTATCCGATACTACTTGAAGAGACTATTGAGTTGGGCAAAACAGACAGCTATATGTTGGAATAACAGATACTATTGCCATCACTACTATTATTAGTACTATTATTATAATCATGAGCTATGAGAAACCAAATTACTCATGATGTATTTCTTACAGGACAACGTCTATGGCTGATAAAGGAAAGGCGCCTGCTCACCCCGACACTGAGACCACTCCTACCGGAAACCTGAGGAGAGAGAAGCCCCAGACAGAGTATGAGGCGTACCTCCGGAGATGCGGACATCCTGGGTGGATATCCGTCACGTCCGAAGACACTGAGGCTTCCGAGGACTCTTCCTCCACATCACCTTCCCGAAGCCGAACGCGTTCCCACTCCCCTCAAGTAGCTGCTCCGACCCTCTCACCCATCCCACCTATTGGGAATAGGGGTGCACGTACTGTCACCCGACCTCGCAAAAGCGTTAGGCCAGGATCCTCCGTATCCTTTAGGATGCCTCCTCCTCCTTCCCCGCCTGTTAGGATTCCGACATTGGTACCTCCACTGTTTGACCCACGTGACGAACGCCTGATGCCGCCGAGACATAGTATGTATGACGGCCCTAGCGTACTGGCTGGTGATAGGTACTCCCAGTCGAGTCGCCGGGCAAGTGATGTAGGACCCTCTGATGCGACATTGGATGAGATCTTAAGGACTGTTCGCCGTCATGAGCTGACTGTTCAGCACGCGACTCGAACTTCTCAGTCGGCTCAATTCCAGGCTATGATGGCTACACAAGGAGTGAAGTGTTTGGAGCAGGAGCAGAGGAAGAAGGGTACAGGATGGTTTGGATGGCTGAAGAGAAAGTGGATGTGAGAGTTGGAGTACTCAGTGGGATTATCTGTCTCTGGACAGTAGAAGGAAACTATTTGAATTCTTATTCGATACTATTATTTTATTATCATGGGGGTGATGGCACCTTCCAAATTGTAAGAGCTTGACTCTGATGCTATTTTGTTGGATGATACTATCGTGAACTGCTATTGGGATGCTAGAATTATTAGACTGTCTGTATTAAATTGCGATATGTTTTGTTGTGCCTTGAAATTGGTCTGTGCCTTTTCTAAATGGTTGCCCAACTGTTATGTTATGTTTTGATTTGGACTTCGTAAGGTTTCCTTAGTGGGTTGTAAATACATATGTGCATGCCATGATCCCTCTTCCGAGGCATGGTGTAATAGGATAATGATGCATAGGCTATTCGAAACAAAATTATGTGATGCTAAACGAATCTATTTGTGATACTATCAGAATGCCAACTCGCAGAGAAACACGTTTTGGACGGCGTGGAGCCACCAGGGGCCGCCGTGAGGAAGCAAGGCCGACTGGAAACCAACCTACTCCACAAGGGACTCCCCACGGGGAAAATGCTAATCAAGAGAGTGACGAAAGGATTGCTAACCTCGTAGCTCAGCAACTGGCTAACGTCATTCCGACTATTATTGCACAGATAAATGCAGACCGGGATAACACTACTGGTAATGACCGGCCGGTGAACGATGAGAGCCACGACGAAGAAGCCGAGGCGTTAAGGAATGGATGCTCCTATAAGACCTTCATGGCATGTAAGCCTAAGGACTTCTATGGCACCGAGGGTGCTATAGAGACTTACAGGTGGATTGACGAAATGGAAGCTGTCTTGGACATCAGCGAGTGCAAGATGGAGCATATGGTGAGGTTTGCATCACAATCTCTCAAGGGATCAGCTCTTGAACGGTGGAAGTCCATTACTCAAAGCCGTGGAAGAAATGTGGCTAATCGAATGGGTTGGACTGAATTCCGAGAGCTAATGACCAACAAATATTGCCCCATCAATCAACTCGAGAAGCTGGAGACAGAATTTTTAAGCTTGGAGATGAAAGGACCCAACTACACCGAATATATCAGTCGTTTCTTAGCCCTGTCCCGACTTGTGCCACATTTGGTGACGCCAGAAGCCAAAGGTGTAGCACGGTTCATCTGGGGACTACACCCAAGAGTTAGGGGTATGGTCCGTTCCTCTCAGCCTGTAACCCTGCAACTGCTGTCGACCTTACCAGCAGTTTGACTGATGACCTAATTAGGGCTGGATGGACCGATCAAGCAAGGGCTGATGAGAAGAAGAAGTTTGTTGGTGAGAAAAGGAAGTGGTTTGAAGCGAAAAGAGCAGTTGGAAGTAGTAGTGGGGTAGGAAGAAGGAGTTCTGAAGGTGCGAGACGTGATGATCAGGGAAGCAAAAACCGGAGATTGTATTCGGGGACAAGCCCATTCTGCAGCAAGTGCAAGTTACATCATCAAGGGGAATGTAACCCGATGCCTTGTTTTAGGTGCAAGAGAACATGCCATTTAATTAAAGACTGTACTTACGCACCAGGAAAACAATGCTATGAGTGTGGAGATCCAGGGCATATGAGGAACAAGTGTCCTAAGCTGGGTAGAGACAAGGATGCCAAGCACAACAAGCCTAAGGGAAGAGCTTTCGTCATGGACCCAGCAGGAGCTCGTAGGGAACCCGACGTGGTCAACGGTACGTTCCTTGTAAACAATCATCCCGCTACTGTACTATTTGATACTGGAGCGACTGCTAGTTTTATCTCTAGTACTTTTAAGCCATTGATTGACTTAGACGTGTGTACCTTGACTGATACGTTTACCGTAGAATTAGCTGACGGTAATATTTTAGAAGCTAACGAAATCATTAGGGATTGCCCGCTGAATCTAAAAGGGAATACGTTTAAGATTAACTTAATGCGCATTAAGTTAGGAGGATTTGATGTGGTTGTGGGTATGGACTGGCTAGCGAAGCATAGAGTCGAAATCGTATGTGATGAACGACTACTCAAGATACGTTGAGCGACGAAGAAGTGTTAGTGGTAGAGGGTGAAAGGAGTAACACCCTATACCCTATGATATCCCACTTAAAAGCTACCAAGAGCTTAATAAAGGGATGTCCAGCTTTTATAGTATATGTGATGAAAACCCAAAAGGAGAAGAAGATCGAAGATATTCCCGTGGTTTCTGAATACCCAGAGGTGTTTCCGGAAGAACTACCAGGACTCCCCCCGAATCGGCAAGTTGAATTCCAGATAGACTTATTGCCTGGTGCTGCACCGGTAGCCAAGGCACCGTACCGACTCGCCCCACCTGAGATGAAGGAGCTAATGGTACAAATTCAAGAACTACTGGACAAGGGATTTATACGTCCGAGTGTCTCGCCATGGGGTGCCCCGGTACTGTTCGTGAAAAAGAAAGACGGAACCCTACGAATGTGTATTGATTACAGGGAATTGAATAAGCTGACCATAAAGAACCGTTACCCTCTTCCGAGAATAGATGACCTATTTGATCAACTGCAAGGAGCAAGTTATTTCTCCAAAATAGACTTAAGGTCAGGATACCACCAACTGAAGATAAGAGAAGAAGACATACCCAAAACAGCCTTCCGAACTAGGTGTGGACACTACGAGTACTTGGTCATGCCCTTTGGACTGACTAATGCTCCGGCATCATTCATGGACCTCATGAACCGCGTTTGCCGCCCTTACCTCGACAGGTTTGTGATCGTGTTTATTGACGACATACTGATCTATTCCCGAAGTAAAGACGAGCACGAGAAGCATCTCAGGCTAATCCTTGAATTGCTCAAGAATGAGCAACTATATGCCAAGTTCTCTAAATGTGAATTTTGGATGCGCCAGATCCAATTCTTAGGTCATGTGGTGAATGAGGATGGGATTCAAGTTGAACCTTCCAAGATTGAGGCCATAAAGAATTGGAAGATTCCTGAAACTCCTACGGAGATAAGGCAATTCTTAGGACTGGCTGGCTACTACCGACAATTTATAAAGGACTTCTCACGTAGAGTGCAACCTTTGACCGCATCAACCAAGAAGAACACAACCTTTGTGTGGGAGCGAGAGCAGGACGAGGCGTTTGAGACACTTAAGGAGAAGTTATGCAGTGCACCTATCCTTGCTCTTCCAGAAGGAGAAGAAGACTTCGTGGTCTATTGTGACGCTTCGCGTCAAGGGCTAGGATGCGTATTGATGCAACGCAACAAGGTGATTGCTTACGCATCGAGACTGCTGAATGATCATGAGAAGAACTACACGACTCACGATCTGGAGTTGGGTGCCGTGGTGTTTGCTCTCAAGATGTGGAGGCACTACCTTTGTGGCACAAAGTGTATCATCTACACTGACCATAGAAGCTTGCAACATATCCTTGACCAAAAGATGCTCAACATGCGTCAGAGAAGATGGGTCGAGCTATTAAACGATTACGAGTGCGAAATCCGCTACCATCCTGGTAAGGCCAATGTTGTGGCGGATGCATTGAGCCGAAAGGAAAGAGAAAAACCTCTTCGTGTACGAGCCTTAAGGATGAGCGTGTATACCAACCTTATTGCAAAACTGAAAGAAGCTCAAAGCGAGGCATTAAAGGAAGGAAGATTAAAGGAAGAAGGATTGACTGGAATGGAAAAGCAATTTGAGATAGGGGACGATGGTACATACAGATATGGAGGAAGGACTTGGGTGCAAAAACACGGAGGGATTCGAGAAGTAATCCTCGACGAAGCACACAAGTCAAGGTATTCAATTCACCCTGGAAGTGATAAGATGTACCAGGATTTAAAGGCACTTTTCTGGTGGCCAGGAATCAAGAAATCAATCGCCGTTTATGTGGGGAAATGTTTGACTTGTGCCATGGTAAAAGCTGAGAACCAAAAACCATCAGGAACGTTACAGCAACCTGAAATCCCAGAATGGAAATGGGATAATGTTACGATGGATTTTGTTACCAAGTTGCCCAGAACGTTTAAAGGTCACGATGCTATTTGGGTAATAGTAGATAGGCTAACGAAATGAGCTCACTTCTTGCCAATTAGAGAAGACTACGACATGACGAAATTGGCCCAACTGTATGTCGATGAGGTGGTAACGACGCATGGAGTGCCTTTGTCGATCATCTCCGACCGTGATAGCCGTTTCACCTCTCGTTTCTGGAAATCGTTCCAGCAAGCTTTAGGAACCCGTTTAGATCTAAGCACGGCTTACCACCCTCAGACCGACGGACAGAGCGAAAGAACTATTCAAACGATGGAAGACATGTTAAGAGCTTGCGTGATGGACTTTGGCGGAAACTGGGATAACCACCTTCCCATGGTGGAATTCGCCTATAACAATAGTTACCACGCGAGTATCAAAGCCGCTCCGTATGAGGCCCTATATGGCAGAAAATGCCGATCACCCTTGAGTTGGAATGAGATTGGTGATAGCCAAGTGATGGGACCCGACATAGTGTTGGAGACCACCGACAAGATCTATAAGATAAAGGAGCGACTGAAAGCAGGCAGAGATCGACAGAAGAAGTACGCTGACAGGAGGCGGAAACCTGTAGAGTTCCAAGTGGGCGACAGGGTAATGCTAAAGGTAGCACCGTGGAAAGGAACTGTGAGGTTCGGAAAGAGAGGAAAGTTAAGCCCAAGATACATTGGACCATTCGAAATATTGGCAAGAATTGGCACAGTGGCGTATAAGTTGAAACTACCCCCGGGGTTGAGCCACATACACGACACCTTTCATGTGTCGAACTTGAAGAAGAGCATGGTAGACAAAACCCTGGAACTACCATTAAAAGAAGCAAGAGTAAACGACAAACTAAATTTTGTGGAAGAACCCGTGGAGATCACGGATCGTTTGGTCAAACAACTCCGGCGGAGCCGCATACCCAAGGTTAAGGTTAGATGGAACTCCAAGCGAGGACCTGAATTTACTTGGGAGCGTGTAGATGAAATGAGGAAGAATTATCCATACCTCTTCAAACCCACCCGATCAGTCTCTAATCAAAGCTAAAATTTCGGGACGAAATTTCCTAAACGGTGGGAGAATGTGACAACCGACCTCCAGGTTGTTATCCTAACCCTAAATTACTTTCATCATTATCCATCTTATGAGTGCTAATAATTGAAACTATTTAACCCTACCATGAAATTGGAAACAATTCTTACTACTTGATTCAAATTATGGTTTCATATGATTCTTATTATTGATTTTTAGCTAATTTAGGTTTCTACCTTTTAAAAATTTGTGTTCCGGGAATGTCAACTAGTCACCCTTACAAAATTAAATTCAAGAGAAGGCAATTAAAATGTGAGCATACACACTCACACTTATATAATTTTCGGCCATGCATGTATGGGCATGCATTAGATACCTCAATTCACCATCCACTAAATAATACATTATACCCAATACTACAAAACTACACTACATAATAACAAATTTCAATTAAAATTTAATTCAAAAACACTCCCACTACCCTCCAAAATCGGCCGCCCTCCCCTCTCCACTCCTCTCCTCTCTACACCACTACCACACTACCCACTTACCTTTCATGCAAACTCTCTCCTTCTCTCCCTCTCTCCCTCTTATTCGAAACATCAGCTGAAACACACACACCCTCACCTCACAATTCTCTCAAAGCAATTCTCTATAAGTCTAGCACAAGAAATTCGAAGAACAACACCAAGCATCAATCGGCCAAGTGCAAACCGCAAGGAGGTGGCCTAGTTCGCGAGTTTTGGTCCCACAACCACACTTGTTCGACTTTTCCAGCCTTAGTTCGAGCTTCTACAGCCAAGTCCAAGGCGTTTCTAGCCATCCACGACCATCAACACCTTCTAAACGTGAGTTACATCAAGTGTAAGCTCATGTTGTCGGTTTTGGGACATTTCACTTGTTTTCTTCATTTTTCATCTAAAAACCTTGCTTTTTCCTTGTTGTAGCAGAAACTTCTCACCATCACTTTGTTCTTAAGGAGTCCCAACATTCTTGAAGGTAAATCTCATGTTATGTTAGTCATTCTTGAGGTGGAAACCGATTTCCACCATGAAAACCCTCTTTTTGGGTGTTTTGGTATCATCTAACTTGTGAAAGTTGCAACTCTTGTAAACCAAACTTATGACCTGCATTTTTATGACTTAATGGACTCCCAAGAACCTGTTTTAAAAGTTCCAAAAGGCTACATACTCGAACCCACGTTTATTACATGGATTACACCTTGAAACCCTTCTTTCTACATGTAAGAACACCCTTTAAGCATTTGTTTGAAAAACCCTTTCAACCAAGACCCATAACCTACTCATGAACGACTTAATGACACCTTAATAATCTGTTTATAAAGTTAAATGAAGTGTTGGTAACGTTTAAACTCAAGTTAAGATGATTTACACAAGTGTTATGGTCGGTTATGACATTTTCTACATATTTGAAGCATATGGATGTGTAGAACAACTAGGCAACTCTTTGGGACTGAAATTTCAGTAGGTTTTGATGAATATTAGAGGTGTTAGTAATGTTTAATCTCTGGAATAAAGGACATATTGAGATTTGCCCTCTTTTAGTCACTTTCGGGACCCGAAAACATGGTAAAATGATTTTAAAAATAGTAAGAATATGAATTTAACACTCTTGAAAAGTATTCCAGGCTTAAAAATGATAAATAAAGTGTTCTAGAGTCAATGGATAATTTAAATGGTCAAAGAAACAAATAAATGACGTTTTAACCAAAAACGGGTACAAACCAAGCATCGTTTTTGAGAAAAATCCATAAAAATGGAGTTCAAAGCTAAGAGTTATAAAAATCATATGATTTCAGTAATTTAAGTAATAAAAGACTTAAAGGATTTGAAAATTGGTCAAACAAGCTTTAAATGGTCAAACCCGGTCAAAACCGCGTTTTAACGGGTCAAACGTAAAAACAAGATTTTCAACTATAAAAGGCCAAATTTCACAATTTAAGGACTTAAAAATTTATAAATATACCTTTTAGAAAATACCTACTGGTCCAAGATTCAAATATATGAAAACCCCAATTTTCGGTTAAAACTATCCGGCTTTTACCGTAACCGGGAGCGTTAAACGCGCAGTTTTTAAATCGGACCCGTAAACTAAAATTTTGAAACACTTACTCCATAATAAGTATAATATTACTCTAAGAATCTGATTTTTGGTCTTAAATGTCATAAAGGGCAAGAAACTAAGCTTGAGGGTAGAAACTGTCAATTTTGAAACTTGAGGGACCAAACTGTAAAATTTTAACAAACCTTATAACCGACTTCCAGGAAGCTAATAATCACTTGAACAACAAAATTTCTTAATATAGTTAACCTAATGAAGTGAAAAACCCAATTTTCATGAAGACGCCTTGACCTGCCATAAAAGGAAACTTTTTATACAAACCTTCACGAAACCAAAGCTTTACTCAATAGCTAAACTCTTGACACCATTGTTGCACCTTAAATGAGGTTAGGGCAGTAGCTTATTACTTAATATGTACATGTTAGGGTGCTAGACTTGAGATACTTCCCGGTACACCAAGAGACTTTTGACTGGAAACCTAAGGTGAGTTCTAGTGATCCCTCTTTTTACTACTGTTTTGGGATGAAACATGCTCTACTTTTTATGAACTATGATTGTGCTTTACTTGATGATTGTATGTGGGATTTGTGATTACCTGCTGATTCTTATATCATGATCATTAATTCTTTCGTGAACCGCTTGTTTTATATGGATAGATCTATTTGGGGAATCCCCCACACACAGTGGCTTCCGTTCAAGGAAGTTTACCCCAATGAGATCCTAAGGGGTCGTTGTGGCATGTAACAGGTTTTGTTAAGATACTATGGTGAACCATCCGGGCAGGTAGGGTTCACTGGTTTGGGGCTCAGTTCTTCCTTCGGGAATATCCGGTTAAACACAACTTTAGAAGAGGCCAACCAGGACTGGGTGCAGGGTTGATTATGATTTTTTTCCCACGATGATAAACTATGATTATTTTCTTTTAATCAAATAAGGATGTGTTAAGTCCTTTTGTTTTTAAACTTTAAGCACTTGAATTCACCAACTTTTTAGTTGACACAATTTTCTTTTGAGCATGTTTCAGGTAATGTATGAAGAGATCCTAGCTGTTGTGAAGACCTAGACTTATCCCCGTGACATGGCATTGGCATATTTTCCTTGATGAATCATTTGAACAATATTATATTTGTGTTGAACAAGTACAATTTATTTTTATGAATGATTGTAAAACCCATTTGGGGGCTTGATTTGTTTCTAGCCCCGCTATCTTTTTAAAAACATTAATGCCATGTGATATTCTCTCCTTTGAGCTCTTGTAATGGTTTGTTTCCGCTGCCATATGTTGTTGCTAGTCTGTGACGTCCCACCCTACCTGGGCCCGGGGTGTGACATATTTCTTCATCAAAAACGGTGATTCCAACTTCTTGATGCTTGCTTCAATCCATAGATTGATTTCCTTAAATTGCATACTTTGTTAGGATGTTTTGAGTTGACAAAACCTTCAGGCTGAACCATATGGACATATTCCTCAAGATATTCATTTAGAAAATCGGTTTTGACATCCACTTGCCAAATCTCATAATCATAATAAGCAGCTATGGCAAATAATGTCCTAATAGACTTTAGCATTGCAACCGGTGAGAAGGTCTCATCATAATCAACCCCTTGAGTTTGAGTGAAACCTTTTGCTACAAGTCTAGGTTTATAAGTATCCAAGTATCCATGCATATTGGTTTTCTTCTTAAAAATCCACTTACTTCCAACTATCTTGGAGTTAAGAGGTGGTTCAACCAAGTCCCACAGTTGGTTGTCATACATGGATTGCATCTCAACGTTCATGGCTTCAAGCCATTTGTCACAATCCAAACTGGACATTGCATCATGATAGGTGGTTGGTTCATCGGAATCTACCACATAGCATTCTTCTACGAAAAATCCATATCTTTCAGGTGGATTACTAATTCTACCAGATCAGCAAACGTTTTGTGTATATTGATCAACCATTTGATCATTTTCAACATACTCGTGTTGAGTGATAGTGTCAACCAAACGTGTATCGGTTTGTGGTTCTTGATCCTCCTCAAGATCCACAGTTCTATTGCTAGTTCCTTCCGTAAGGAACTTAGCTTCTAAGAACTCAGCCTTCTTGGTAACAAACTCCTTTTGTTCCAATAGATCATAGAAATAATATCCCATAGAATCTCTAGGATATCCAATGAAGATACACTTAGTGGAACAGCTTTCTAGTTTGTTTGAGGTGGGAGTCTTAACATAAGCCTCACAACCCATACCTTTAAATATGACAGTGATGGAACTCTTCCATGCCATATTTCAAAAGGTGTCATTTCCACTTTCTTGGTTGGGGCCATATTCAAGATACGGGTCGCAGAGAGCAAAGCGAAACCCCAAAAATGATAGAGGCAGTGAGCTTCTAGCCATCATAGATCAAACCATATCTAATAGAGTTCGATTTGTCCTCTCGGACACGCCATTATGTTATGGCGTTCCAGGTGGAGATAGTTGTGAGACAATACCACAACTTCTAAGATGATCTCTGAAAGCATCACTTAGGTATTCACCTCCTCTATCGGTGCGAAGAATTTTTATTTTCTTGTTGAGTTGATTTTCTACTTCATTTTGGAAGATTTTGAACATTTTAAAAGCTTCATCTTTGTGTCTTAACAAGTACACATAACCGTATCGACTATAGTCGTCGGTAAAGGTAATGAAGTATCTTTCATGGTACCTAGTCATTGGTTTAAAAGGACCACATACATCCGAATGTATGTGGCCTAATAAATCTTTTGCCCTTTCAGATTTGCCACTAAAAGGTGCCTTAGTCATTTTACCTTGTAAACAAGATTCACATACATCAAATGAATCATATTCACTTGCTTTTAAAAGACCGCTCTTTTGAAGTGATTGTATGTATTTCTTGTTTATATGACCAAGACGGCAATGCCAAAGGTAGGTATCACTCAAATCCAATTTGAGTTTCTTAGAGGTGGTTTGGTAAATGAGCTATCATATAATGTGTTTTCACGAACCAATTCATAAATACCATTAACAGAATTAGCTTTAAAATAAAATGTGCCATTTAAAGAAACATGAATTTCATTCTCAATAAATGACAAAACATAACCATATTGTCCTAATTGGGCAACAGAAATAATGTTCCTAGTCAAACTAGGAGCATACAAAATATTATTCAAAATTGCTTCCAAACAATGTGGAAGCTTCAAGATGTAGTCCCCTCGGCCTTCAACTTGAACCTTTGCCCCATTCCCCATGTAGAGGCTTGCATCCCCTTTCTTGAAGTCCTTACTTCTTTTGAACCCTTCAATAAGTTGCAAATGTAAGTTTCACATCCGGTATCCAATACCCATGTGTTAGAGGATATTAAATTTAGATCAATATGAATCATGTAAATTGTACCTGAGGTTTGCCCGGCATCCCTCTTAGCTTGCAACTCTTTGAGATGGACTGGGCAATTTCTTGCCCAATGTCCACTCTCCCCACACTTAAAGCATGGGTCATTTGAAGCAACCTTTTGCTTCTTCTCCGTTGGTTTTGGTGGAGGCGCTCTTACCACTCCCTTTCCCTTTCCCCTAACGTGCCCTTTACCCTTGGCAACATTTGCCTTGGGTGCGGGTGAGGCCTCTTCTTGTTCCCACCTTCATTGATGGAGAGAACAGGTAAAACCTTTTTACCCATGGCCGCCTTGGTAGTTTTGAGCATAGAGTGAAGCTCACTTATGTTCTTGTCCCACCCGTTCATGTTATAGTTCATGACAAAATTGTCAAACCTTTTTGACAAAGAGTTGAGGATCAAATCCGTAGCCAACTCTTTCGAGACGAGACAATTCAGCCTTTCGAGGCGGTCGATATGGCTTTTCATCTTAAGTACATAAGATGAAACAGATTGGGCGTCATCCATACGACACGCATGGAGTGCTCAAACCGTTTCGAAGCGCTCAACCCGTGCTTGTTGTTGGAACGTTTCCTTCAACTGGGTTATCATGTCGTATGCTCCATGATGTTCATACTCCTTTTGGATATCTGGAGTCATACTTTCCAACATGAGGCAAGACACTTGGACCGAGTCCTCATTGTATTTCACCCAATTATTAAAGGCCTCCTCATCATCCTCACTGGGTTGATCGGGAATCAGATCGTCTAATATGTATGATCGTTTTTCTTGCTTGAGAACAATTCTCAAGTTTCGAAACCAATCAATAAAGTTATTATGGTTTAGACGCTCCTTTTGGAGAATGGTCCTTAGAGATAGTGAGTGAGCGGACGGGATTTCATTGTTTTCATTATTGTTGGTGGCCATCTACAAAATATAACAAAGTTCAATTTTAGTAATTTTGATATTGTTCATATTTTAATAATTAAAACCCCTTTTAAGTGTCTTACACAATTTTAAAATCTAGAATCCAACGTTACATTTAAATAGTGGTTAGGTGACCTTTATCCCATTATTTAAATTAACAAGGTAGTCAATGTTTTGACAATTGCAACCCTTTGCAACTTCTAGGGTATGGGATCGACTTTAAAACATCATATGTATAGTCGACATGGTTATCCCATCAACACCTTTGTAAACCATATTGTAGGTGATCCATTTAACATGGTTTGCAAATCAAGTTTACCCTACTTGCACACACATATGAGTTTTCCAACATAAGTGGTTAGGTGACCTTTATCCCACAAATATGGTATCCCCACCTCAAATCACAAGTTCCCTCAAAATGGTTAGGCGACCTTTATCCCATTAAGAGTTTCCAAGTGACTCAAGTGTTGTGCAAAAGGATGGTGTTAAACTTGTTTATAAAAGAAATTTTAAGTTTTCTTAATCTTAGTTTAGAAAACTCTATGTATCTTATATTTGCATACTTTCAAATACAAGGTACCATATGGTTCACTTTTAATAAAACCTATTTTATTAAAACCATTAATCCTTTTAATAACCTTTTATTAACCACTTAATGATAAAGAACCATCAAATTTTCAGCTTGTAAAGTTTGTTAATGAGTTTGTTATGCATATCCAAATATCAAACAACAAACATCCAAACAAGCATAAATATACAAACATGAGTGCATAACCATAGCCACTAAGTTAAACACACTTGTTTGCCATCACAAGTGTTGTCTTAAGGTCTTTTCTAAGGGTAGAGATGACACATCAAAATGTGTCCATGAACTCCCACTTGAAACCACATCCAAATGCTTCAAGTGTCCATCTCTTTTATGTCCTTCTTTGAGTCTTCATCTTGTGCATCTTCTTTTACAAAATCATATCCTAATACAATTTTTTCTAATAAAAGAAATGCACCTAATCTATTTATTACATAACCAAATGAATAAATAAATTACAACCCAAAATACAAAACACAAAATTACAACCCTTACAAGAATCAAAACCAACATGACAAATCACAATCAACCAAAACCAAACACATAACGCCAAGGCTATGTTATGCACCATAATGAGAACCATCTTCAACATCCAAGAACAACAATGAATCCCTTATTTCAGCCCTAAAATTTCAGCCAACATGAACTCAAATTTTAAGGTTTGTCCAAACAACACAATCAACCATTTGATGTAGATCTTTCAAGGTTTATACTAAAGCATGCAAGAATAAACCATGAAACATAAGGGATTCATATATCCACAACCCCCCTAATGGGTTGAAAAAGTCCATGAAAACTAAGTTTTCAAGACCTTTTGAAGCACATATTTCACATATCCGGCTCTAGATGCCATTGTTGGGTTTTGCAACAAGTTAATCAAATCATGTTAAACCATTTCAAACTTGTAAAATGCAGCGGAAATATGATTTAAACATGCTGTTACATTCTGAAATTTTTCACCATTATAAACAAAACCCAAGAATAAGGATCATATAAATATATGTGAAATAGTGTGCTATCATACCAAAATCAACCATAGGATGTTCATAGATACAACCTTTCTTGCACAAGATGTTGTAGATGTATAAGAAGAAGAAGATGGCGTTCTTGAACGTTCAGCCCCCAAGAGAGAAAGCCTCAAGTAGTGATACCCACAAGCTCTTCCAAACACCTAGCTAGTTAGGGAGCTCAACACCAAAACCTCTACAAATGTACCTTCAAAAACCGAATTTTCAGCCTTGTTTTTGAACTTCAAATCCGAAAATTCAGCAATGTTTTGAGAGAGTTCTTGCTTAAGTGTTGTAAGAGAGAAAGTGTGAATTGATGGAAGAGTGTAAGAGAGGTGAAAGTCTTGCAAAGACCAAGACAAAAAGGATGGTCACAATGCCCCAAGGGGCGGCCGAAATAGGCCTTCAAAAATGGGTTCCCCCCCATTTTAGTTTTATAAAATGTTACACTCTTAGCCCTTAATTTTATAAAATTAAAACCACTTTTAATTTTATAACAATAACACACTTTTATTTGTTATTATTTAACCAACTTAAATAATGAGACAAACAATTTTTCATGAACAAATTATCCACATAATGTTGTTCTTTTACAAAAGCAACGTTTTAGAAAAACCCATTTTCTAAATTGGTGTCGGTATTTATTTGTTAGATCTTATCAACAAATAAATATTAATTGGTGTTTGTATAGCTTGTTATTGGGTATGACCCGACTTGGATCATAACGTACTAACCACATCAATCTTGTATGTGTCTTGGGCATATAAGGTCCAACATGAACTGGGCTCACAGTTGAGGGAAACAGATAATATTCTTAAATTGGGACAGATGAAGACCGGCATCTATAAAATCATGAAGAAGCCAACTATAGGCTTCTCAGGGGTAGAAACAGCCCTTGTCCCAAAAAATGATAGAGCTCATTGCTCAAGGTGACAACCTAACAACACAAGCTAGTGTTGAACCCACACCTTCTACCTCCCAACTACCTAAAAGACCACAAATCACCCTCACCTACCAAAGAAAATCCAAACGAACCCTTGCTCAAGTTATTGAGCTTATGCAGGCCCATATACACTCACCCATACAGGAGGAAGTGGATGCTAGAGCTCCCACTTCCCCTGAGGAGAAAACCACTCCCATCTCTTCAAGAATCAGTGCTGAGGTTCCTCATGCTTAGTCTGATGAGCTCACAAGTTCAACTGCATTAAGCCTTCACTTTGAGTCTCAACACACAAGTGAACAACCTTCAGGGGACAGTTACCATCCCCAGCCTTTAGACTTAAGCCAACCCATTCCCAACCTTGAATTCTATACTGATGAAGACTTAGGTTTCAGTGAGTATCATGAGTCTCTCTACTCTTCCCCTACTTAAAGAGAGATGAGTACTCCTGAGTCTCCTTTGTCTAGCCCATATCAGTCACCCATTACTGAGGTGGATCAACCTGAACTTGTTCAGGAGATCCATATGGAAGAGGCTCTCACTTCTGCAAGTGATTACATCATTAAAACCTCAATCATGGCAACTCAGCCCATTGAAAACTTTAACTGAGGCTGTCAATGTGTAGAGGAAATCCAGTAGCCAAGAACCTGAAGCTGGTAGTGAGAGACAGGACTTTGGTCCAATCATCTCATCCCCCAATGATTCTTCTGATGAAGATGAGGAGAATTAGAAACTAAAAGTGCAAAAAATGTCAAAAACATACACCTATTTGGTCTCTAAGGTTAGTCACCTTGAATCTCAGGTGACTACCCTGCACAACAGGGTCAACGATCAGCAACTTGAGATATCTTATCTCAGGGAAAAACTAGCTGGGAGACCTTTAAGGAGAGCTCAACCAGTAACACTATAACGCCTGGAAAATTTCTTTGAAGTCGACGAAAGAAGAAAAAGAAATAAAGTCCAAAGTCGAGGGACCAAACTCGCCAACGAGAGAAACTTCGATGAATCGGAGTATAAAAGGGGGAAAACACCCCATTCTTCCCATTTTGCAGCCAAGGGAGAAAGAAGAGAAGGAGAAGAAGAGGAGAAAAAGCTTGATTCAGGTGGATTCGAGCGTGGAAATCGTCGTGTAGCGGGTCAAATCGTCGTGTAGCGGGTTAACCCGTTTTTATGCATGTGTGTTTGTGTTTCATGCGTTTGGAGCTTGATTTCTTGCATGGTTATGCTTGAATGAGGTCGTGGTATGTTTCCCTAAGGTTTAGGATGGTTGATTTGAGCTTAAAAGAGGTTTGGAAGGGGTTGGAGGCCGAAAACCCTCGGCTGCAGTCGGGATGAACTGCACTCTGCATCAGCTAGGGCTAGGCGACCGACTCGAGTGCGATTGGAGGCCATACGTCCGATTGGCGTGCGACTGAGGTCCACGCGCACGATAGCCATGCGACTGAGGTCCATACGCATGATGGTCATGCGACTGAAGTTCATGTGCCTGCAAGGCATGCGATTGAAGGAATGTGCGACTGAGGTTCATTCGCATGAAGGTTATGCGACTGAAGTCCATGCGCCTGGAGGCCATGCGACTGAGGTTTATTCGCACAAAGAATATGCGACAAAAGCCCATACGCCTGAAGTCATGCGACTGAAGGCCATACGCATGAAAGCTATGCGACTGAGAGTCCATACGCATAGATGTCCATTCGCCCATAGTCCATTTGCATAGGGTCCATTTGCCTGATGTCCATTCGCCTAAGTGTTCAGTTGCCCTGAAGGCCATGCGACTGGAGAGTGTCCATACGCCCAAGTAAGGTTCATACGCCCGAAAGAATGACGGTTTATCTTATGACCTTTGAGGGAAGGTGCATTTATGGGTTTTGACTCGGGAGGTTCCCGTAGGCATGTGTAAGATGACTTTCGAGGTCATAGACGTTATGTTGGGCATGTTGATGATGATGATATGTATGATGTTATGTGTGATGTTATGCCCGGCGGTGCGTGTGATGCATAGTACGTATGATGTATGTTATGTATGTATGATGATGCCTGTATGGTGATGCTGTATGTTTATGTTTATGTTCCTTAATATGTATGATTATCTTCCCGAGGTTGTGCGAGGTATGTTAATGAATGTAATGAAAATATTATGTAATGTAAAGTGGAAGATAATGAAAAGAGGAACGTAATGAATGAATGCAAGCATGAACGAACAAATGAGAGTAAGGATGGCTTGCGGAAGAAGAAAGGAGGTTCACGACTCTTTGAGAGTTGTTAGCTCAACGGTGTGTGTATTATAGCGTGCGATCTTGGCTTACTCATATTGGGACATAGACACAGTAGGGAGTTCAGTTTTTGTAACTTCTCAGATACGTGCGATATACTGTGTGCTATGTAGCGTGCGATTTTGGCTGCCTCATGTGGTTTATGTAGTGTGCGATCTTGGCTAACCCATGAGATGGCGTGTGATTCTGGCTAAACCCCGAGAGTTCTCACACACACAGGGGGAGTCGGTCTTGGTGACCACTCCGATGGTGCGATTTTGTGCGATATGTGCAATGGAAAGCATAAGGGTAGCGTGCGATTTTGAATAACTCATGTGGTTTATGTAGCGTGCGATCTTGGCTTACCCATGAGATAGCGTGCGATTCTGGCTTCCTTATGCGTGCGATCCGTCCGATATGTACTTCGGGTACGATGATGCGAAAGTGCGAAATGTATGAAATGAGCGAACGTAAGGTAAAGTACAAATGTAATGATGAAGATAATAAACATTATCTATGTGTATGTACGTTGTGTGATCGCTTACGAAAGTAACGAAAGGTTTTATAAAGGATGTAAAGTATGTTTTATTATAAAACTAGAACTTACTCAGCAACGCTGACTTTGATGTGTTTCCAGTTGGCAGGTATGTTGCTGAGGATGGCACAAGGCGGCTACTCAGCTTGTTTTGGATGGCATTCTTATGTTTAAATGCTTTTGTAATGAATGTAAAATGATAATGTGAAATGGACGGTTGTATTATTTTGCAAAAGTATTTTGATGAAATGAAAATGTTATTTTTAATGTTTCCGCTGCAACGATTTATGAAAGGAAAATGTAATTATATGTTTTATGTGCGATGAGGATCCAACTGTAAGCGTCCCGGGAATGGGGCCATACAAACACAAGAACCTGTGAATGGGATTGACCTAACTCCTCGCTAACCTTTGCAAGAGGGTGATGCTACCAAAAAGGGGGAGAAAGTCATTGCAATCATAGAACCTGGGAGTTCTTTAGGGAGTATGGACATTGAGGACTCACCATCCTCACTTGCAATTGTGCATACTCAGAAACTTCCTCAAGTTCACATTTATGTGGACTCTTTAGACTCTTTCATTCAGAGTCTCTTTGAGGAAGGCATTCCAAGGGCTATATCATCTCCACCCCAAGGAACTTCGAACATTATTGGGTGGAGGTATGATGCTAACAGAAGAGCCCTTATTCTACAAAGAGTTCAAGGGCAGCAAGAGGTGTTCAATTTTCAGACCTTGAACTACTATGAAGGTCTTGATCTAATCAACATGCCCCTTGTTAACCCAAGTCAATCTAGACAAGCTGACAGGCTGGCACAAAGGATTTAAGACAGAATTACTGAAGAGTTCAGTCTAAGAAGAAGGCAAAGGCAATCACGTAATGTCATTGGTCAATTGGTTGTTGAGGCAGACCCTGACATTAACTTCAAAGGGAAAACCTTGGCTGAAGGCCCAGTGATAGAGCCTGAGAGCCCTGTCACACCAATAACTAATTCAGAAATTCATCCCCTCAGTGAAACACCTGTTGGTGAAGGTGTATCACAACCTCTCTCTGGCCAGAGCTTGGATGCTACACCAAGCGATGAAGGCCAAAGCTCTCTCCACCATGTGTCACAAAGGTCTATGGGTGACAAAGGGAAAAAGATTCTAACTCTTGAGGAGATTGAGGAGGAGGAGGGAAAGAGGAAGAGGAAGCTAAGGGGAGAAAGTTCCTCTAGGTCTTCAGGCTTCATGCAAGCTGCAATCAGGGCTGCCCCCAGACCAAACACTCAAGATAATGAGTTGAGGGGAGTCATGATTACTTACCTACAGACCAGGAACTACGACATTGATGAGATTATATCTCTCCCCTTAGAGGAACTAAATGAATTGGCTAACATGGAAGTGTCAAGAGAGATGAAGGAAGCAGAGGATGCAAGGCTACTCCAAATCAAAGAGGAGAAGAGACAGAAAAGATTATACAAGCATATTCCTACTCTCTCCCCAATTCAAGAAAGCCCTGTGCAGGAGACTATGGCAGCTACACAAGAACCTCGTGTAGACAAGGAAACAGATAGACAAAACATGATCAACTACCTGAGTGCCACAGGTCTCTACCAGGCATCTACACTTCATCCCTTGTCCTTTGAGTACATTGGGTTTGAGTATCTCAAACAGCTTGAACTTCAAGTACTAAAAGAACAA